>JANVCL010000007.1:26455581-26487806 GCA_026546855.1 Erythroxylum incrassatum | reverse complement strand
GTGAGAGGGCCAAAAATGAGCTTCAAAATGATTAAATAAATGGTGGTTTAAGACATGGCTTGGCAAGTGACACTTGTCACTTGCCACATGTCCAAATTTCAAGCATTAAACTTTGTTTCCTTATTAAACTAATCCATTTAAACCCAAATTTCCAATGGCTCTAATTAATAAATCCTAAAATCATGTATCTAATTTTCCAGTGCCATTGGCCAGTCATTTCCACTACCGGTAAACACTTATTCTGCCCCATGACATTTTTCCTACTCTAGAAATTACCCCGAAATTTCAAAAAAATTCTCTAAAATTCTCAAAAAATTTGAAAACCATAATGACCCTCTCTAACTCAATTTTTCATGCACACAAATCACATTTTTAATAAAAATCACATTTATTAACAATTATACCGGAAAATGTCATGAATGCATGTACAATCATTTTCATGTGCAAATTTACTATTCACGTGTATGTGTATGTTGTATTATGCATGAACATGTAAAGGCGTTTCTAAACATTCATTAACCACTCTGAATTACTATTTTACCCTCCCCATCGATGATGAGATGTTACAAATTTGATTGAATAAGAGCATGCAAATATGAGTGATGAATTTCATTTCATGAATGCATGAAATATAATGGAGTTGTGACCAGAGTAGCTACTGATCAGAGCTTAAAGTTCAACGTTCAATGAGTCCTACATGGGACAGTTATCAATGAGCCCTATATGAGACAGTTATCATTGAGCTCTATATGGGACAGTTTAGGCACTTGGACACAACAAAGTAACAATTGAAATGAGTCTCATATGAATTGCATATGCATAATTTGAATGATTAAGTGTATTGAATGTAAAATAATGTGAAATGTGTGAATTGTGTGCTTTGCGACTGGGTGAGCCATTGATGTTGGTCACTCCCTGAGTTCGCAAAACTCACCCAAAATTTGCAATATTCTTTCAGGATTCAGAAGAATATCCCGTTAGACCATCGGGAGTATACCTACAGAATTCAAGTGAAAGATAGAGGTCGAGATTAGTTCGCGTCTGTGTTGCATTGCATTTCTTTATTTTGTATTGAATTGTAAATTCCGCATCTTTCTGCATAAATTGGTATTTCAAATTGAGTCAAATGTATTGTATTTGTAAAAGGGCCCAATGGTTATTGAAAAATTCTGTTGATGGTTGTGTGTTAAGTGGCAATGTTTATAAATGAATGTAGACCCAATTTGAGTATGTATTTTTCGCATATATTGTGTTGTGATTAAAAAAAATATCAATTTCTGATTGATTGAGTGCTTTAGCACGTCATCCTCGGAGGGCACGGACTCGGATATCACCATCGATATTGAGTTCGAGTCATTATGGGAGTGGGGTGCTACATTTATGTGGTATCAGAGCCAGTACCCAAGCTATATGCCAGCGAGGACGTCTGGCCCCTAAGGGGGGAGGATGAAGGATCATTGTCATCCCATATCGACTGGGGAGGAGAACGAAGCACTCTTTATAAGGGTGTAGAAATCTCTCCCTTGCAGACGCGTTCGCATTCCTCGCGTAGGGGCGAAACAAAACCCTTCCCTATCTCAGTGAGTGAGTGAGACCCACTACCTTTCGCCACTGAAGACGCGTTTTCATCCCTTCCTTATGGGTCAGAAAGGGAAAGGTAAAACCGTGAGGGCCGAGACCCAAAGCGGACAATATCTGCAAGTGGGTAGGCTAGGCTGTTACATAACTTATTTTTACTGTTTTTAATGGAATGAAATATAATGTTAAACATCCCCTTTACTGTTTTTAATGGAATGAAATGTAATGTGAAATCATCCCCTTTCATTCTATTTCATTATAAACATTTTTCCCAAACAATGAAATAATATTATGTTTCATTCCATTTTATTAATAACCACACAACCAAACATATCCCTAAGAAAATCAACCTCCATACTCAACTCAAGCAAGCAAGCAAGCAAAAGTTGAGTGACATTGGAAAGGAGCTTTTCATTAATTTCATTGCCAATTCCATCAGAACTATGATCACATTATATACATGATGAATTGTAAATTAACCACACGCACTTCGTTTTGTCACAATAAAAATTAATTTATATATACGTACCATTCCCTATCCTTTGTTTTTTGTTTTTTGTTTTTCTTCAGCTCATATAACTCAACATGTAATGACTAGACATCTAAGCTATATATGTGAAACCAGGTAGTGTGTCGTCTTCTACCAGGTAGTGATTGAGATGGCGAGAAAGCAGGAGGTGGAGAGACTATCCACAGAAATAGTGAATAAGGGAATCAAGGAAGATGGCTCGCTGAGATTCTTGGTCAGGGTTAGGCGTCAGCTGCCGGATTTTCTCAATTCAGTCAACTTAAAATACGTTAGGCTTGGCTATTCCTACTTTCTTAGCCATGCCTCGTATCTGTTCCTTGTAACTCTTCCTGTTCTGTTTCTCCTCGTCGCTGCATATTGTCATGACATGAATCAGCAAGCCCAACAGTCCAATACATTCTTCTCCTTCTTGATCTTCTTCACCCTGAATTCTCAACAGCTTAGTGCATTAGAATTAGATGCCATCTTCACAGTGGGCTTGGTGGGTTTTGCCATTTATGTTTTTCTTGAACATTTTACTCCACGCTCTACTTATTTACTGGAATTCGCCTGTTATCGTCCACCAGACCATCTCAAGGTACGTAAATTAATTATACATATAGGTGAGGTATACTTGTTTGCATGATGTGTCTACATTTGGATGTAGATATCAGAGGAGGAGTTTATTAAGTTAGCAAGGGAATCAGGAAAGTTTAACGAGGCAGCCATAGATTATCAACAGCGTGTCCTCAAGAATTCTGGGATTGGAGATGAGACTTACATGCCAAGAGAAGTTTTTCGACCAGCAGATTATAAGATAACATTGAAGGATGGACGAGAAGAGGCAGCGATGGTGATGTTCGGAGCGGTCGATGATCTTCTCGCAGCCACCAAGATACGGCCAAAGGATATCAGGATTCTAGTGGTTAACTGTGGAGCACTGAACACCACGCCTTCCCTCTCATCAATGATTATAAATCATTATAAGATGAGGCATGATATCAACAGCTTCAATTTGGGTGGCATGGGCTGTGCTGCTGGGATCATAGCCGTTGATCTAGCTAAAGACCTTCTAACTGGGTATCCTTCCTCGTATGCACTTGTGGTTAGCACAGAGGTGGTGAGCTCTGCATGGTACAGTGGCAATGAGACTGACATGCTCCTTCCTAACTGCTTCTTCAGAATGGGAGCTGCTGCCATTCTTCTCTCCAATTGTCGTGTCGACCGGTGGCGTTCCAAGTATGAGCTCAAACAGGTACTATTAACACGACCACCAATAATTGGTCAAAAAGTATTTTCTTATATATGTTTATGATTCTCTCTCATGTAATGGTGGAACATGCAGCTAGTTCGAACGCACAAGGGCATGGACAGTCGAAGCTTTAAAAGCATACATCTCAAGGAAGATGCAGAAGGGAAGATGGGTCTTTGGGTAGACAAGGACGTGATTGAAGTGGGAGGTCATGCACTCAAGGCCAACATCACCGTCCTCGGCCCTTTAGTTCTCCCCCTTTCCGAACAACTCCACTTCTTTGCAAACCTGCTATTCAACTGGAAAACGAAAACCAAGCCTTATATACCTGACTACAAGCTTGCTTTTGACCATGTTTGCATCTTGGCAGCTAGCAAAATGGTGCTGGACCATATCCAAACCAACTTGGAACTTACTGAAGATTACATGGAAGCTTCAAGAGCCACTTTGAACCGATTTGGCAATACTTCAAGTAGTAGTGTGTGGTATGAACTTGCTTACTTGGAAGCAAGCAAAAGGGTGAAGAAGGGTCATAGGATTTGGCAAATTGCTTTTGGTTCTGGGTTCAAGTGCAACAGTGTCGTCTGGAAGGCACTTTTGACTGTTGATAAGCCTAATCGTAACCCATGGATTCAGGATTCTCTCTTATGAGTTATATAGGACATAAATGAAAGGCACACTCCATCTATACCTTTTTCCCCTTTTTTTCTATAGGAAATAAATGAAAGGCACACTCCATCTATATCTTTTCCCCTTTTTTCTTCTGTGGCTAAGTGCCTCTCATCTTATATCCTCAAATGATAATAAAACCTTTCCTAAGCATTTCATCTCGACTAACTCGTTGAAAGCCAGGCTAATGCTGTAGAGTTTGTACAGCTGTAAAAGCAGCTTCTCACTGGACCATACAGTGCTCCGGGCGTGTGGCATCCCAGTGAACTCGTATGTCCTCACGAATCAACGCATTACTTTTTGAGTTCTACGCTCAAAGGTTAACCAATCCTGCGGCCACGCACATTATGCTCAATTTCCGTTTTAGAGATCGAAAAAGATAGATCAATACTGTGATGAAAGCATAAAATCCCGTCTCAAGGAAAGTGTTGCTCAGTCGTGACTACAACGGTGACTTAGGACTTGAATGAAATCTTCAAAATAATAATTTTCCTTACATGGGTTCCAATACCAGCGCTAGTCAGCCAAAATCCTGATTTAGCCCTCCATTTATGAGTTAGCAATTTCTACACATTGCGTGATGCTTTAAACCAAAGCATTAAATAATTCTGAACAAGGATAAGTAATCAGAACTGTACACTACATTGAAGCCACTGGAAAATTTATTCTGGCTTTCCATTACTCTAGCCTACAAAGTAAATGAGCATAACAATGAAAAAACTGTACTACTGATAATTAGGAGCCTCACAGATTCAGAGAACAGTCCCCAAAAACACGAGGATTGCAGCCAAACCTAATTGCTTCTGGAGGTATCCAAGTGTGCACTCAACACCTCCATAATAAGGCTCAATCATTATCTCGAATCTACAATTTCCAACCGATGGGTCCGTTTTTGTGATTGTTGAAAGGTTTGGAAACTTGCATGCACTATCAAGCTGATTCTGCGTCTGAAAGTAACTGTTGAAGGCATATGAAATATTACCCTTAGCATCCAGATTTCCACAAGATGTTCCATAACCAAGGCTAGTGCAGTCAGCAAGTCCACAAGCATAACTCACACTCGGTGCCACTTGTGGGTCATCGAGCTTGGCTGAGGCCTCCATCACACACCATTTGCGCTCCAGGTAGTGGACATTTCTTGCGGGAATTAAAGTTCCTGAATTTGTAGTACCAAGATTGAGGGCATATTTTGGTATCCCATCAAAAGTGAAGATCCCCCAGTGGCGCTCAAAGGTCCCTGGATCAATACTTTTAGCATCCTCATCAATCAAACTAAACAAATAGGCATCAATAGGTCCAGGCCTCATTGGGGTTCCTTTGCCACCTGAAATATGTGACATAAAGCCTTGGTTGAACCGTCGGGCATATTCAATGTTAGCATTCCGATCTCCATCAGTAGGCCATCCAATTTCTCCAATGATGATAGGCAGGTTTCCAAACCCATTCTTCTGTAAAGCATGCACAAAAGTGTCATAATTAGCATCAAACATGTTGTAATAATATGTCCCACCATCGTTTAAAGGAGAGGCGTTGCCATCAAAGAATGCATACTCGACTGGAAAGTTGGGATCACTATATAGGCTTATGAAAGGATATATATTCACAGTAAAAGGAGAACCACTGTCACTCAAGAACTTGACAATAGTCAGCATGAGATCGTGGATATCAGTTCGGAAGTCACCGCCAGATGGGAGTTGACTTGAGCTTTCATACACATCAGCATTCAGAGGAACTGTCACTTTTACTTGGTTACTAAGTCCAGCCTTTATCAGGGCAGACTGGATATTCTGCAGAGCAGGGTATGTTGTTCTCAAGTAGCTTCCATTGTATGTTTCTAAGAAAGGTTCATTTCCAACTGCCACATATCTGCACACACATGAATAGATAAGTTGAAGTGAACCAATTGGTACCTGAACAATATCCAAATGTGCAGTTCATCCAAGTTACCGGACAGCAGATCCTCATATCATAGCCTTCACATGACAAAAAAATGAAGTAAAAGCCATTCAAGACATTTTTATTCTTCAAAAACAAACCTTCTACATCACGTAGCATGGTGGCAAGGAGGTAGAAATACCTCTGCATCCATCAGAGTTGAAACCTTGGTAGATGCATGAGGTAAGAGATTTATATGCTTCTTGATCTACTAAGGAAACATTCAAATATATAGGCATGCTGATATAAGCTCTTTGTAAATTCTTGAGAAATGATAGTAGTGATTTGATCTCCATTTATTAAAGGAGATTCAAGGTGTATCCCGATTTCAAGTATAACTTGAAAGGTGAACACAAGCCTAAGAAAAACCAAACTAATACAAATTCAATGTTTTGCACTCCTTTAATTTATCTACTTAAAATTATTTGATACTTGTTTATTGTTTGAAATGTTCTTACTCTTCATATCTATTTTGATTACATTCATATAGTATTCTTGTTGATTTGATTAACTCATAGTATTCAATCACAAAAAATGAAGCCTCTAATAAGTGCAAAGTATTTAAAACACAATTGAGCAATCATTTAACGAAAAGGTTTCCACATGATAACAAACAAACTTCGATGAAAGAAGCTGAAAAAAAAAAGTTTAGAAAGTTTCTACTCCAGTAATGTGATAAGGAAGGATGTTAATAAGTTCAAACTCAGGAAATATGATATATCATGCAGTTAGACTAGTGTTCGTGATCAAAGGAATCAAGGAAAGATAATACGTCTACTAATTCCAGCACCCAAGCACAACCTCCTCTTCCTAGGAATCATCGGTACCAAAGACTAAGGAAGAGCTACAGCTTTTTTAATGAGATTCAAAGGTACAACAGTGCTTTATTTCTAAGCTAGCTGATTCGTATAAACATGATATAAGCTAACCTGATGTTAACGTTGTTGGAGGTTATATGGGTGGAAACATTTTTAGAAACCCATCTCTCAGCAGCCTTGACGCTGCTAGCCAGAGAGGAGAGCATTTCATTAGGGATGCCAACAATAACCTCAATCCCAGACTTGCCAAGAGCATTCAGAACCCCATAATCTGCATCGAAAACCTTTACCTTTTGGATACCATTTTCCCTCAGCAGCTTGACAACGGTTTCTGGAGGCAGAGGATGGGTAGATTGTGTGCCCCAGTTGGCACCTATCCCACTCACCGCACTCACCATTGACAATAATCCAAGTAATCCAATCAGACCGGAATAGAAACCCATAATGTTCTGCTTCAAATCTACCAGCCAGCTTCCTCTATAATCAAACCAGATATAACTACAAACCTACAACAGAAGCTTGTTGATGCCAAAGTAAGATACGGTTTTATGCTAGTCGAGACTATTTGGTTAAAGGCAAGCAAGTAAAAGAGAATCTGTTTAGTGCTGAAGCAAATAAAGCCTTAAAATGTAACAGTGGAACAATTCGCTACGAAGTTGAAGAGTCAGATCATATATGCCTAGTAATAAAGAAATATGCAAGAGCTGATCTAAAGAAGGCAACTACCACAAGAAAGCAAGAGGCTTGAGAACAAAGTGTTCCACTTACGAATTGGACAATAGCAGCATATTCATACAGAGTGCAAAATAGAGCAAAGTTTCTCTCTCTTTTTTTTCTTTTTTTGTTCTTTTGGGGGAAAAGCGAGGAAAGAGAAATAGAAAAGTAGAAGACAGAACGCACAGATTTTAGAGGGCAGCTAAAACAGAGACAGTCAGACAGATGTAGAGCTCTAAACGGAGCGGAATCCCAGGAGCAGAAAAGGGAAAGAAGATATTTGAAATTATTCAACAAAAGGATGAGCTGGTAAAGTATAGAGGATATATTACATCAGTAATCCAAAACCACGTTCATAACCATAAATGATGTAGGAAGCAAAGAAGAAAACAGAAACAGAGACAGGAAAAGAGAGAGAGAGGTAATGAAGAAGTTAAGGATCCGGTGGAGTGCAGAGCAGTGAAACGATGGAGTGAGCAGTAAGCTCTAGAATCTGTTTGTGTTTCTAGTCTAAGAAAAGAACTTGACCTTACTCGATCAATCACCGCATGCCATTTTTGGCTTCTTGACGCATCATGCCATTTATGTTTTAACACTTGACATAGTGACGAATAAAGTGCGCGATAAAGAGTTGAGGTGTCAGCAGCAAGTGTCGGATGGGTCGCTGTCTTGTATCTAATGTAACGTCTTACTGTTCTTTCCCACCACAACAAGACCAAGAGTCGAAGCCATCCTCTTTTCTTTTACATGTTTATATTTATACAAATGCGAAAGCTTCTAGCTTTTACGACCGTCAAACCCAAAACCCAACTCAAGTACTCTACCCGATCCAACTATCCAAAATCCGCCCAACGTAACTAATAATGGCATATTTAGGTGAGTGGAATCGAATAATTATTTTTTTTCGGTTAAAAAAACGTTTAACTATTTTTATATTCTTAAGAATAACTAAAAATACTTTCCTTATTTTTACCTATTTCGTGAAATATAGAATAAGTAAAGGAAAACTTTTTTTCTATTATTATTATTATTGTTATTGATATTATCAATCTTTTTCTTCTTTTTATTATTATTAATTTTTTTTCTGTTCATCATCATCATCATTATCATTATTATTTTAATTATTATTTTTGTTATTATTATTAATTTTCTTCTTCTTCTTAATTTTTTATTTTATTTATTAATATTCTTCTTAAAAAGAAGAAGAAGAAGAAAATTCATAATAATAATATTATTATAATAAAAAAATTAATAATAATAATAATGATGATGATGATAATAATAATAGTATAATAGAGAATATAATGAATATTTTAATTTTTTTGTTAATTATTTCTTTATCATCTCAAGTTTAAATTTTGAAACAAAACATTGCCATATATTATTATTAGAAATTTTCAAGAATAAACTAAACTAAATAATACTTATTACATTCTATTTCTTATTTATTCTATTTTCAAAAATAACTATGCTATTTTTTATCTATTCTACCAAATGACATTAGGATAACCTTTCCATTTAATCATATTTCTAGGAAATGCTTTTATTTACTCTCTTTTGTGTATAAAGTTGTTTTCTTTTTCTCTTTGTCTTCAACCTACCTCCATCCTTTTCTTGGACAACTTCAAATCCTTCTCATTTTTCAGAGAAGATTAGAATGAGAAAAATGAATCATCTGCTTATTGTTATTGTCATAATTACAGACCACAATCAACGGTCTTAAATAGTTGACCTTTAAAAATCCCTAAGTGAGATCTCTTGCCGTTTTACTTTTACACAAAGAGACGAACTGCATGCACTTTTCAACATAAATTCTTCACATACAGAAAACGCACTCTTTCGAAGGAAATGGTCTTATATAAAATGACCTACAAGCTCCTCTAATACTTAAAAGGCTCATTACATTCTGGAACCACTAGCTATGAAGCGATGTGATAAAGAGGTGAAAAAAGCATATCCATTTCACATTCAAAAGTAAAGTTTTTGCACCATTCTTGTTAACTAGCAGGTTTTAGGCAATTCCAACAAGACAATACCACGGATTCTGTAGCAGAGATGCTCCAACTTCATTACAATACGTGACATAGGTGTAAGCACTAGACAAGGTTAAATGCAAGGGGTCTCCTAAGTGACCATGATGCTTGAGGAAAGCAAACAGGTATTTAACTACAGAACAGTTCGCTGGTTGACAAATATCATTCAAAGATTGGCCTTGTCCAGATCATCAAAGTAAGGATGTTCCATTGCTTTCTTTGCACAGATACGCTTTGAGGGATCGTACTGCAACATTTGCTGCAAATGGAATAATAATAGTTACAATTGTTGCGTTCCATAATTGTAATGAAGAAAGATCTGCAGTTTAATTGTTGATTAGAGACTTACTGCTAGAAGATCTAGCCCATCTTTGTCCAGATTAGTGACTGATGATGAGAGACTCTGAGGGGTCCATTGCGGATACTCATGCCAGTTGGGCAGATTGCTTACACCGGGCCAAGCTTCTTCGTTCGGAGTCCCCAGCAACCTGCAATGTACTAGCTGTTAGAATAACAAGAAAAGAAACAAAATAGCCATGCAATACAGTTAAATTAACCTGAAAATATGGAGAAGCTGCTGCAGTTCAGAATCTCCGGGAAAAAGTGCTTGCTTTGTTGCCAATTCCGCTAAAATCAAGTCAAATACGAAGGATAAGTACTAGTTAGCATTTGGTTCAAATGAATTTGGGGGTGAAGGGGGAAATGAAATCCTTACCGAAGATGCAGCCAACGGACCACATATCCACAGCAGTTGAGTAATGGGTAGCCCCCAAAAGGACTTCAGGAGCCCTGTACCACAAAGTCAATATCTGAAACAGAAAAAAGCGTACAACTTTCAACAACACTTAATGGTAAAGATGATTGAGATGGATTGAGAAGGAATGTAGTAGTACCTCATGTGTGTACTTCTTGATAGGAAGTGTAAATGCTCGAGCAAGTCCAAGATCTGCAATTTTAAGCATCATTGTCTTGCGGTCCATCAATAAGTTGTGAGGTTTAAGGTCCCTGAGAAGCATAGAGAGGAACAGACAACGATTAAGCCGCAAGGTCCACCACCAACCTCATGTTCTCTGTAATCGTATAATGGAACAAAATTTAAAGAAAAGAAACCTGTGCAAGATCCCATGACCATGGCAAAAAGATACGCCCTTGCACAGTTGATACATCAAGCTCTGCATATATATGAACATAAGAGAACCATATCTTGGTTGATGTATGTACGGAATTGATAATACATGATATGCTGTTTGAGTACCTTGACAGTCACAGGAGGAAGGTTATCTCCTGTTTGGCGGAAACTGCGGATGTACTTCTTGAGGTCCATGTCCATGAACTCAAAAACCAAGTATAGTACTGTGTCGCCTTGTTTATTCTGTCCTTGTTTGACGTCAAACAGGCTAATGATTAAAAGTTAAAATGTGATTTAGGGTTTAGGAAATTAGGATACAGAATCCAGAAGAGCAATTAATTTACCGAACAACGTGGGGATCTCTGGAGAGCATGCGAAGAATGGAGACCTCGCGGAGAGTAGTGGGAGGGACACCTTCCTGGTCTTCGTGCAGACGAGTTTTCTTCAGAGCCACGATCTTCCCTGTCGCCTTCTCTCTTGCTCTGTACACCTTCCCATACGTACCTTCACCAACCTTCTCTAACTTCTCGTACTCCTCTTTCACTGACAATACAACACCATTCTTCCTTCCTTCTGCTTCTTCTCCCATTGTTATTCCTCCTCCTCCTCCGGTTTGCTCACTTTTTTTCAAACTCCTTCCTCAGTCCGCTCCTCTCTCTCTCTTTTCCTCAAAGTCAAATTACACAGGGTAACGCTTGATGCAGGGAATTGGAGTAGTATTTATTTAAACGGTAATTGGTAACCTTTTTTTTTGAATTTCAAACTGCCCGCTTTTCCATGAAGAATGAATTATGGGCCTTACTGTGGGCCGGGCTCCATTTATTACTCGCTCGATTCATGTTGACTGAATTTGCGCGAGTTCCTTAGCCCGACCTAATCTGGTCGTTTTCGTCTCATTCTTCTTTCTTCTTCACTCTGTGATTACTGCGATAATCTTTTTTTCTTATTCTCTCAACTCAACCAGCTCCAGAAGTATCGTAATCAAAAACCTTACAGGAAAGGAAAAGAAATAACAAGAAAAATGAGGACCGGTGGTGGTGCATCCTCTAGAACGACCGCTCTCATCTTCCTCTCTTTTGCTCTTTTACTCGTAAGCCATTCATACCATTCTTCTCTTTTACATTTCAGCTGTATAGATTATATATATCACTATGACTTCCATTATCATCTTGCCTACTTAATCAATAATCATTCCTTGTTTGTTTTTAATATTCATTTCTCAAGCTTATCTATCTTGTCTTTTTCAGCTCTCTGCAACTGGATCTCCTCGTAAAAGTGCCAGTTCTTCTGTTTTTTCTTTGTTTAATCTTAAAGAAAAGAGTAGGTTTTGGAGTGAGTCCGTTATTCGCACTGGTATGTTGAACCTTTGTTGTCGTTATCATAAACATCAGCTTATATATATATGTACAAACATATGCTTTCTTTCAGTTAATGCTTGAACGACCTCTGTCCTCGCAGATTTTGATGATCTGGAATCTTCAACTCCTGCTGGCAACATGGGAGTGCTCAATTACACCAAGGCTGGTAATTCCTTCATTCTTATTCTTTCTTATTTACTTAATTAATTTTGCAGCCTTATAGTTGGTCTTTTGAAAATGCTTGCTCCTAGTTCTTCCGTTGCTTGAATTTGATTTAACCCATCATTTATGCATCTCTCTCTTAGGTAACATTGCAAATTACCTAATGCTCCAGGAAGTCGATTCCATGTACCTTCCTGTCCCTGTAAATTTCATTTTCATAGGATTCGAAGGAAGTGGGAATCAAGGTACAGGACTTTCATATTGTCACTTTCTCACATTTTATCTTCTTTTACTTTTCAATAACTTCCCTATAGCACTGTTTGATTTCTTTCCATATCACTAGATTTTAAGCTTCATCCTGAAGAACTTGAGCGCTGGTTCACCAAAATTGACCACATTTTTGAACATACTCGAATTCCACCAATTGGAGAAGTTCTCACCCCATTTTACAAAATCAGTGTTGACAAAGAGCAACACCACCATCTACCTCTTGTCAGTCCTATAAATTACAAGTAATTGCTCCCCCTGCTTTGTTTTCCCTTTCCTCTTCATTTTCTGCAATATGAAGCAATGCCATCTTCTGCTAACCTTTATTTTATTGTCTTAATTGTCCACTAATCTGTACAGTTTCTCTGTTCACGCTGTCCAAATGAATGAAAAGGTTACTCATATTTTTGAGCATGCCATCAATGTTTTAGCTCGCAAGGATGACGTGTCTAGTAAAGGGTAAAGTATATGCAACTCTAAGCTTTCTCCCTCTCTTGACTGTATGCTTGCACTCTTCAATGAGTTTATGATGTTCCTCCAGAAATTCTTTTGACAAGCCCTTAGTCCCGAATAAGAATTCTATCATGCCTTTATTTATTATTTTACTTGTTTTTCGTACTGTCTTTTAATATATTGATTCCCTCTTTGCAGGGATGATTCAAATGCCATTTGGCAAGTTGACTTGGATATGGTGGATGTTCTTTTCTCTAGCCTTGTTGGATATCTTGAACTTGGAAATGCTTACAACATCTTCATTTTGAACCCTAAACATGACCCACAGAGAGCTAAATATGGATACCGGTGCGTATGTTATTTCTTTGTATACGAATATGTGGGTATGCATTCTCCTATGAGTTTTCTCATCAGACGTGGTTGTTGAATGCTGAAAACCATTGTCTTCGCAATTCATTTCTCTAATCTTGTATTGAGTTTCACTTTCTTTTTGGTTTGGCATTGCAGAATAGGATTATCAGAGTCCGAAATAACTTTTCTTAAAGAGGTACCATGCCAGATATTTCCTACCTTTTTGTGTACCTGTTATTGCTCTTTACTGATTGTGCTTAAATTGCTAATATTATTAAGCTAACAAACCATAACTTTAGATTGTTGATGTTATTTTGATATTATGACATTTGAAATCACTTGTGTATTTGATTGTTTAGACAGGTTTGAACTCATACATTTATTTGTTTTCTTCAGAATAAGGATCTACAAAAGAAAATTCTTCAGTCAGGAAGCTTTCCTGAGAGTATTCTTGGTAAGATATTGCCTCTAATTGGTGCTCTTACATGTAAGTTTGGAATTGTCAGCAATTCTAATTATTTTCTATTGTGAAATTAAATGTAGCACTTGACAAGATCAAACGACCCTTGTATGAAAAGCATCCCATGGCAAAGTTTGCCTGGACGGGTATTGAAGATACTGATACAGTTAGTACTCAAGGATTTATCATACTGCTGTTTTATGTGTACTTATTTCAATTTGAAAATTTTTAATCCAGTATAGATTAAGATTCATTGACAGTTGCAGAAAATTATTTTTTGTCCTTGAAAAGAAAGCACTATGCTGTCATTCATGATTGATCCTTAAATAGGTGTTTAATTGAGATGAAGAAAAGAGAGAGAGATACATTTTTAAAAGTGAGATCATTATATAAGTTTTATTGATTGTCCTTTGCTCTGTATAAAGAGTTCAGCAAGATAGACATGGTGACCTGTGGCCTAGGGCATATTTGGTCATGCATTTTAGGTTTGATCAATGATTGCGCACTTTGATGCTTTTACACACATAGATACTTTTTATAAGGTTGCAAATCAAACCAAATTCTGCTTTATGTCATACGGAATGGGTTTATGAAGAACTAGAGCACTTCTTGTTTCAGATATCTAATTACCATTTACGGTTGTGCCTGAGTCATTGTAGGTTCAACTACAACTAGAAGCCTGCACAGTGAAGCAATTTCAGTTTTTTTTTTAACTTTTTAACTCATTTGTTCAGTTTTCTTTGGAAAAAAGAACTTTAAAATGTTTAATGAAATTGGCCATATTCTATTTGAAGTCTCTCCACTTACCTTTGCAAACCATTGCATCTGCAGAAGTTTCTTCTGATTCTGTCTCTGTTTAGCTTTAATTGTAGGTGATCTCCATACATGTTAGCACTTCACATTATATTCAGTGTGAATGTTATTAGGTCGACTATGCATGTGTAGTAATATTTTGTGACTGGAACTGCTTTATCAGCATAAGGACATGTTATGTTATTTTAAACAAAATTGTTAATGGTTCCAGGCAGAGTGGTATAATATTTGTCAGGATGCATTAGATGAGGTTAAGAAATCATATCAAGGAAAGGAAATACCTGACATCATACAGAACAAAGTTTTACAGGCATGTCTCTATACCCAAGCTCCAGCCAGTAAAAGTTCTTGGATACTATTGAACTGTGAATACGTTCAGCTCTACTTGGATCTTCAACTGATTTATCTTTTTTAATCGACAATAAGTTATTGAGAGGGAAGAATGAACCTATGAAGCTTCTTCTTGAGAAGGAATTGAAATCTGGGGACTTCAGTGAATTTCGTGCAGATTGTCTCACAGATACTTGGATTGGAAAGGACAGGTACTAATCTTTCATGTGCAAAGAAACGTGTAGAAGCATCCTAAAGTGAAACTATAGATAACTAAATTCTGTACCAGGTGGGCATTTATTGATTTAACTGCAGGCCCTTTCTCATGGGGTCCTGCCGTTGGTGGAGAAGGTGTGCGCACCGAATTTAGCTTGCCTAGTGTTCAGAAAACAATTGGTGCAGTTGCAGGTACTCTAGAGGAGATTCTGATTTGTCAATCCTTTTGATGTTTTAGTGTGCTTTTGTAAACACTGTTAAATCAGTGTGATGACATTTTTATTCTTGTGTTGCAAGTTTTGCAATGTGGATATTACGTTGGCACCTATGTGTTTCCGCAAATGTTTGCTTCTGAGTGCTTTAGTTATCAAGTTTAGAGGTCATACTTGTTTTCTAGTTGAATGATATGATTTGCATTGTACATTCACGGGCAAACAGGTGGACTGAATTCTGAAACTTTTTTCTTCATGTTTATGCTACCTTGTATATCTTTATGTTGTATTCATCGGCCAAAAGTAAGTATTTTGTGATATCTGATCAAAGCAAGGATCTGTTTCCAATGTTGTATGATGAGTGACAATCAGCTATGTGAAACAACAATATATGTGTATATATATATAGTCAAGAGGGACTAATGACCGTTTCAGCTTTGACACCCTAACATTCATTGAATCTTTTCCAGAGATTTCTGAGGATGAAGCAGAAAATCGTTTACAAGATGCAATTCAGGAAAAATTTGCAGTATTTGGTGATGTATGCATCCATCTCTGAACATTTTAATTTTTTATTATGTTATTTTCGGTTAGTTGCTACCTAGACCTAGTTTTGGAGATTGTGTTCTGGATGCTTCATGAGGTAAGCAAAAACAAATTCTTAATAGGATTTTGGACTGTGGATTGCCAATATTTCTGTGATAGCATGTGGCGTAGGCGTCAGTTGCTATAATTCAGTGTATTGTTGGAATGTATCTACTGAGATTCATTTAAAAACCTTTAAGTTCCAAATTCTGGGTTCTGTTTGTTTGAAATTTTGGGGATTTTCTTTCTATGTGTCATATTTAGTAGGCAATTTCTATTTTCATTTGTGAAATATCTTTCAAGCTCATGTCATTTAGAAAGTAACTTGCTGCTTTTTCAAGACATGTTGGTTGTCAATTGCATCTATATCAGTCAAAAATTTTGAGGTTTTTTTTGTTTGTCCGCCTTTTATTTAATTTTTAATTAATTTTTGTTTGAACACAGAGAGATCATCAAGCCATTGATATTCTTCTGGCGGAGATTGATATCTATGAGCTCTTTGCTTTCAAACATTGTAAAGGAAGGAGAACAAAGCTAGCACTTTGTGAAGGTAGAATCATTGTTCTTGCTTGTTGGATTTGGAAGTGCATCTTAGCAATCTGCTTACAACTTCAAGTTTTGTTGTCCTTCTCATTGTACATAGGTCAAATCTAACTGGATTTGTTCTATTTTAGAGCTTGATGAGAGAATGGAGGATCTGAAAAATGAACTCCAGTCTTTTGAAGGCGAAGAATATGATGAGAGCCATAAGGCAAAGGCCATAGATGCACTTAAAAGAATGGAGAATTGGAATCTATTCAGTGATACTCAAGAGGTATGCCATTTGCCTTTCTACAAGTTTATCTTGTTGTTAACTTGCTTTTGGCTTGTTTACTTGCTAATGGGAGTGAGTACTGAATGACCTAGACCAGAAGTTCTTCAAGAGAAACCGTTTTGAAAACAGAAGTTTCATTGACAAACCCTACACCTAAAGGTTTAATCCGAATTACCTGGAACGTTGTCTTTCAATAAGTCCTTAACTCTTCTGAATAAATGAAATCATGCTTCTGTCAATATGAAACAAACATTTTTTGCGTTGATTCTTTTGAAAAACACTTAATAGTACAACATAACTCTTTGAGTCCAACTATAAAACGTGTTGATGCTCACATTGGTCCAATACTCAGTGGCCTAATCTTGAGTGGTTCATAAGTTTGTAAAGCGAAAAGTATAGTAGTTCTATTACCTTTCAAGTGTTACAGCTGTTATGTTAATATTCCAAACCATTTGTCATAATTTTTACGAAATAGAGAAAGGAAAGGTGAATATTAGAAAGCAGTTCTTCCCCCTTCTTTTTTTTTTTCTGTCTATTGTTCAATTTCTTTTTTTCCCATTCCTTTTATTTATCTTTTTGTTCTTTCTACCACTTTTTTTCTTCCTGAAGTGAGTCAAGATTATTTTGCCTATCATAGATTCTACCCCTTGGACCACAAACAGATGTAGATAAAGACTTTGCTTCATATAGTATCTTCTGAAGCTTTTTTTTTAATCATTTACCTATTAATTTCAGTTACATAATGGTTCCATCTCTGCTCAATCCAGCAAGATAAACATGTGTGAACTTTTAAAATTTGACTTTCTCTTATCAGGGTTTTCAGAACTACACAGTTGCACGGGATAGCTTTCTTGCACATTTAGGTGCAACACTTTGGGGGTCAATGAGGCACATAATATCGCCATCAATTGCTGATGGGGCATTCCACTATTATGAAAAGATATCTTTTCAGCTCTTCTTCATAACACATGAGGTTTTGTGAATTCCTTCATACTTATGAAGACACTTAACTGGAAACAGAATGTATTTTTTACTTTTAATATTTAATGCAGAAAGTTTCGAGTGTTAAGCAGTTACCGTTGGATCTCAAGGCTCTCAAGGATGGGCTTTCGTCCTTATTGTTGCCTTCACAAAAAGCTATGTTTAGTGTGGAAAAGTATGTGCCTTTTACTGTTTATTTATGCTATCAAAGTGCTGTTAAGTGCTTAGGATGAGTTACTGTTTCTCTTGCTTTTGGTGGTGATACTGTTTGGTTTCTCCCTGTTACTTTAAGGTTCTTATATTTACATTAATGAATCCATCATGTTTGACATTTCCATATGGTGATTGTGTAAGGCATCTCTTTCCTATAACTCTTATTTAACTTCCAAGCTATATGCAGATTACCGCTTTCAGATGATCCTGCTTTAGCTATGGGATTTTCTGTGGCACGTCGAGCAGCAGCCGTCCCACTATTGCTTGTTAATGGAACTTACAGGAAAACCGTGCGATCCTATCTTGATTCTGCTATTCTTCAATATCAGTTGCAGAGGCTGAACGGCCATGGTCATCTCAAAGGTCATATAATCACTACATTGATTCTTTTCTTTAAAGTATTATGACTAAGAATTCAATTTATATGATAGTAACAAGTTTTTTTTTTCCAAAAAAAAACTTTATGTCAAGCTACATGGAGGACATTGTACTTTGAAGAATGTTCTCTTAGAAATTATAGCTGTCTTGATTTTGGAATATGGTATGCTTCTATTGTGCATTTAAAACTCTTCCAATCCATGGTATTGCCACTTGCAATGGTGCACTAATATTCCATGATCTGAACTTTGTTCGTTCTTATGTTTTTTCCCTTTGTTCCCTCGTAAAGTATTTCTGGAATTAACTACTGACCTGTAATCAATATTTCTCTCATTTTGTCATTGTGACAAGCAAAGTTACTTGAAGGTTATTTCACCCTTTCTGTGAATGCAGGAGAACATGCTCACAGTAGATCTACACTTGAAGTTCCTATATTTTGGTTCATTCATGGGGAGCCGTTACTAGTTGACAAGCATTATCAAGCAAAAACGCTTTCTGATATGATTATTGTTGTTCAGTCAGAGCCATCTTCGTGGGAAAGTCATCTGCAATGTAATGGGCAATCACTTCTCTGTGATTTGAGGTAGCACGATCATTTCATGCTGATCTTTTGGTTGGTTATTCGCACTCGTTTATGTGTTTCAAGAGAAATCACTTGAATTGCAGAAGATGCATACTCTTAGTGCACAGATTGCTTGTTTTGCAATTTCTTTTCTTTTTTGCTGAGCTCTATGGATTTTTTCCCCCCCTCTTGCACTCCTATTAGGATTTCCTTGCATCTCATGCTTGGTGTTTATCTTCTTCTTTTTATTCACTATATTTTTTCTTTTATTTTTCCTTGTAGAACTCTTCCATGTCATTTTTCTTAGCAAGTCTTGTAGTTGCTTACGTAATGAAATTGAAGGAAGTTCATGAAAAGACCCCTAGGAAAAGAACAGTAGTAAACAGGACTGGATGTCTCAGTTTTTATGCACGATCAATTGTTATTGTGATGAATTTTCGGTAAACTATGCGGACTAACACATGTTTCTTTTGATCCCTAGATTAACAAGTGTATTCTTCTGATCACTTTTACCCCCTTACCAGGAGACCCATCAAAGCTGCATTGTCTGCCGTTTCTGAACATCTTGCTGGTTTACTTCCCCTTCATCTTGTCTACAGTCATGCCCATGAAGCTGCTATTGAGGTATGACTAGTTAGAACTGACTCACTCTAATATTCAAAAATAATGATTGGTGCCTTGAGGCAAAATGAAAATCAATAAAATTTTAAAGAAATTCTAGTTAATATGGTAGATTTGTAAGTCATCCAGTGTAGGATGGTGGAATAGACTGAATAACTAAAATTTAACTTGGTTTGCTTGACATATGAGGCAATTGATTGTCCACAACCATGGTTGCATGCAGTTATTTATCCTGAATATGCTGGCTGAACATATTATTTTAAGTTCTACATTTCTGATGGATTCACATTAGACAACTTTGTACGTAATGATATTCCATTGTGCTTTCCATTGTTCAGGATTGGGTTTGGTCAGTTGGAGGTAGTTTCTTCTCTTCCATATCTCAAGGTTGGCAGATATCTCAGTTTCAGTCTGATACAATTGCTCGGAGCTATATCATCACAACACTTGAAGAGTCCATACAACTAGTCAATTCGGCAATTCATCGTTTAGTCATGGAGAATACATGTATCCTTACGTTTTAGAGATTCTTCCCAATCGTTTAACAAGATACTGTGTATTACATTCTTCGAAATGCTATCAGATTCTCAACCGTTTTCAAACTGTTGCAAAATTCTTATTCTTCAGGCAATCTACCTTGAGAGTCAATGTTTCCAAGGTTGTATAATGTTTAGGTTACCATTCATATTTTTGAACGTTTTTTTGTGGGTGGTTGAAAGTTGGGGTGCTTTTGGGGCTCACATTCAACTCCAACTTTGTCATCCGCTTGTAGTGTTTTTTATCACAAGGCAGATGTGCTAGGACAGTCACCTCATCTGGCTGAATTCTTTATGCATAGGATTATTTTCTGAGTTGATTTTTCTTATTTGAAGCTTCCTCTGCATTTTATGACTTTGAGAGACTTAACGATAACTAGCTGAAAAGACCTTTAAACTCTTTCAGACTCAGGAGCGAGAACTTATCAACAAGTACAACTATGTTGTCAGCCTATGGAGAAGAGTGAGCATGATTGTTTATTTACGCATAATTGTTTATTTACAATTTTCAAACTATGTTGTTTCTAATCTTGTTTATATGTTGTCTATGTAGATTTCAACCGTAACCGGAGAACTGCGATATGTTGATGCTATGAGGCTACTTTACACCTTAGAAGATGCATCTAAAGGGTTAGTTACTCGTTACAATTGTCTATTGTTTATATTGGACCATTGCTTGTGCTGCCTATTGACCTACCATTTCTGACTAGATCTACCTTGAGGTCTTTATGACAATTTGTTGACTCTTTAGATAGAAGATCTGGGAGACGGTGATCTTTTATAGATTGAAGTGCTTTGATTTTTAGTTTGCATGAAAATTTAAAACAGAATTTGATCCCTTGACTAAGCATAAGTTTCTCTCACGCAAGAAAAATATGAGAAGAAAATATATCAGATAGTATGGTCTGATTTTGTTGTGAACCGGGGGAAATTGTCAAAGTTGAACACTACTTCCAAGTAATTACAACTGTCTTATTTATTTTGCAGGTTTGCTGATCAAGTAAATGCAACCCTAGACCTTTTCCACCCAATTCACTGCATAAGGGAGCGGAAAGTGCATGTGGTGTTTGATATGACAACTATTCCTGCTTTCTTAATTGTGTTGGGTATTCTTTATATCAGCCTAAAGCCAAGAAGACCCAAGCCTAAGATTAATTGAAGATAGGTAGAGGTCATTGCTGTAGACGTTGATGGGGCCAAGCTCAACATGTCTGAGCGGATGCTGTAAAATTTTCTCAAACTGCTGCTGCTGTTGTTTGGACAACATTTCTTAACCTTCTTCAGAGGTAGCAATCCAGGATGCAGAGTCATATACGAAACGCCTCATGCAGAGAAAACTGGGAACAAGAATGCAGTGAATTTAAGGTTGAGCCAGTTACCAATTTCCGATTTGGTGCAACTGTTAAAGTAATTTTCTAGTGGTTCATCTGATGACTTCTTCCTTTTTTTTTTTTTTCTTCTGGGGTAAGGGAAATATATGCTACCTGTGGTTGTAAGATAATCACCCTTTTCTGACATCGGTATAACTTTCATCTTTGTACTGTACATATTAACCAACATAGCCAATTGAGTTATTCACAGATAAATCGTCCTGTACCAAAAAAAGATAAATCGTCTAGTCCCTGGGAAGGAAAATTAAGGGAAGCCAGTACATGGCCACAACCTCCAAAGTTTGGAGGACCAGGCTGGAGTTGCCGTTTCCCCCATCAACTTGAACTGCCCCAGTTGCCAGTTGGTTCGCATGACAGAAAAGCCGGATGAGTATGTGGTTGTAGTACAGTCTAGTACTACCTGGTCCGTATTTGAGAAAGTCCTTGAAAATGTTGACAGGAGACGAAGCTAAGTCATCTCGTAAGGCGGAGTGAGCTTCAATTAAACGATAACAGCTGTAGGACAGCAGGCAATTAGTGAGGAGTGCAATTGCTACTATAGGTCTTGGCAGTTCCATTCCATCCACTACTAGTTGTCCTTGCATGTCTCATCATATAGTTTGTAAAACGTAATGTGAAGATTTTGGGATCTCAGGCTCCGTAACATTGGTTGGCAAGAAAACAATTTAAGCATTATTGAACGCCGAGATTTTCCGCGACTCTCTCAAACTTCACAGTGAAAAGAGCAATGTAATGTTAGGCGGGAGAGGGAGAGGGAGAGGGAGAGGGGAATTCCTAATAAACAGAAATAGTTTTTGTTTAATAACAGAAAAAAGAAAATGCAAAAGAAGATTCCAGAACAACCTCAAACGCACGCGTCTTCCTTCCTATTGTCCGAAGTTTAGTCAGTCAAATCTCAAGTTCAATTCTAGGGAAGAGGAGAAAAATATTATTTCGAGTGGGCGTTTCAAAGAATTCCATGGAGAATGAAAGAGGAGAAAAGGAGAAGGCAGCAGCATCGTCGGCGACAACAGCATCCTCCTATACGTATTGGGTGAGGGAAACTACGTCAGATGCAGTCCCACTTCCTCCTCCCAAGAAACTCTCTCCTCAACATCCCCCTTCCTCTCAACCCCCTACTCTCGGTTCTCTTTGGAATGGGGTATCTTCTATATCTTTTCTTTCCCTTTTTCTATCTTCTGCTAAAACTTCAATTTGTTGTTTGTTTTTCCTCTCTCTTCAATCAACAATGTATCTTGAATATGGTACTTCAATTCTTTCCTTTATTTTCTGTAACTGCTAATTCGAGTGCGCTACTCTTTCTTTTACATTGTTGATTCATTTTAGAACATCAATTTGTTGTTTGTTTTAATCAGCAATGTGTCTTGAATATGGTACTTTCTGTCTTTCCTTCGATTCTTTCCTTTATTTTCTGTAACTGCTAATTCGAGTGGGCTACTTTTTCTTTTACATTGTTGATTCATTTCAGAACTTAAATACCAACAACACAAACAACATTGCGCACGGCACTTTTTTCTATATGTTTCCACATTTGGTCTCAAAGATTCTAACTTTCCAAATGTAGATTCTCTTCATTTTATACAAATTTCATTTTCGTGCTTATAGCCTGATCTATCTTGGTTTATTTAACCTTTTATGTTCAAGATTATCTTCATTTCAATCACTTAGCTTTTCCATATTTCATAAACTCCATGTCACTTCTCCTTTATCTCTCTAACTACTAACTGAACTATGTACTTATTGTCAGTGCATTTTTTTCTTTTCTTCTTCCGCAACAAGCTGCCTCTTTCCTTGTATACTATATCCAATGTAGCTCCTTTCGTTGACCCCTTTATCTTTTCCATAAAACCTATGCAATGCACCTCGGTATTGCTCACCTTGTTTTGCCCGAAGTACATTTTCTTTTTCCAAGCTTGGACTGACCTTTCTGCGGTTATGTTGCACGACACTTGCTGAGTCATTCTATTTTACCAGGCCGGAACTTGGGAGGAGAAAAACCTTAATGGTTGGGCAACTCAGAGGATTAAGGTCCGTACCTCCTCTAACCAGTAAGCTAGCTAGTGTTTTTCTTTTATGTAATGGTAATTTTACTTCATTGGGTAAATCTTTTATCTGGTTAGTCTCCCACCTCCCTTTTTAATTCTTTTCCCCAAAGTTCACTTTTTTTGGACGGTATTATACAGTGACGTTGCATGCCAGGTAGCGGACTGATGTGGACCCGCTATTCCTATGTATCTCAATCTCACTTATGCACTCGACCGATTTCATATTTTGTTTTCTGCAGGAGCTTCTTGTGTCTGTGGGCTCACCGATTTCATATTTTGTTTTCTGCAGGAGCTTCTTGTGTCTGTGGGCTCTTTAGAGTTCCCTGGTGGCAGAGCAGAAGTAACCGAAGCAAAATGTTCGGGAGATGTGAGTTCATATGAACCTTTTTTGTTAAGAACCTTGGAACATTACATTATTCTTTATACACTGTAATTGCACTTTTTCTTCTTGTTGGTAATCAATATCCATTTTCAGTATATTTCATTTTCGTCTTCCACAAGAACACGACAAGTATGGTAATGCTGAGGGATTAAAATCTAAAATTTAGAATCTCACTTGAAGGAAATTGTGTGAGCCGGCAAGAGAACCATCATGAATTAGAAAGTATCAAACAGGAAAAATGAATTGGAATGGTTGCATATGTATTTGCATATCTTGAGGAACTTAGCGGCAGAAACCTCTTTAAATGTTACATTATTTGTTTTCAAATGCAAATGCCACTGAATAACATTTCTTGGTGACCGCTTTTTGATTGAGCAGGCGTTCTTGGTGACTGTGAGGAATAAGAAGCGTGTTAATTATACTTTTGAGTTGACTATCAAAATTAAAGGTAAATTGCTGCAAAGCATAATGATATTTTATTTCTAGAATCCACAATTACTAACCGAAATGATTTGTAAATGGGCATAGGCGAATGGATAATCAAGGAAGAGAGGAAAGTGATCAAGTGCCACATTGATATCCCAGAGTTCTCATTTGGTGAACTCGATGACCTGCAGGTGAGGTTCCATGTATGTTTGATAGTGTTTTGGCTTATGAACCTAATCCAGGATGTAATGATTGGAGATCCCTGCACAGGTTTACACCTGAGCACTGTGTTTGGGTGTAATGGTCAATTGTATTAAGATCCTCTGATCTTGTTGATTTCCAGAATCAGTCATGTCGTTTAAACATAGCTTGTAAGATGTTTGTGCTCTGATAATTAGTAAAATAAGTTTTATTCTGCATACTGATAAACGAAATTGATCACTAGTGGGAGGTTGTATTACATTTTGATGAATTACTAGTTTTGTAAAATAACTGAATTTAATCATGCATAGACGTGGTTCTTTTGGGCTTACATGTATTTTGAATTGTGTAAATAAAGCTAACCAGAAGCCTTCTGAACTTTGCAGATGGATGTCCGACTTAGTGATGACAAGGACCTTTCACAGCAAGACAAGGTGCGGGTCCGACAAGATTTGATGCTGTTTTTGAATCCTATACGTGAAAAACTTGTTGAATTTGAGCAGGAACTCAAAGAGAGATAGGATCCACCAAGGCATAGACATTTTCTTACGAGAATAATTCTAATTGATCATTTTAGACTGCTATTGTATTTGTTTTTCAGCACTTCTTGTTGACTAATAGTTTCCTGGAAGAATGTCATCAATGGAACATATTGATTATCCTGGTACTGAAAAAATTCTCATGTTGGCATGTGGTGCTTTGTTCTGGTTTGCATTTATACATTTGATGTTGATTATGTTCTATATGTAAGTTGTAAGAAAAATTATCCTGAAATCGTAGATTGTATACTTCATTCACATACAGCCAACATCTCATAGTTGATGGCTAAGAAGTAATTGTAGCTAGCAGCGGATGTATTGATAGCGCAGTGGGACTTGAGGGAATTCAGATATGCGAGCAACCGACCTTGTATAGATTGTTGTGAACTTGTGATTGCAAATATTTACTTTCTTCCTGGCATGAACATGATACAGGATAACCATTGCACTTGTATTTTCCGACAGATGCATTCCAGAAGAAGCACATCCAGATGCATGCATATTATTATCTTCCATAAGATGGACCTCTGGCTCCATGTAAGCAGATGAGAGGAATGTGGCTTTGTGTATGTAGCAAAAGATGTTGCACCCTTAAAAGTTTTAAGTTCCATATAAGAAGAAGGGAGGAATGTGGTGTTACGTACGTGACAAAAGATGTTGCACTCTTTAAGGTTTTAAGTTGTGGAGGAGATGACGCGGTACGTTAGCATTAGCGTAGCATAGGTTGTTGGCACCTGGAACAAGGGTGTTTTTTGAGAAATCAAGACATTGATATAGGGGATTAAAGAATCAAATCTTAGTTAGGTTAACGTACATAATTAAACTAAATGAGCTGAGAGGCAGCTGCAATGTCATGAAGAGGTTATGGTGTCCCATGTATGTATAGTACAATATATAGATAGAGAAAGAAAGCGTAAACTACAAGTGTTCAGAGGTAGCTGGAAATGGAAGAAGGTATTAGGAGATAACGCGTTTTCGTTTTCATTTTCATTGGAGCAGAAGAAGTGGTAAAGATTCCGTTGAACTGGTCTCATCTCAAAGATCGTGCTGACTGATAATTAGTAAAACAAGATGATGGTGTGTGGGACCCATGACTCCTATGTCTGAGTCGATCTGTCTTTCTTCTATCAGTATCAGCTAATTTTTTATTTAATCACTATTGTATTCCCATTCATTCACATTGAATTCTTTTATACTTGTAGTCGAGGACTTTGTTACTCTCTCTGTTCATAATTAGACGTGCCAACATGTAATGTATTTTTACTTGGGACCAAAGCGCGTACTTCCATGTTGTAGTAATAATAGTAACAGTACCTGCTCCCTCTGATCTACACTCACCATTACATACAGTAACTATCTATTATCAAAAATAAAAATATAGAGCAAGAGCAACTGGGTTTTATACAATACAAATCAAATACACTTTGCCTTTATAAAAACAGAGCCCCGGGTTACGGGGATGGCCACATTGTCCATGCTATCTCACAAACTCTCATCTTTCTGTATCCGCCTTCCTTTCATTTGATTTTGCTCTCATCCTCTAATCCAATAATGTCTAGTACCACTTCTCCTCCTCTGTTTCTCTTAATCCTTGTTTTGCTTCTTGCTACATCTTCCTCTTCCCTCTTCAAGATCTCTTATGCTGCCCACGACGCCACCGATGATAATGGTTCATTAGATCCTAATAAGCTCCAGTTTGAGAACCCCAGAATCCGTCAAGCCTACATTGCCTTGCAAGAATGGAAACGATCTATTCACTCAGACCCTTTCAACTTCACGGCCAACTGGAATGGCTCAGACGTCTGCTCCTACATGGGTGTCTTCTGTGCTCCATCTCCCACAAATCCCAAAATCCGGGTGGTAGCGGCCATTGACCTTAATCACGCTGACATTGCCGGCTACCTCCCTCCAGAGTTGGGCCTTTTGACTGATCTCGCCCTTTTCCATATTAACTCCAACAGATTTTGTGGAGAGGTGCCCAGCAGTTTCCGCAAACTCAATCTTCTCCATGAGTTGGACCTCAGCAATAATCGTTTTGTGGGCAAGTTCCCATATGTTGTCCTGTCTCTGCCTTCCCTCAAATACTTGGATCTTCGATTCAATGAGTTCGAAGGTTCTGTTCCCTCCAAACTCTTTGACAAGCCTCTGGACGCTCTTTTCCTCAACGACAACAGGTTCAGATTTGGGATCCCCCAGAATCTTGGTAACTCTCCTGTTTCGGTTCTCGTGTTTGCAAACAACGACCTGGGTGGCTGTATTCCTGGCAGCATCGGGAAGATGGGCAAAACGCTCAATGAGATCATCCTGATGAATGACAACCTCACCGGCTGTTTGCCTCCTCAGATCGGAATGCTGGACAAAGTCACAGTCTTCGACGTAAGCTTCAATCACCTCCAAGGTTATCTGCCATCTACCGTCGGTAACATGAAGAGTGTTGAGCAACTTAATATAGCACACAACAGTTTCACAGGTGTAATACCTCCTACTGTCTGCCAGTTGCCTAATCTCCAGAACTTCACTTATTCTTTTAACTATTTCACCGGCGAACCACCAAAATGTTCTGCTCTTGCTGGAGGCAGAGCCAACGGCACCAGGAACTGCATTCCGGGAAAGACGAATCAGAGAACAGCCAAAGAGTGTTCTTCAGAAGCGGCGCGCCCTGTTGACTGTAGCATGTTCAAATGCGGTGGCAGCAGCAGTGGCTCTTCATCAAGGAAAAGACCTCCTCTTGGAACACCACCCTCCCCAAAGCCTGCACCTACCAGAAGTCCATTCCTTAAGCCCTCATCGCCACCACCACCCATGACCAAGTCTTCGCCTTCCGCCAGATCACATCCCCCTCCATCTCCTACTAAATCTTTTCCATCGCCACCTCCAGTAACACATTATACATCACCACCGCCATTGCCCCCTCCTATGAAAAGACTGTCCCCTACAACACATCTGCCACCGTCCCCACCACCACCCCCAATGAAGAGAGTGTCACCTACAACACATCTGCCGCCGCCCCCACCCCTGGCTAGTTATCATCACGTATCACCACCACCACCGCCTCCCTCCACTCATTATCATTCCTACTCACCACCTCCTCCCCCTGCTGCAAAGGTATCACCGTCATCCAAATATCATCCACCACCTCCACCCTCATCAGTTGCATACGCACCAACCACACACCAAACGCCGCCACCACAGCAATCAACTGAGGTTCCATCACCAAGCTTAAATGCTCACCCGCCATCATCATCTCCCCCAGAGAATGGGCAATACCCGCCTCCCCCAACTCACGAGTATACAACAGCTCCAGCTCCAGCTCCAGCTCCATCTCCACCGTTGTATCACCCACCAGAAACGACTAGTCCACCTCCAACTTATACAGCAGCTCCAATTCCTCGTCATCAGCAATCACCACCACCACCACCTCCTCCTTCTCCACAAGAGCCATCGGTATCACCTCTACCACCAGTTGGTTGTGTCACTCCTGGGTCACCACGAATGCCTGCGCCACCATTATCCCAAGTCTCACCATCAACTCCTTCATCAAGTCATGATCATCACCACTCACAAAATGCTCCAACCCCTCAACAACAATGGCATTATCCACCACCATCTCAACATTCATATTCATCTCCGCCGCCACCATCCCCTGTGGATAGTAGTAATATTCCACTTCCGCCAATTGCAGGAGTATCATATGCATCTCCACCTCCCCCGCTAATTCCCTACTACTAGGCACTCGTGGTGTCTTTCGCTTCCATTACTTTCATTGGTTTGAAGATCATAATCTGAGGGCAAAAAGAAAAAGAGGACGACAAATTGAGCTTAATGTGTGAAAGTTGGCTAAGAGTTGATGTTGATGTATTACCAAGTTGCTTCTGAATTGTAACATTCATTCCGTATTCATTATATATTGTCTTCAGTTATTTCATTTTGTTATACATGTGAGACTTGTGGTAAAGAAGGCAAAATTAGATCCAATCATCTCTGAAAAAGAGCTGTCTTTTAGTTTGAAAGCTAAGCGCTGCCGATTATGGAGAACTTGTAATGTCTGTTAGTATCTTGGAAGGCTTAAAAAGATACAAAGTTGCATTCGCATCACACATGTAATATTACTCTTTCTTATTTTGGCTCATGAAATCTAGCTATTTATTTTATGGACACCATAATATTGGACAAAAAATTTAGACTCTCAGTGAAACTAATATTACATTTACATACACTTGTTGCACGTTATCAAAAAGTGAGACCTCATATTCAACTCGTGGAAAGCTAAATATTCGTGTGTTAAAAAGTATTAAGAGTAATTCACAGTTGTGTTGGTACTTCCACTTTCTGGACTGAGTTTAGTTTTCTTATCTTGGAGCGTTTAACAAGAATTTGTTGGAAAGCAAGTCTTGATGTTAATGTGGAAGCAGGCATATGCTGATGCCACCACAATTGCCCAATTTATACGCTTAAACAGTCACATTTCCAATGCTGGATCCTTCCCCCTATAATTACCATCAATTTATCTTTCAAAATCAGTGAATGACAATCATGAGAATGACATCCCCTTCACCAAATTAGCCAGGGCATACAACCATCTCAAACTGAACCAGAAGCCAAATCTACAACTGCTGCATTTGTTTGTGATGAAGGCAAGCCACAATATATTTCTATAGATTTACAATAAATTGTCCAAAAACCTAACACTAAATTACATTACCTGTTCCCAACAGAAACATTTTTATGTCCACAAGCATATACAGAGCTAAAGTCCAACCCTTTCCTTTTCCTTAAATATCAGTTCCCTAAGAAACACCCCATTAAGATGCAACACACCTATCAATGATCAATATGAACACCTTTGTATGCTACGATAGCAGGATCAACAAGGCAATCCTATCCTCGGTAAATTTCTTTTCTGAAAAAACGCATCAAACTTTCAGCTCAACAACGTCTAATATGACCAGCCCAGCAAAGAGAAATAAAACCACAAGCAAAGACCTCAGACCCAAATCTAGCACCTGTTTTCCATTCGACCAACCAAGGAAATACTAGCAAAAGTAGGTGACTTGGACATTGACAACGTGACAATTTCCACCAATCACCCAAATCTGATAACTATGCAGGATATATCGTCTCTACTATTTCTTGCCAATGCCTCAGTCGTTAAACACTTAGCTGCTGCTTGAGGATCTTTGATTGGTTTCACCCAGTTGACAGCCTCTTGATTCTTCATGACCTGCAGACAAGTAAACCATCAGGAGTATATTATTGCAACATTTTAGCATCTTAACTATACCAAGCATCACAAATGATATTTAAAGCATTTGCACTCTGCTCTACACTTGTTATATGCAGGTAATCAGACACTCGCATAGCAGCAAGCACAAGCTGCCTCCAGAGAATGAATAATTTCAGCAATGTACCCATTCTACGTGAAGTTAAAGTTTGATACAAGGATCCTTCTTATACGACCCTGTAATCAGTGCACAAATCTACTCCCACAAGCACTGTTCAAATTACGGTAACAAAAAAAGAATGAACTCTGATGTTCAAAGAAACAATGATGTTGATTTGAGATGCATGTATCATTTTCCAAGCGTACAAACAGATCAATGCAACATCTTGCAAACTTGGCCTCATCAAGCTGATTATTGTAATGAAAAACATGTCTGATTTGTTGGTGTGATACTTTCGGGCAAGTAAAATGTAAATCACAAGCATGTAGTCCCTATAGCCAAATTCTTGACATTCTTTCCCTACCTGAAAAAACAAACTCTAGAAGTATATACACCTTTAATTACATAGTGGTATATGGTCTTTATAGAGTGGAAAAAATAATCATTGTAGCAGGATAATACAAAAGTTAAAACTTGTATTCAGGTTAAAAGGGAATAATTTGAATGGAAGGGGTAATATCACTCTGAATAATAAAGATTCAACAAGGAACGAAAGAGGGAGTTAAAGAAAGGAAGCACACAGTTCTTTTACTTGAGGAAGAAGTCAAGAAAAGAGGCACATATTTCTTTCACTTGAATGACAAGTCAAATCCAAAATCCTAACAAGATTGATTCAGCTTTTAAAAATGGATAAATCACAGTTAGCTTAGCAAGGATCATAATCATCCAAGTACCAGAATAACTTCCGCTGCTTAAAGGCTTTCTCGATTGATTACAGACAATGCCAGCTAAATAGAAGTCATATTGCTTGACAAAATCTAATCATCACAGATTTTTGGCAAAGTCATAAATATAAGACATAGCTTATGTTTCAAAGTCACTTTTTTGGCAAGATTAGAAAATGATAGAGGTATCCAGTTATTCCTGTCAGAGATTGTCTCGGATACCAGAAAGTCTATTTCATAGGCCTAAATTTCATAAAATATCTATTACCAGTACTTATTCAAACAGCCTCAATTCACTTTTGCATCTTTTTTGGCAAGCAATAGAACATAACAAACATTTATGCTCTTTGTGACTCATGAAAGACTCTAAGTTGGTTTTTATCTTATTTCGTAAGAACCCAAAGAAAGACCCACAATAATGACATCATAATATGTTCACAAGCACATCCACATCTATCCACCAATTTAATCTTTATGTATGACAACTTTGTGGAAATTTCATCAATTGGAATGAATTGTAATCTGAAAAAAAAACCTTAATCTTGCTTAAAGTTAGCATAAGCATATGAAATCAGGAGCTACTAAACTAATATATAACTTAGTAACTACAATTTGATTCTCCCTCACTTTTAAACATCTATGTGTAATAAGGGTTAATAACAATTTCATTAGAAGATGGTTACGAAACACAAAATAAGAAACAGAATTTGAAAGAAAACAAGAGCTTGCAAGACATATAACCCAACTTTCATGCTCACCTTGCTCAAGATCATTTAAAAAGTGACCAGCCAAAAAGGAGCAACCTAACAATCAGCTCACCTTGTTGACATCCTAATGAGATATCATGTTGTAAAAGGCAAACAGAAATTATGCTAATCATAAGGAGACATATTGTTCAAACGAAAAAGGAACTATGCTCAGTTTTCTGTGTCATAAGGAAGTGAAATAGCAAGCCTTTTAAGCAAAAAAGAAGTAAATCAGTTCCACTATTGACAGTTTAAAAAATTTGACTAAAGATCATGTTTCCATCATTACACATCAAGGTGCAACCAGAATGGGCTCTGTTATTCAATAAAAATGCAAAATCTAAAGAACAAAGCTGCAATGCTCTGAGAATTTAAGAAGAGCTACTGGCTCAATATTGAACAACTTTAACAAAAATAGTTGAAAGAAACTGTAAATTGAGA
>JANVCL010000007.1:26443447-26455481 GCA_026546855.1 Erythroxylum incrassatum | reverse complement strand
TGAGAATTTAAGAAGAGCTACTGGCTCAATATTGAACAACTTTAACAAAAATAGTTGAAAGAAACTGTAAATTGAGATGAGTTACCAGGGCACAATAACAACTGACCTTCCATAAGCCCTCGCTTGCTAGTATAACAAACTCCATAGTTGAGTCTATAGGTACATGTCTTACGAAGGGTTCTGAACTTAAATGTGCTTTAAGGCTTTGATCTTCAAATGCCCGTGCAACTGCAAGTTGACCATTAAACCTAGGCACATCTCCAAAATAGTTATCAGATTTTCAAAAAAACAAACAAAAGACTCTAGCTAAAATCCCCACTCAAAAATCAAGATTCAAGTTGGCATAATATTTACAAATTCAAGTAGTAAACTTAAGGAATTCCAGAGGCAAACATGCGTCTAGGCACGGTTTAAAAAGAAAGAGCGATGAATGGATAACTAATAATGAAAATATACATGTGTGCGTACATCTACATCTTACCGGGGAGAGTTGTGACAAAACCACCCTATTCTTCAATCCTTTTTCGTTCAATGTGAGGCTCATGGTCCTTAGTAAGTTGATTGGCACATCATCTTTCACATACAATAGCTCTATAATCACCAACTTTTGACACCCACAGATCTTTTCCATCGATGACAATTGCGGTCACAGCAGTAGAGCCACCAGGCCCCAACTGCAGAGAGTTTTCCAATATAAACTTATCCGTGGAGTGGTATGCATTGGTTATTCCTGATGCGGGATCTTTCCAGAAATTTGGCTGTAAAACACAATAAGATGGATGTGAAAATACAAGAACAAAGAGTAGGTTTAACAAGGCTTGAAATAGAACTGAAACTCTAAAATTGCCTAAAGTCAATCGAAGTCACATAAATACAAAGAAAATTCAAGAATTCCATACCTTTGGTGGATCCACCGACCATGATTACGACGACAACTCTTTCCTCCGAGCTATCCGTCTCCAATCAACCAAAACCCAGAAGACCAGATCCAGAAAAGTGGTCAAAGCACCTATTTTCTTAAACTCATAACACCAAAACCCAGAGTACGTGAGTAGTTGATGGAGAGAAAGAGTGTCTTTCTGTGAAGAAGAGGGGCGGTTGTAATAGAACAAAGAGAGAAGACGGATGTAAGAGCAAGATCGAAGAAATAAAGAGGGAAGCAAAATCAAAAAGAGGAGGAGACGTTGGCTTGGATTACGCAGAGGAGACGTTTGGCTTGGCTTGGGTGAAGACAAAGTGGAAGCTGGTTTAAATTAAACGAAAACGTCGACGTTTTGTTGTGGGACAGAATAGGGATAGGATTAGTGGGACAGAAGATCTGAACCCGTTGTATTTAAACATTATTTGTTTATTCACTCGGTTAAATTTGTCGATCGGTGAAAATATTAAAGGCAAAAGTAACCCTTTTGCCTAAAAAGTTATCAAATAGGTTTTGAAATGGGAGAGTGTTAAGTTTACCTATTAAGTATACTTAGGTTAAAAGTGCATTTTGAGCATTAATGGTTATAACAAGATATAATTTTTGAAGTGTTCAAATTGAATCTTACATTTTGAAGCATTCAAATGAAACTAACACCTTTAAAACATTTGAAATAGGCTTTAAATAGATATAAAATTTAACAAAATTAACTCTCATCAACTAAATATTATAACATTATTTTTATTTTTAAAATAAAAAGTAGGTTTCACTATTGCATAATTAATTTTTAAATTAACCAAAACGTGTATCTTACAACTATGTGACAATGGTCTACTGTTTATACATTTCAAATGATGAATCTCACTTATTCGTAACAACGGAACTCATAGTTATACATTTTAGATAATGTGTTTCATTATCATGTGATAGTAGTGTCTATTTTATTTGAAAAATAAAAAATAAAATCATGCTAAAAACTTTGGGATTTAATTTAAACGCTTTGAAATGTTAAAGTTTGCTCTATAATTTGTCATAAATGTTGAAGTTCAAAGTGCAGTATTAACTAATGTACTTATGATTTATTCTATTAAAAGAATTGATTATATCAATATCAAAATTTTATTTTCATTATTTGTTAAATCACGTTGGATTTGATTCAATTAAGAAATTATATCATTAATTATTTCAAATTATTATTATTGTTGTTTTGTTTATATTTTATTTTTCTTCATTATATCAAATGTAACATGAGAGTAATTAATTGTTGATGAAATGTTAATATTTTCTAATAAAATCCTTCTAATTTTTATTTTAATATACTAAAAATAATTAATTTTTCATAAATAAAAATTATAGAAAAATTAACCAAAGACTTTATATTTCAACGAATAAAAATAATTATAAATTAAAATTGTTCCATTAAATAAGATTTTATAATTTTATAATTTCATAATTTTCAATATATTAAAGTGTTAAATTGAAATATTTTTATTTTTTCAAATGATTTATTTTGTTCTCCCTTTTAATTCATACTTATTAATCAATAAAGTGAAATAATCTCGAGTTCTAAATTTATTTTTTAATGATTGCAAATAAGATAAACTCAAGCATGAGTGTACGCTAGTGTCATTGAAGTTATAATGTAAAGGTTAACACAAAATTAAAAACAAAAGTAAGTGAAAAATTCCATAGCATGGAGAAATTTGGAATCAAGTCAACAAGAAATGGAGAAGTGATGAAAGCCAATAAAAGCCCCATGTGGTCAAATCTATAAAACAAGAAAGTATGTGGAATCAATGGTTGAGCCGGAACATGTCACTGTACTGCCCAACAAGGCAGTGGCAGGCAGTACACCGCCGTTGCCCATGCGAGATTTCTATTCGTAGACCTCTCAACTTGTGTCAGGCCATCAATTAACACAAGGTACTTGCCAATTTATGGAATCTCAACCTTATGACTCGCACTCACGCCAAACCTTTTACAAAATAACTGTATACACATAATAGTGAAAAACCAACACCTTCGCACATTTGACCATCTTTTGTTCTTTCTAGCGATTATGAGATTAGAGTTTCAATTATTGAACTTTTACATAACCCCATGATTTAAAAACCTAAATTTATAATATTATTCATGATATCATGTTATAATTTAACGTTAAAAGAGTGGTATTAATAGTACTATAAATCTTAATAGAGTTGGTTTCCATCTATTTTCAATGACTGGTTGATTAGTGTAGTTTATATGCATCATAACTTGACAATGTTGATCCATCTAACACTGACTTTACTTAAATTAATATAATTTTACTTATTAAAATAACATAATTTATTTTCATAAATTAATATGAATATTAACTGATATGAAACGTAAAATAGAACCACTAATCTTAAAGAACACTAAATCTCTAAATTTGAAAAAAAAAACAATCTAATTGTCATCCTAGTGCCCAAACTATCTTCAATTTCCTATAATATCTTGAAATAACCTAATCATATCTGCCATTATTGTCTCCCTTTTTTATTTATTATTGAACAAATTTTGGTCCCATATCAGATGATAAGGTATGACTCTATAACTTATTAACGAAAGAAGAGGCTTGTCATTTTCTCAACATATTGGATAGTTGCAATTTTTATTTTATCTAAAGTTGAATTGATGAAGCAATTTTATATTAAGACAATCCCATCGTTTCTAGACATTAAAGTGACAAATTTTGCCTTAAAGGTGGTCCATCTGTTCTGGGTTCTCTGTTTCTTAAAGTAAATAGTCCCTTATATTCAATTTAAGATATTTTTAGATGCTAGGCATCATTTAAGGTGATTGTTTTGTTTTCACATTGATTGAATTATTTGTGAGTTAGTTAATATCGTAATAATCGCAAGTGCATGACAAAGCTATAGTTAGTACCAATAAGTACGGGTCGATCCATGAAAACAATGATTACTAGTAATTATCTTTTTCTAATTATCTGGCCTACATATTAATTAAAACTAAGGCAAGAAAAATAAAATAGGTATCAATTAAGAATAGATAAATAAGGAAGCACTTAGAAATTTATCGTCATCGGTAATTAATGTCTAGGCTTCAAATTCCCTTAAAACCCTTAACAGATTTATATTTTATTATGCAATTGTGTTTATTAATGTATTGGACCATGGATATTTTTATGGTATGCTCATAGTTGACCTTGAGTCTACTAACAACTAATCCTAAAGTTTTCAATCGAATTACTCACGTAAAAAGGTTATAGGATTGCTTTACCAATTTGTGAAACCTTCTATTAGGTTCGACCTTAATCCGAAAGATTTATATCATCCTATCTCTAGGATTGCAATCAATTCCTTCCAATTACGATAGATCTATTCAAACTGAGAATTTCTCAATCTCTACATATGAAATTATGATCTAATATTCCTGGGTTTATTTGAACATATATTAATCACTTAATCAAATCGCAATATATCAATCAACCTAATTACATTAATAAAAGAATCAAAACATATTAAAGTATCAACGTAGAGTTCATCTAACCTAAACACTAATAAGACATTTAGTTATACATTATCGAATATGAAATCAAACATAAATAGAAAGGGAAATGAATTAAAACAATGAGATCATAATTCTAAATCTCCCTGGTTGACATCTATCGAGTATTCTTACAATGTAAAGGTTTGATCTTGTATTTCGATGGATCTTTCGATGATTTCTTCATGTTTTCCACTTCCATAAACCAAATTCACCCTTTGAGAACGATCTCCATGTCTGGAATTGCCTCCCTCAGTCTACTCTCCTTCATCTGCCCCTCAAAAGCTTCTTTTTATAACAAAATTTAGGGTTGTGGGAGATGCATGGGCTAATGCATGACCATGCATAACCAAAATGCCCAAAATTTATGAAAGTACACAACCTGAGAGAAGTGCAAGGCCTGTGGTGCATCACTTCTATTCTTCAATTCTTCATCATTTTCATTTGAATTCTTCTTCTTTAAGTCCATAAAGGCAATTATCACCTATGAAAATACTTGGAGCAAATTAAGTACCAAATATACGATAAAAGTATAAAACATCAAGCAAAATACATCAAATATGGGTGTAAAAATATAGTCAAATATCCATCAATCAAACATCCCCACGCTTAAGCTTTTACATGTCTTCAAGCAAACCATAAGCAAAATTATAAATTTTCCAGCTTCCAGCCCTCATCAATCTCAATTTTTCCGTTTATACTATATATCACCATGTGCTATTGAATCAAATTAACATATAATTAGAGTCAGGTTATCCTAAAATTAACTTTTCTAAGCAATATTAATAATAATCACATCATAATCTTATTGAAGTCAAAAGCATTAATCTTTACACCCTCACTTAAATGTTACTCCATGCACTCAAGTGGTTAGGGTAAAAAGCATCAAAACTCTCAATCAATTCATAGCAGAATTCTTAGCACAAGTTTGCAATAAAATCACATCTCCATTACTTATGTATAAACTAGAAACAAAAATCAAAAGGTCTTATAAGGTTGTAAAGGGGCTTAGGTATGATTGCGGTAATAAAAAGGTTAATTTGAAAACATTATAATGAAACTTATTCACAATACACATAGTTTCTTTCATTCCAAAACTAATGGTATTCTTTTCTTCTACTTTTTATTTTTTTTCTTTATATATATATATATATGCTCAATGTTTTTTATAATAATTTCAAGCATACATCATGTACCATAATTAAAGAAATATTGGACCATTCAAAACTTAAAAATTTCAAATAAGCAAAATAATGTAAATAACCTTTAGGGTTCAAAACAATAAATAGGTCTTTAAAAAATAGGATAAAGGTTTACAATTTGGGTTTAACCAATGAAAATGGCTAAGGCTCAACTTAGTTATTCCTAAAGATAAGCTTAAGGGTTTGGTAATTTTCAAAGAAATTGGCTAATCTAAGTGCCTTCATCATGTCAATGCTTCTAATTTAACAAATATAGTCTTAATATGCATAATAAAAGGAACTTATAGGATCATCCTACCACACATTGAAAACACAAATGAAAAAATAACAAGAGCTTAAAAATTTTAAATTTTTTTGCTCTTTTAGTCTCAAAAACTCACAAAAAGATGAGTATTATATGTGTAAATAATATGCAATATCATTCAACTTGAATATTTCAATAATTACTAAAAATATGTCGTAGAAAACTAATTTTATTCTAACCATCATTCTTTTGCATACCAATTCAATTAATATTCAACAATGAAACATAATATTGGTGGACAGATTTTAACCAATTAAGAATATCTGTTAACAAGATTCATAATCAGGATTATAATAAGCATGAAGAAAATTGTTTAAAAATTTATTAAACCCATCCCCACATTTAAAGTTTTACATTGTCCTCAATGTATATAATACATGTATAGATAAAAGTGAGGAGGTATTTTTGTACATTCCTTATTAGGACGATTTTTTGATTTATAATCCATCCGATAGTTACTACATCCTTGGAAAATATGAAGAAAATGAGATAAAAAGATAAAAGAAATAAAGATAACATGAAATAAAATCCTATACTAACACTCGAAGTAGAATCAAAACAAAATAAAATTGAAACTTACCCTAATTCATAGGTTGCCTCCTATATAGTGCTTGTTTAATGTCATTAGTTTGATGTAACCTTTGTGCTTAAGTTCATCCTGGATCAATAATTGGCGTCTTGTTTCCAACCTTTTCTTTACAAAGTAGTTTCATAGCCTGTCAACAAACCACATGTTACAGGATAATCGAAAGGACATGATGTATTAAGTTGTAAAACCAATTAACTGTAACAATGCCCATTTAAATAAAAAATTGTTAATAAAATAAGGGATAATGAAACTCCCTGAATTATTGGCTAACTCGATTAGTTTGTCTTTGAGGAACTGGGAACCCTTCGTATTAAAGGTTACTACTAACACCTCATTCGTAGTTTCCTTACTTGGTTCTTCCATCAGTTCTTCCCGAACTACCTTTGTCTACTCTTCTTCTTCTTCATGGACAAAGGTTTCTGGCTCATCTTCTTCACTTACCTTTTGCCACTAATCTACTTTACCTTTTTGGATGGAGGCTCCTTCGGGAAGCTCTTCTTAGAATGTCTCTTCATCCATGAAGCCAACCGTTGTCTTTTCTTCACTCTTCTGCATTAATAGGCTTAAATAATATTCTGTATTATATTTAAGATATTCAGATGAAGAAACCTTTTCTTCGAATTCCCATCAGCTATCTTTAAGTTTGGCAATGTATTCCATTAATTTATCTATAATATTTGCTTCCTCTTCCTCTTCTTCTTATACTAGGAACTCCTTTTTGCTACTAAGGGTAGTTGCCATTCCACATTCTGTGGGGTTTGTTTCAGTAGCATTAGGCAAACTCTCTTGGATCTTTTCAGACTCTTGGATCTCGTCAAATAATATCTCCACTAGATGGTCCATCCAATTCACTAGATTTTGTATATGAGCCTCTGTTTCGTGATGTTTCATGATTGATTCTTGAATAAAGTCAACCATCATACCTTCCAAAGTTGCTCTATTCTGAATTATAGCTATTCTTATATAGTAAACTATATGGTTGAACATGCTCGATAACTCACATATGTATGCTGGTGTTCGACATTCATGATTGTTGTGATAACTCCCACCAATGTTGTGACACAACCTGGAGATCAGTTGGGCCTCCAAAAATATATGACTACACCTCTCTCTTCCATTTGGTGATGATACAGATTGTGAAGATGTATTCTCGCTCTCATTAAAATATTGGTTACTCCATACTTCCATTGTGCATTATGACTATGATGTTAAATCTCAATTCCTAAATAAATTACTATACATTGTCAGTAGAAACATTCAAAATATAATTAAATAAACAAACCAAAAGAATACAGTAAGATACAATAAAATAAAATAAAACAAGTACAAAAGCAAAATTAAAATTAAATTAAATTAATAAAATAAAGATAAAACAAAATAAATGAAAATGACTAGAGTAATAGCATTTAAGCTTTCTTAATATCATTATCCCTGGCAACAGAGCCAACAAATTGATTGATTTATTTGCGAATTAGTCAATATTGTAATAACTGTAAGTGCACAATGTAGTTGTAGCTAGTACCAGTAAGTACGAGTCAATCCTACGAAGACAACAATTACTAGTAATTACCTATTTCCTATTATCTAGCCTACAAATTAATTTTAGTTTTTTTAAAAATAAAACTAAAGCAAGAAATTAAAATAGGTAGTAATTAAAAACAGAGAAATAAGGAAACATTTAGAAATTTAATGCTATCAGTAATTAATGTTTAGGCTTCAAATCCCCTTAAAACCTTAACATATTGATCTTTTTTTAATGTAATTGTTTAATTGATGTATTGGACCGTAGAGATTCCTTTGGTATGCTAATAGTTTACCTTGAGTCTACTAACAACTAATCCTAAGGTTTTCAACTGAATTACAAAGGTTAAAGGTTATATGATTGATTTATTAATTTATGAATCCATCTATTATGTTTGAACATAATCTTGAAGATTTATGTCATCCTATCTTTAGGGTTACAATAAACTTCTTCCAATTATGATAGATCTATTTAAGCCTAGGATTTCTCAATCTCTACATATGAAATCAAATTATGATTTAATATTCCTAGGTCTATTAGAAAATATATTAAACGCATAATTGAATCGCAATATATCAATAAACTCAATTGCATTAATAAAAGAATAAAAACATATTAAAATATCATTATAGGGATCATCTAACCTAAACACTAACAAGACGTTTAGTTACACATTATCGAATACGAAATCAAACATAAATAGAAAGAACAATGAAATGAAAATATTGAGATCATTATTCTAAATCTCCTTAGTTGTCTTCTATCGAGTATTCTTGTGATGTAGAGTTTTGTTTTTGTATTTCGATGGATCTTTCGATGATTTCTTCATGTTTTCCACTTCTTCGAACCAAAATCACCCCTTGAGATCGATCTCCACATCTGAAATCACCTCCTTCATCTGCTTTGAAAACATCTTTTTATGGTAAAATTTAGGGCTTTGGGAGATGCATGGCCGTGCATAACCAAAATGCCCCAAAATCATGAAACTGTATGCCCTGAGAGAAATGCAAGGCCTATTGCACAATCGTGCATCACTTCTATTCTTCTATTCTTTGTTTTATACCACGTTTTCATTCAAATTCTTCTCCTTTAAGTCCATTCAGACAATTTTCACTTATGAAAGCACTTAGAGCGAATTAAGTACAAAATATGTACAAAAGTATAAAATATCAAGAAAAATATATCAAATATGGGTGTAAAAATATAGTCAAATATTCATTTATCACACATACTAATATATGACAACTTGTCTAAAATGTGAATCCACATGTTTTGATAATAACTCTTTATTAGTAAAATTACTTCAAATTATTTTATATGCACTCACATTGCTTTATAGCTTCATATACTAAATCTTCATAAATTAGTTATTTCTCAATTGACTAGTCATACAAAAGTATTCATTTGTTTATTTTTTGTCATCGTCTTTATTTTTATTAAGTTTATAGGTTTGCTGCTCAAAATGTATCTTATCTAAAGGTACTATAATTAAGGTCAAATGCAAAAGTGACATAACTCAAAGACTAGATAAAATTACTTTTGTAATTTTTTAGATTGTGAATCTCATATGTATATCTTATTAATATCAGGTTTAGTGAATAATATCTTCTAAAAACTAATATCTAATATATGTTCTACCCTCTTTTTATTTGATGTTGACAAATCCTTTTGATGCCTAAAAAAGGAGATAAGTTGATGTTTAGATTTATGTATATATGTTTTGATATATAGTTAGCATGAAAAATTGGTTCTTAAAGACCACGTGTTAAGTTGTATAATACTTAATGTTTAAGTTGTATAGAAATTGATAAAAAGTGTGACGTTCATCTTATTGTATAAAAAGTTGTTGGGTAAAGGATACTGAGAATTAGACTATTTATTTGAGCAGTGGGCTATGGACTCGAAATTATGAGATAAAACTAGAATCATAATAGTTTCATATTTATTAAAGGTATTATATTTATGTAACTAAATTTTTTATAGTTAATGATATGAAGTTTTAATTAGTTTTAACTTAAAGAAAAGTTTTAAATAGCTTTATTTTTAATTTTTTTAACCACTTATGAGAGTTTAATATTTTATCTTATGCTATTAACAAAATTTTTAAAATTGTGCAAGAGTAACATTCCTAAGAAAATTTAATAATAGGCTCATTACTGCAAAAAATTTAATGATAACCTCATCAAATTACTAATCTGGCATTAGTGATGTACGTTATTTGTTTGAAAATCTTAAGAAATTTTGGAGCAGAGGTTTCTAAATTAACGAGTTTAAATGTCGACTTATGGAAATTGATAGCAAGTGTGACATACATCTTATTACTTTTATTGATAAATGAAATTTATCTATTTTTGTAGTTAGCCATACACTTGAAATTAGGAGATAAACTTAGAATCATAATAATTTCACACATGTTCAAGGTATTAAATATGTCTAACCAAATTTTTATAGCTAATGTATGATTTTTTTAAATTATTCTTAACTTAAGAGAAGTTTTAATTGGTTTTATTTATAGTTATTTAGGGACTCTTGGGAGTTAAAAATGTTACATTATCTTTTGTTGTTTATAAACTGTGTGTGTATATATATATATATAAATATATTATAACTAGATTAGAAGAAAGTAAAAAGACCTTAAACAAGTTTTCTAAAATTGTGCTTGAGTAACATTCTTACAACTATTTAATGATAGACTCATTAAATAAACAATTTGGCATTAGTTATATAGATTATTTATTCAAAAATATTAAGAAATTTTGGAGTAGATCTTTTCAAATTATTGACTCTAGACGTCCACTTATAGATAAAATATAAGCAAGCTATTTAATTCTTAGATTTTGCAAGCTAAGGATTGCCCAATTATCAATATGTTAAAGACTACCAACACAATGATAATGAAGAAGCATTTAAATTTAAAGAAACAAGTAAAGAGATAGAACGATGACAATGCACTTCATGTAATGAAGAAGTTGAATAAGAATAAACTAAATGCAATGAAATGAAGAATCATCTGGAATGTAAGCAAAGCACATGAAGTGACAAATAAAGATGATGTACACAAAATGCACTTAGGAAATAAGAAAATATGCAATAGTAAGGCATAAAAGCTCTATTAGTACCTAAACATCCATATCATTGGTGTCATATTCCATGCTAAGAAAAAACCTTAAGATGAAAATTATGATCAATTAACAGTCAATAAAAGATTTATCTATGTGTCAAAAGAGCAATACTTGGTACTCTAAAAAAGAATAAGAGGAAAAATAAGAATGAACTAAAGAAAGTGAATTCTCAAAAACTTTCACAAAAGATTAAATTACAATTGTGTTATAAACATGGCAATTCTAGTCTTAATAAAATAATTTATAAAAATATGGACAATGCTTTCCCTTTTGCTAGCTAAGTTGGAGCTGAAGTTAGATTATCCACTACAAATTTAATATTGATTTATGAATTTGACATTACAATACACCAACAACATTGTTTTTATAGTCTTATAAGTTAATATCCAATCAAAATTAGACTTATGTAACAATGGAAGATTCATCTAGTCATTCACAATCATAACCATCTACATCCACACCAACACAAAGAGTAAAAAGATCTTTTGGACGACTAATCCAAATATTTTCAACTTTCTTTCTAACTAAGAAGTATGAATTGTAAGGTTCCAGTCATGTATCTTATACACTATATATATCAAACATACGCAACGAAAAATAAAACGGAACTTAAAAAAAAATAGATCTACTCATACATAGAGATATAGAAAAACAAAACCACAAAATGTAAGATGTTTACATACCTTTCCGATGATCTCCTTCGTTCTTTAATCTTCTCCGCATTGGGTTGTCATAAACTACAACGATCATCATAGACCATCTCTAATGAAAGTCCACACGAAGATAGAAGGATGAAACCTCATTAGGAGATGGCTAAAATTCTTTCTTTGTGCTAGCAAAGACAA
>JANVCL010000007.1:26410906-26435616 GCA_026546855.1 Erythroxylum incrassatum | reverse complement strand
AATCTCCCATGTTTTATTATCAAGTAAAGCTTTCATTTCTTCAAGTACAACTTCCTTCCACTTAGGTTCTTGGAATGTACATTTCTTGGGATTCTTACACTGTCAAGCTTAGTAGTGAAAGCTTTAAGCTTTGAAGGTAACTTTGAGTAAGTCGAATAATCTGAAATAGGATATTAGTACATAATCTTACCCCTTTCGTAGTGCAACTGGGACATCTACGTCACTTACCATAGTCTCTCTACGAGCCAGTTCTTGGTCCAATGATTGGCCTTGTTGAGGAACTTTAGGCCTTTGAGAATACTAAGGTTGGTTTTTTGAGAATTGATTCTCCCACTGAATTGGACTGGACAGTTTCAAGTTCAATGGTAGGTGTTTGTGGTGTTTGCGAGTTTGGTGGGAAGGTTTGTGAGATAGGAAGTGATATGCTTGAGTCCCAATAAATCTCTTCATTGGATGTCTCCCTCTGAAGAGAGGTATTGGTGAAGTAAGGTTGTTTTTCGAAAAAGGTGACATCATATGAAACAAATAATTTGTTTGTAGAAGGCAAGAAACACTTATAACCCTTTTGAGTGGGAAAGTACCCAACAAACCCACATTTAATAGCTCGTGGGTCAAGTGTGCTTCTATTGGATTGATTTTTGTGTATGAAAACAGTACACCCAAAGACTTTAGGAAGAAGAGAATTAAGGAGCTTAATGTGAGAAAATTGTTCTAGAAGAACACCTAATGGGGTTCGGAATTTAAGAGTTTTTGAAGGAAGACATTTATCAAGTATGAGGCAATTAGAATGGCTTCTCCCCAATAGGAATTTGGAACAAAGTTGGTAAACATCATAGATCGGGCTACCTCTAAAAGATGACGATTCTTTCTCTCCGCTATCCCATTTTGTTGTGGGGTATAAGCACAAGGGCTATGGTGAATGATCCCATTCCCACTGAGATATTGAATAAAATCAGTTGAAAAATATTCTCTCCCATTGTCTGTATGTACTACTTGAATAGAGGTTTGGAAATGTATGAGTTTGTGGAACTGTTTAAAGATATGATAGGCTTCAGATTTGTCTTTCATTAGATATACCCAACATACTTTTGTATGATCATCAATGAAACTGATAAACCAACGAGTACTGGTTAGACTTGTAACTCTAGCGAGACCCCAGATGTCACTATGAATTAATTAAAAAGGTTTTGAGAGTATGTATGAGTGTATGGGATAAGTATTTTTGCTTTGTTTTGCAAGGACACATTGCTCACAATATAAAGAAATATGATCTTTAATGACAAAAAGGTTTGGATATAAGATTTCAAATATGGGAAATTGGGATGAACAAGGCGTCGATGCCATAACATAACATCAGAATTTGACATAACTGAAAGGAAAATCCTATGTGGTGATTTGGATTTAGTAGGGGTACTCTTTCTTGAGAAGTAGTAAAGTCCATCTTTCTCCTTAGCACTGCAAATCATCTTCCCCGAACACCGGTCTTGGAATTCACAATGAGATGGAAAGAACTTCACAATACAGTCTATGTCCTTGGTTAATTAACTGATAGATAGTAGATTATAAGTTAACTTAGGCACATTGAGAACAGTATTTAATGTCAGTTTTGGCAAACAAACTCTCCCTTGACCAATAGCTGGTGACCATTTTCTATTCGCGACCCAGACATTAATTTTTTGGTTACATAGCTCATATTTTTCAAAGACATTCAAAGACCCAATCATGTGGTCTGATGCAACTGTGTCCACAATCCAGAGATTTTGCCTTAGGAACCTTGATAATAATGATTGACACTAGTTACCTTTATGCGCTAGTGTTGCAATAGAGGTTTGTTGGTCATGTAAGTCTTTCTCAGTTGTGATTTTTGTATGATTCAAGAGTTGATGGAGTAGTTCAATCTGTTGGGGGGACAGGTTTAGCCCTATGGATTTGTTGATATCGGATTTTGCTACATGTGTTGCTCCACGATTTTGCTAAACTCTTTGGTTTTTAAGTTTCCAATTTGGTGGTTTCCCATGTAATTTCCAGCAAGTCGCACGGGTGTGGTAGGGCTTATCACAGTGGTCACACCACTGCTTGTTCTTGGTTTCTTACTCTCGGGTTTGGTAAGTAGACTCCTTTCGAGAGTTTGTCACTAAAGCTGAGCCTTGAGAGGTTTGTTCATAAGTGTATGAGGTAAGCATGACCTTTTTCCTACTCTCTTCCTTACACACCTCAGCAAATGTTTCTCGGATTGATGGCAATGGTTTTAAACCGAGTAACCTTCCTCATATTTCATCAAGTCCAACATTAAGTCCTTGTAAGAAATAAAAAACTCTCTCCTTCTCCAATAATTTTTCATACTTCTTGACATCAACACAACACTCCCAATTTACTGCATAAAATAGATCATCTCCTGCCATAATTCAGTGAGTAATTTATAATACTCAGTGACCGATATATTACCTTGTTGAGTATTTCTGATTTTTGACCTGATTTCAAAGCACTGAGAAGTGTTTTCCAAATCAGAATATATTTCTTGCACAGCCTCCCAGATTTCACTTTTAGTTTTTCAGAATAGGTAGGTTCTCCTATTTTTGGCTCCATTGAATTTATAAGTCAAGCCATGACAATAGAATTCTCAGCTTCCCAAGCACCGTAAGTGATTGTTGTTTCGTGTGATTGAGGAATTGCCCCTGTTAGATATCCAACCTTGCCTCTTCCTTTGATTACGAGCATGACTAATTGGTACCATTCTCGGAAATTCGTTCCATTTAATCTATGTTGCGTGATTTGCAACGAAAGATTATCAATAGAAGGAGATGAAATTTGGGTTGAAGGTATTACGTAACTAGGTGTTTGGGATGAGGTTTGGTACTCATCAAAGGAACCGAAGGTTGGTTGAACTCCAACCATGATGTGGCTGGAAAAATTAGGCTACTAGAATCGGTAGTTCTGATACCATGAAACAAAAGGTATAGAAAATATCAGAAGAAACCCCACTTTATTTCTCTGATTATATGCAGTTTATACATGAGTATAATCTATTCTAATACTACTAAACTACTGGATTTTTAATATATACTAACTTATCATATCTATAGTATATCTTATCTTATCCACTAGAAGATAAACTTATCTCCTAGAAGATAAACTTATCTAAGATAACTATCCAACAAAAGCATTGTGAAGTGGTCAGGTCAGCCATCCAAATGAACTAGACAGGTTCAACATTTTTCCTTGTTTAGTTAATCCTATGTTTACATTTGTGCCTAGAAGGTTCCTTGAATTAAATAAAAGCATTAACAAATTTTCAACATTCACTTCTCTCTTTCAAATTGCGTAACTCTTTTTAACAATTTCTTGAAAATTAACTATGAAATACTAGTTCCATCATCATTTTTGTTAATTTGAAAATAAAGTTTCCAAAGCATTATTTTTGCAAGTTTCCAGAGAACATAATAATTCAGAAAGCATTTACGTTAACCTATTCACAAACTAAAAATTTAGATATCAACCATTTTCTTCTACTAAGTTCGGGACTGTTTATCATCTTCAAAAAGAATTATACATGTAAAGTATCTTTCCTCTTGCTTGTAAAGGACACACCAAAGCCGCTTCTATTATAAATCTACCCAACCACTTGTTGACTCAAACGACACGACTAAGGTGCTTATCATAAGGCTCCCCCTCTTGAGTCTCACTGACATAGGATGAGTAGAAAATATATATATCAAACTAGTAGTTGGAACCCACAAAACTTGTAAAATCTGACTGCTGGAATTTGAGTTTCAACTAAGGTTGTTAGAATTTCAAGTTTCAAATAGCTGGAAATTTAGGGTTTCGTTACTAGAAATTTAGGATAGAATTTTATGGTTTTGGTTGTTGGTAAATCAAGTTAAAAATGCCAGAATTTTTAATAAGGTAAACGAGCAATGAAGCGTAGGGAACTAGGAATCACTCTTGCAGTCTTGTTGAAGGGCTTTGCACACATATATAGAGAAAAGTTCTTGGAACCCTTATTTTGATAGTAAAAGTATCCGTAACTAAAATATCCAAAATAAACTTGTATACTATAATAAGGATTCTTTATTCTCAAATAAGTTTTAAGTCTTAAACAATTAGGATAATATATCTAACTTATTACTACTTCCCATCTAATAAAGAAACCTAGTATAAAATACATGCCAGCACTTGTTGTCTTTGTTGTCACCTCAACTGCACTATTCATCCTACCAATTTAAAGCTTGTGGTTGAGTGATTTGCCCTCTTTTATTTCTTTTATAAACTCCAAGCTCTTTTGCATCATTTACATGTAATGTATCTAATGAAACACACGACTTCTATGCAAATGAATGTTTCATGTTGAAAACCAGGCAGAGACGTTTGCCTCTCTAGGTCATTATACCATGCTAGGTTATGAAACATTGCTTTTAAGAATGAGGCAACCAAAAAAAGAGGAAATTGGAGACAACATTTGCATTTGCTTCTGACTGGGTAACCAGATAGAGTTTAGTAAAGTTAAACTATCATCAAATTACCTATCAATGAGCCAAAGTACTCCATCTCTTACGCCAACAATAACAAGAGGCCCTACAGGTCGTTTCTGTTCAGTTGGAAAACGAGTAATTGCCACTGACACACCTCCACCGCCAACAGCTATCTCATTAACCTTTTTCTCTTCCATTTCTTTCGGCATAGCTGAGTCGTCACCATCAACTTTTGTCTGTTTTGGCACTGTCAAGAAAGGTGGCACAGAAGGAGCATGCTGGAAAGAAGCTAACCTGACCACCTGAAGAGAATATGTAGATCTTCAAGTCATCACAAGGGAATTCCTCATTAAGAAAACAATGGATTTGATCCTCGTCAAAAAACAAACTATGAAGCTTCACATAGCGAACAGATAACTAATGTCCAGAAGTTTAATACAATTGTTTAATTTGGAAAGAAGAAATAGTTTCCAGAAGTTTAATACAATTTTTTAATTGAAAAGAAGATATGCATCCCTCAATGTTTTGACATGACAAAAGCAAACTCCAATTGGAACTTTTTATACAAGTGAGATAAGATGTTTGGTGCGAAAACACTGCAGCGATAAATACTCCTCTCAAAGAAAGGCACATTAATATGAGAGCATCAGAGGCATTAAAACCAAATGCATGCTCCTCTAATTTGAGAGCAAAAAGAGCAGACATCAAAGTATATCAAACACTATGATCCTTTAGACATATAAATGCAGGTAAGGGGACTCTAACAAAACCTGAAGGATAAGAAAGGGAAAACAGAGGCGTAGAGAAGTTGCACAAAGCCACGTGGAAGTTGAGACTCAAACATGGATGGAAAGATTGGTAGCTTCTTCCAGGAACACCTCTATTTTTGTTTATGTTCTCTCCTCTCTTCATTTCAAATTTTCAAATATGTTCATTCCTTACATAACTTTAGGGAACTGTTTACAATTCAATTGATTAGTACAAATCATGTGGCAAATCCACCCCTTCACAAGAAATTGGAAATAGTTGGTAAAGGTTATGAACCCTATGCTTTGCGAGATGTTCTTGCATCTTTTTCAAATGTAATGCTCGGAATACTATTTCTAGATAATGTTGCGTACTACTGGATCTCCCCAGACCCCGCGTCTTAGCGGGATTTCTATCGGGTGTTGTTATTATTGTTGTTGTTGTTATTGTTATACTGCTCATTAAGGTGCTTGTCTATTTTACTCCTAAGAATTGGGCTTCTGCACTGAAGCACAAGCTTGAACCTTATGCAGGCATAAGGCTCTAACAACAGTCCCTACTGCTTGTGTCTACCTAGAGTTTTAACAACAGGCTAAATTTTATCAGAGACTATAAATTACCAACCTGTAGCATTGGGGGCCTCAATGTTATTCTATCTTGAGTAGCACTTTGGGGACCATCTACCGTGATTAGCGCTAACTCTCCATGCTCAGCAACTGCTCTTGTCTGGGCCTCTTTCATTTTCATCTCTTCCTTCATCCTTTTTGTTTCCACATCAATTGCTGCAACCCCAGCATCTACGAAAACACATCTGCAGAATTGATACATGTTAAACTAATGTTCTGCAATAATAAACCTTGGGGCCAAAGAGGACAAAAATCCAGTAACATGATGCATATGAGACTCATGCATTTAATATATAGAACGACTTATATATCTCTTTCAACCAATCCATGGGCAAATTTTCATGATCTATAATCACTGCAAATATTTTGAATGAATGACACTGAAATGAGTGAAATCATATAATTGAGATTTCTGATTCTACACAAGGTAAAATGAAAGAAATAGGTGAACAAATTACTCAAGGGTAATACAAAATAATAGAAGACCTGTAACAACAAGAAAAAGGCACAGAGACAAATTCATAGATTTATTCACAAAAAAACATATGTATAGTGATTTCTAGGACAGATTCACAATATATTCCACGCTTGGATAATGTTTCTTTTCAACCTTCTATCATGTCAAAAGATCACTTTATAATAGATGTGATAAGAAATAATAAAGGAAAAATCAAAGGCAGAAAAAGAGGGAGAGATGATACTGCTATGCAAGGATAAAACATCTAAGCATTCCATGAACTGAACTACCATACAAATCCACAGGTGACATATCCACTGAAAGAAATGAGAACCACTATCCAAAGGTCCTCTAGAAGCTAATCGTTCCACGTATAAAATATCATCTCAAAATCTTTAACCCTTAAAACTTACTAGTGAACAGCCAAGGACTTCTCGTAATGAAAGTCACTTTCCACTCTCCTTTCCTTATCAATGTGCCTTTCAAGTTGCATCCTATCATCTGAACTTGTAGGAAAACTGCAACTCCTTGCAGCTTTCAGATGGAATTTGTTTCATAAAAAACAGATACAAAGAGTACCACATAAACAGAACAGGGGTGGCCAGTTTCATCCTAAGATCCCTTTTCATGTTTCACTAGCTGTTTTCTGATACTTCTTGATGCATCTATGTGAATCTCAAACAGGTCAAGAAGCAAGGTGCAGAATATCAGTCTCCTTCACAGCATTAGATGCCGCAGGAATCTACTCCGTTTGCAGTTCAACAGGCAGCTGAACAATCTCTACCTCATATTCCAGCAAATTGTGAGACTTAATGATAGTCTTTGTAGGTTGAGTTTTTCCTTCTCTCTAAAATCCTTGAAAGTCCCACATTTTTCTTCTGTCTACTCGGAAGTTCAACGGATAGAATCTCCATCCAGATTCTTCCTTTTCTATCCACTTCTTTGCTTGTTTGAGAAATCTTTAAAGTTGTTTCAAAATATTTTATCTCAGTTAAATTTTCTAGTTTCGAGAATAGTACGTTCTTAGCAGAGAATGAAATTTCAATCATTAAGTGGGCCATTGCTATTTGCAATGAGGACATTAAAACTAAGATACAATTAACTCATAATCATATTCTCCTCTTCAGTGTTGCTAGCCCTACTTCCACTTATGATATAAGCTCCTGTTGCAATCCCTTGCAAGTGCAGCGAATAAATACATGTACTTTTTATCAAGAAACTAAAACAATTTATGCATAAGGTAACATAAAGGCCTCATGCATCTGACTTCACTAGAAGCATATATTCTGAATAAAAAACTAGAACTTACTCAATGGTAGTTGGTGTCACAACAAAAAGTTGTCTTCGATGCCAAACAGCTCCAGTAGCATAAGAAATAGCAACATCTCCCACATATCTATACTGGGGGCGCAAAGATGAAATGACAATGTACTGCTGATAAGCAAAAGCACAATACTCAACAGTTTGGTCCCATGCAGTCCATTCTGGCTGAGGAAGTAGACCACCAACAGGTTGAAAGGTTTCCCAACTGTAAATAAGAACATTGTGTTAGCAATTAGTATGGGCTGACAAACCTTTTTTACCCGAAGATGCAACTTAGATATCGACAAAGACACAGAATGTGCAAATCAACATCAGGCAAGTTTTGGCGCATACTATGCATAATATAGGTAGAAGCTGAAAACACAGTTAAATTTTGAACTGCCTCAAAGTGTAATTCCCAGAAAGGATTATTCACGTGAGCACCTATTTGAAGACTACATGCATGAAAAGGTAACCAAGGTAAGATTTGTTAAGGGAACTCAATCTAGATTGAGATCAGCTTAACCAAAAACTTGCAAGGCTTGGGATTTGGATTATGTATCAAATATCTTATTTGCTTGCATGCATGAGTTGGTTTAGCTATCCTCAATTTTTTAATAAGCTCAAAAGTTTACTTATCAAAAAAGAAAAGAAGGCACTGAAGAAACCATCCTAGTAGTGAACTTATAACTATGTAGCTATAGTATACAATCAACCCAGTTGTTTATCAGCATAAGACAAAGGAAAATAAGTACATGCAGACATAAATGATTATTAGAAGCAGGAATTTCTGCCTTGATGTGGCTGAAATCATATTAATCGTTGTATCTCTTATAAGTAGCATTTTTTTATATAGTTTTAATATAAAGTGAATAACTGAATCATTCGTATCAGTTTATAAGGGTAATATGGATGTCTCATTTGTTATCTACGTGCCTCCATGGCCACTATGGCTCAACAGTTTGAGAAGAATTTCATCAGTCTGTTGAAACAACAAGGAGAAGGAACGAGAAACCAAGGAGAGATAAGTATTAATCGGACCAGGGTGATTTCAGCCCCAGCCTCTGTGACCAACCCTACACTAGGTAACAAGAAATCAACAGAGAAGCAAAACTGTGGGACAAAGATAAGTCGCCCAGGAAGTTGAAACTTCCAGTCATTGGGTGTTTCCAACCCAGATTTATGGATTTTAGTGCCGAGATGTATTTTTCATTGAATTGGTTATCTAAGGCTGAGAAGTTGGAGGCAGTTGGAGTAGGTTTTGAAGGATAAGCACAAGTTTGGTTGAGGTTTGAAGAAAGGGAAACCACGCTTACATCTAAGGAACAGCTAAAAACACAGATGTTTGGGGCCGAAGGATGGATCCTTGTTGCAGTGCTTCTTTGCGGTCCGACAAACAAGAACGTGGCAGAATATCAAGCTCAATTAGAGCTGCTGGCTGCTTTGATCGGTCGAATAGAAGAAGGGACAATGACTGTTGTTTTCATCAACGGGCTTATGGAGCACACTAGAGCTAAACTTTTTATGTTGAATCAAAAGGGCCCCAAGAAAATCATCCAAGTTGCAACTCACCCATATAGAAAAAAAGAATCAACTCATTCACCCAATCTGTAACCCAAAAAAGCTCTCTTTAAACCTAAGTCGACTAGAAACAAAGACCATATCATGGACTTCTTACAAAAACCTAGGTACAAATACCAATTAACACACATAACCCACCGACCCAAATGAGCTCATTCAGTTCAAACAACTCGATCACCCATGGTCCGAAACACACCCACCTCCAATGTAACACAATCAAACACAACCTCAAGCACCCATCCACAGTATCAGTTCCCAGAAATTCAAGTAATTATTGGGAACTAAGGCTCAAGCCTGTAGAAAGACGGGGTTATGCTATCGTAGCAATAAGAGGTAGTTGTAGGCCATCGGCATAAAAATCAAGAGCTAAATGTTCTCATTGTTAGTGATGAGAAGGAATATCGTAGCAATAAAAATAGAGACACAACCCACAATTACATCTCTCAAGAGTTGGTAGAGAAGTTGAAGATACTTGTAAACTGCCAACTATGGTATGACCATAGGAAACGACAATCAGCTGAAGGGAAAGGGGGTATGTAAAGAGGCCGTGTCACATATGCAAGGCTTGACGATTATGGAGGATTATCTGCCACTTCGGATGAGGAGAACAGAAATGATTTTGGTATGAAGTGGCTAGCTACCATGGGAGTGATTCGTGATGATTGGAAGAATGACTATGTCCTTCAAATTAGGTGGTAGACAAGTGATTTTGCAAGGTGACTCAAGTCCTAACAAGGCCCTAGTGTCCTTAAAATCCATGGTTAAAGGCTATTCAACAAAAGGGAAAGGGAATCCTCGTTGAGTTCTAAACCTTAGAAGTGCAGGGAACACATAAAAACAAAATGTATCCGACAGTAAAGGAGTTGTTGGTTGAGTGCAGAGATGTCTTTGAAACTTCCACAAAACTCCCACATGATTGTAAACATAATCACTCAATAGTAGTCAAGGAAGGAACAGAGTCCATAAATGTGTGCCCCTATTGCTATCCGCAAATTCAAAAATATGAAATTGACAAATTACCAGCCAAAATGTTGGAGGCAAGAACCATACATCCTAGCACTAGCCCTTTTTCTAGTTCGGTGTTGCTAGAGAAGAAGGATGGAAGTTGGAAGTTTTGCATCGACCATAAGGGGTAATGATAGACCTCTAGTGCAATTTGTATATAGGAGGAAAAAGGAAAAAAATGGCCTAAGCAACCCAGGATCCAACCCAACAAAATGATCAATAGCAAATTGATTTTTGTTGGTTGGTTGGTTATGTTGTTTTTGCATTCCAATACCTTGTTGTCATCACTTGAAGAGGTGGCAACAGTCAGTTATCCTATTTTCATCATTATATGTATCTGTGACTAGGCTTGGCATTGGGTTGGGCCAAGTCGGGCCCCTAGTCAAAGCCTCGCGCAAAAATTTATGTTCGAGCCTAGACTCGGCCCAAAGCTTTTAGGTCAGACAATTGTCATCCCTAATCTATGTCAAAGGGGAAGAGGACACTGATTGTTACTTCATGAAATGGCTCTACCGATTGTTACTTTGTCAAACAACTCTACTAAATCCTTAAGGAGAGAATAGCATCTCGAATAAGTACTAGTTTTGTATTATCCATTTCCATCAATATACATTTTCTCTTTTCCTCCCATTGTTCTCCATACTTTTTTTTTTCACTTTTCTCGTTGGTGTTTATCACACTGTTGTATATAGTTTCAAGTTTACAAGGAAGAATTGAATCATTGATTTTAGCTTATAATGATAATTTCTCCTTCTTCTACCTAGGTAAATTGATGAAATTTTTTGTTTGCTTTTCTTGTATGGAACATTGTTGTCATTAGCTATTTCTCAAGATTTTATAATTAGGATTACTCAAATTTTGGACAATATTAAAAGAATTAACAACATTCTTATGCCATCGTTCCATCCCATGAGACCTCCAACCTTAGAAAAACTTTTGAATTGTTAAAGCATTTTCCTACTATGTCATAGCTTTTGGGTCTAGTTTGAGTTATTTGATATGTGTCTAGAATAATCTTGAACCAAAGGATGCAACAGCAGGCATCTTGGGATGCCTTTAATTTCTTTCTCAAATGGTTTTCCTCATCTTTACGTTCTATCTTAACCGATCTGTATATCGGGAGTTCAACGATTTTTGTGGGCACATCCACAGTAGAATGCGGTTGTTTTCCTTCAAACGAATTGTTGATGTGGAAGTCAGTTGCACAAGGTCACGTTAACAAACTTTACAAACATATATGGAAGATAACAGGAGCATGCAGCAATAACTACCAAATAGGATCCCTCATAGTAACCCCATTGAGACTTAAGAAGGACTAGCTTAGCAATTTTTTCTATTACCAGCTAGGACTAGAGTAAGGTTGGGTATGCAATACTTCAACTAGAAAAGGTTAACTTTCTCCTTCAATAGAATTTTTGAATATGCGATCACATAGCATTAAAAAATCACCCAATTAAGCATCTTAAAAGTAGATAAGCGACAATAAATACAATGGCTATAATTGTTACCTGTATAACTGGTAGTTCTGTGAGGCTGCTTCATTGGAAGATCTATGGGAAGAAAATCCATCATCAAATGTTGAGAAAGAAGAAGCACCACTGCTTCCAAATCCTGAGAGGGGCATGGATTGAATAGTTGAAATAGCTGTTGCTGCAATAGGGCTAATCCTACGAGATGTTCGATAAGCCACACCTAGTAATGTGCCTCCATGCAATCCAATGATCTAGTAAATTATAATATTGAGTCAAAAAAAAAAAGGTTTTCACCAATCCCAAAAAACAAGAAAGATTATCAACTTTGCCTAAAAAAAGAAGAAGCACAAAGATAGAAATCCATTTAACTAATAAAGAAAAAGGGTTTTAGTTTTTCCTCACTAGTTGACCAATGGGATTTTAGAATTTTCCCAAAGGCCCTATAACCCTCATAGTACTAAAGGACAACCAACTATAAGCTGTAAAATTCACCTCTGGACACAATTAAACAAGGAGAAGAAAAGAAAATAAATGCCAATATATGAACGTAACAATTAAATTACACTTCGAAGAACAAGTGGATATTATGATATAAAATGTAGATTTTTCACACAGAAACTGTCGAACATGACAGCAAGTGTTAGATCAAAACAACTAAAAAAGGAAACCCAGAAAGTGATAAATACCGGTTCAGTATGACCTCCTATAGACCTCATTAAAATGTTTGAAGTCCCATCATCCAGTAAGATACGAACTTGAACAGTGGCTGCAGAAGCAGCAGAAGCAGCAGCTGCAGCAGCCTGCATTGCAGCTGCAGCAGCTTCCTTTGCCCTTTTTGACGAGCCCCCCTTGGGAATTACCGGAATCCTAGGAAGTAATGTGGATTCCAATATGGCAAACCTATCACGGCAGGTATCCCAAGCCAGAGCCCTAGCACTGCCTGAATCTACAATAGACCAATCGCTAACCTTATATATAGAGAAATAAGGAATATCAGGCCACACAATTGCCAGATATCTGCAATCAAGTCAATGAATTACAAGTTAGACTAGGATGACTAAGATGCAAAATCACTGTGGAGTAGACAACATTCTGAAAGAGAATATAAACAAGAAAATTGCCTCCCATTTGAATAGGAGAAATAATAACCAGTTAATGAAAACCTATATCCATGTTGACAAAGCATTAAAGAAGAACAGAAAGTAACTCACTTTCCGGAGCTGCTTATGGAAAGAATTGAATATGCATCATGTGGCACAGGGGTACTAATATGCCTCTTAACCTGCTTGATATGTAATGGTTCAGCCAAGTCTCCCTTGTATTTTTCTGCTTCAGATAAGGAGCCATTACTTCCAAGAGATGGATTCGAGGTATTGGTCAATTGGAAATTTAGTAACTTCAGTTCTCTTTCAACTATGTAGACAGCAGAGTGCTCCCTATTTCCAGAAGGTGCTGGTAGAGGGGCTACAGGTGGAAGAGACCTAGCATCAAACTCGCTAACAATGATCCCAATATTTGTCCCAGTTGCAACAAGGTGCGGTTGTAAAGGATGTGCAACCATACAATAAACCTACATCAGCCAGTCATTCAGTTTCAGATAAAACATAGATCACAAATATGTAACTTGTGAACATAATTTGACAGCTTCGGATATTATTCATTTCCATCAAATAACTTAGCAACAGTTTGTTATAACAATAGAAAGAAATACATAGACTAAATTAGGATTATCAGTTGAAGACAATATCTCAAATTATGATTACTTACTCTAAGTTTCTTGTTTGGTGCAAGAACTTGTGGAGGTATAAGTGAAGAAAGTTCACATAACGGCCGCGTAAGAGCTGAATAAGTTGGGTGCTCAATCGCCCTGCAAAATGTTGCACCTTAATGTCAATTTCCTTTATGCAGATTGGGATATGGCATACACGAGATCAATGCACCATTGGTGCTATGGCACGCATGCCAAATTTTGATAACCAGCTATGGTTATGCATACCATATATGTGAATCCTTCACACACGCCAAAATATCCAGGTTTGGAGCTCGAGGGTGGCACCATGATGCAACACTGTGGCAAGCAAGTTTGGAAACAGGCTTGATTCGCCGCAACTCCTGCACAAATGTAGATACATATAAGCTAATCCAAGTGAGAAACAGAAAAATGACAGACAGATGCATAAGTGCAAGAAAGGAAAGAAAGAATCTCAGAGCTATCAGCTTGAACTCTAAAAGTGAGTGTGCTTTTCACATTGTCAGAGGAGTTATTATTTTAGTTATATGTCCCATATTTGAAAGTGACAAGTAGAGGATATCACATCACCATTATGAGTTAAAGAACTTTTGCAAGGCTTAGCAGAATACCTTGAAAGAGATCGTATCCCATATAGCTAGTGTCTTATCTGCACCAATGGTAATGAGTTGCGGAGCACCTCCAATCACTCTTGAAAGTTCAACAGCCACAACCCCACCATCATGTGCCTGTTGTATGACAGGAGAAAATCATTTTAAACATCTTTACCAGTCCAAAAAATAAAAATTGCATTACTTGTCAGTAATTAAGAGCATTAGATATGATATAAAGAATGGAGTGTTTTAAACCATGAAGAATGAAAGGAGGAAAGAGAAAACACTGTACCTTCAAGCTTAGCTTGGGTACAAGCTCTCGAGAGTCTTGACCATGATCTGCACTCCAAAGTACAAGCAAACCATCACTACCACCCGAAACAAGAAGTGCCTACAATCAGATTCATGACAAACATAAACAAATATGAGCCAAATAATGGCATGAAAAAGTCCAAGTTCATTTATCAAAATAGTCAAGTGTTCTTCTAAATTACAAGGAAAGGTTGGTGCAAGTGATGCAAGTACAAATGGTTTACATGTGCCTGTATCTTTGTACTATAACAGGATCGCCATACAACCAATCAGTTATATAACAAAAAATCTCAAAATTGCTACAAATTGGAGTTGGAAAGAAGAAAGGAAGGCAGCACAACCATTAATAATACTAAACTGGTAGGCAGATCATAATAAACCCCTAACCCTAAGTGCAACACATAAAGAATAACATATTTGCAGCTCAAGGAATTAGTTTTAGCGTTGTGATAGTGATAATCTCAACAAGCAGTCTCTCATGTTTCCTCTCCTATGACAAGAACTTTCAGCTAAAACCTTGATTGTTAGATTGCACGGTCAACTACATATACAGAGGGGAAGAAAGGTTACTACAAATAAGTAGTTCTTTTATTAGAAAAAAAGCTCAAGAATCAATTGATTGCAATCTATCTCATTCCTTGATACCAGAGCACCTAATCACAAAACTGTCAAGCCATTCAGATTTGCAATTATTTTTATCATCGAAGCACACTTTTCAAGCCTTTAAAGCATCCATATCAGTGTTTTTGCACATTATAAAGCTTCTTGAACTAAACATAATTAACCAAAAATGGTGCTGGAAAGATCAAAACACTTCCATTCTAATTGAAAATAAATTGATTATAGGAAAACTTGTTCCACTAGCTTCTACAAGAGGAATATAGATTCAAAACAACTACAAGCAAAGATGAAATGAATTAACAAGAAGAGAAGGAGGAGGAGTGTTAGCACCCAGCCTGTTAGTGTCAATATTGCACAGCCCACCAAGCCCATCCAAACCTACATCCGTAGGGGTAAGATGGGAAAGGGGGCAAATGCCACATAATTAGTTTGTTATGAGTCGGTTATGGTGAGAGATTGTGTATGGAGAGGGTATGGGAATATAGGCAGAACTGTATAGCATGAGGGGGGATCATTATTCGTATTGTTGTACTGCTATTGCATTGGCCTGGGAAGATACCTTTCCACGAGGTATTCCTTATTGTACCTACTGATATAGTAAATAATACAATCTCTATAGCGGTTTCTTATCAAGGAGGAGGAGGAGAAGAAGAAGAAGAAGAATCCATGAAAAAACTACCTCACCAGAAGAAAAAGAACTACAATATAACATAAGAGCAGTTAGAACCAAAAAACTACCTCACCAGACGAAGCCATGAAGGTCATCAAACAAGAAATGGGTCCTTTATGGCCTCCAGTGTATCTACGTGCAAGCTGCATGGAATATATATCTATATAAGCACCGTCACACCAAAAAAAAAAATCATAAACATTTGCAAACCTTCCACGTTATCATGGAAAGAACTCTAATGACTCCATCCGATCCACCAAATGCAACAAGTGGACCATCACCGGCAGTGGATCTACATAAAAACTCCATACTGCAAATAACAATAAAAGAAGTAACAAAATATAGTTAAGGAATTCATAGCCAGCGAGTCAGATATAAGAAATGAACAGTCAAGTTAATGGTATAAGTCCGATGAAATCAAATGAAAATAATCCACTTTTCAAGAGTCAATTACTTACAACGGCGAACTAATAAAGAAATAACATATCGAAAAAAGAGAAAGGGATTTATTTTTTGTGAGCAGAAATTACCATAGCAATGATTTATTGTCAAGCTCGTGTTTGGGTACATCACGTCCTCGCATTGTGACCAAGTCCAGAAAGATGGCCTTGTTTTCACAACAAATTACAAGAAAGTGTCTCCCTCTGGTCGAGGGAGCAGGAGAAGCAAATGCTGAAGTTACATTGCTCACAGCAGAGGGGGCCTCAGCAGCTGCAGAGCGCTTACACCAAAGTTGCCAAAACCGTACATCATCATCATAAAAGTTCACCTGCTTGACACTGACATATAAAAGAACCATCTTGATTTAGCAGAGGCATCGGTAAACAAAATCACAGGTGAAAACAAAAAGAAAATAAACAATTAAAAATCCACAGAATAAAATCAGTACTATGTACCTGCCTCCCCGCATCGCCTCAGTAGGTTTCGCTTTTGGTTCTGCCAAGAGTGATTCGTTAGCTTCATTTTGAGTTGGCTCATCAGTATCAATGACATCGGTATACAAAATATTAATTGCATGGCTTTTCATGGGACTCGAAAGGAAAAAAGAAACAGACAAGAGAGGGTAAATCAATTATAAACATTGAAATTGAAGAGTAGCGTAAATGCCTGATTCGCCCTCGGCAAGTTTTTCCAATTTGGCGCCTACCAAACGTCGCTCATCTACGCCACCGGCTTTTAGCTCGTATATGACCTGACATATGAGAAGAAATGTAAAAGTGAAGAGAGAAGAAGATAAACGACATCTAAAAGTTGATTTTATATATGTACACATACCTGGCGGTGTTCCCAATTCCACACGGAGACGCGATCTGAAGCATCGGCTGTTACAAGCCATGGATGCGTGGGATGCAATTGAATCTTAACGATCTTATCGTTGGTTGGCCTGAATGCTCTCAATCGCAGCATAATCTCCTCCTGCTACTAGCCTACTACTATTAGTTTAGATGTCGTTGAATTGTGGCGGCGTGCCTAAGTCAGTACTTAGAGGGAGAGAGTACAGATGGTCTCATGGAAGATTTATTTTCCCCGTTCAAAGTCACCTAATCTCATCTCAGTTCGCTAGTTGATTTCTGATGCATTTAATTGCAAATTGCAATTTGAACTGAGAAATTGGGCTAAAATATTGTCAAACCTATAGATTGAAAATTGAGCAAATTTTGGGAAATAAAAACCTGTAGGAACTCCTGGCACCGTTCGTGTGGGACCGCAGGAGGAGGCGTCACGGCGACAGGAGATAGCAACAACCGACGTTACAGTGAAGGAAAAAAAGAGGTGGGCGTTTGATAGCGAACTTTAGTCAAACACCTGATGTGTTAGTGAAAAGGGTGAAGATGAAAAGAAGACCGGATAGATTTTCCTAAGATCAGCGACTGGATCGAAATGACAAGTCTACAAGAATCATGTATCTATCGAGATCATTTAAGGAAAGTTAGAAAAGACGCCACTGTCTACAACGTATGGATGGATTTGTCGCAAGCAGAAGCTAAGAAGATGTAATCGTTGAGAAGCAACTCTCTAGTAGTTCTTTCTTGCAGTGCTTCGCCAGAGGAGTAACGAAACAGTGGGTGTAGACTGGCGAGATCAATTCCAGTTCTAATTTCTAACCGATCAGGTCAATTTTACTGCTTGATTTATTTATTTACAGTTTTTTTTTTGAGAAATATTTCCCTACATATTTCCCTACAGAAATAGAACGTGGGTATCGAAAATTTCCATTCTAGAACCAGCGATTAGAGAGTAAAATAATTTTATGATATTTTTAATATTAAATTATTATTTTATATGAAATTTTAGGAATCCTGAATTATATTTTTAATCTAAAAAATACAAAACTAACTTTATATTTGCCTCATTGATACGAAGATTCAACGAATTAGTTAAGCAAATGTTTCCTATTAGAAATATATCCTCTTGACAAATGATTAGCTAATTCTCGTGGTTAATTTGCTGGGATCTTGGGAGCGCTTTTGCTGCATCAAATCCTAGCCAATAATTCTTATGAAAATAATATATATTCTTATAATAAATAAAGGAATCAAATAAATAAATTGAGTAACTATATAAAAAAGAAAATGAGTGAAGTGAAGTAAATTTAAAATTATGGACTAAAAATTAAAAAAATGAAATCACTTCATATCTAAAATTATGTAATCCTTTTTTTTATTGGTCATTATAATGAATCAAGTGTTCGATCATGATAATTTATAAGTCAAACACAATGCATATGATTTGATACGATTAAGAGAAGATATAGACAGGTTTAGTAAAAAAAATTGATTTTAAAAAGTTTAAATTTTCTTTAAATAGTTTTGAATTGAATTTTTGTCAAAAATAAAACTAAAATTTCAAAATAATTTGAAAGGTAAAAATTAAGTTTGAAACATATTGAGCAAAAACACAAAATCTCACAAAATCCAATCAAATTTTCATACCAAAATCATAGTTCTGTAACAAAACACATATATCTTAGTCACGAGATACTAAAGATTAAGGAAATTTGAAATAAACCTTCATCTTCTATGTTATTGCTATTAGTTATTATATTAACAATTTCTTCGCAAAAGATTTAATTATTTCATATATCGATTTTATCGTGTCTAAATCTAATCCAGATATTCTATATATAAATTTTTCTAGAAAGTAAGAAGTCATAATAAAATTATATGCATAACAATTTTACAATTCTAAATTAAAGGGTCCATTGCACTTCCATACCTATATCTTTAGTGTTTAGATTGTAGCTTTACCGGGTTTTCGTTGAGTCTTTTACCAAGCGTTTTAGCTCTAACTAAGGTAACTACTTCTTTTGGCAAAGTCCAGCATAGCCTTAATTCGTTTTCTACCTTAAGGCGTATACTAAAGTTTATAGGAGAAGAGTATAGTTTTTAATTTGAAAATTGTTAACTATATTTGCATAAAGAAGGGAGTTTATTTAATAGTTGCAGATGACACAAAGACGAAATACATAGAGATTGTATGCTCCACGACTACCCTAAGGAGCTTATTTATAAAGGTGGACTTGAAGCCCGGAATCCAAAAGTAACAAAAATTTCATCTTTACCAATTTTTACTAAAGAGCAGATTTTATAAGTTCTCTATCTTCTGAGTGGCTGAAGAGATTCCCTCTTATCTTCTTATTTGGGATTCTCTTTCATTTTAGTGGTTGGAGAGATTTCCATCTTATCTTTTTCTTTTTAAGAGTCAATCATTGTATGTAAAAACGCCAAATGGATCAACTTTATCTTTTTCTTTAATTGTCTTATATCCACTTGTACAAGAAGGATGGATATTTTCTGCATGCTTTCAGAGATGACTGAATCTTTTTCACAAAGTTTTGAGCAACTAATGGTGTCCTTTTAGTTGGGGCTATCATTAGCGAGGAAAATTTGCTTTTTTTGGCATAAGTTTGAAATCCCTTCTTAAATGACGCCTCCATTCTAGAAATGACAATCCTCATTCCAATACCTCTTCTGTAATGAATATCATTTTCACTGTATTTAGAAAACTCCTTTTGTAATTTAGTATCAACCATAATAGGAAAATGTTATGCCTTTGCCAAAGTAATAAAATTATAGGCGTTGTATTGTTCTTCATAGAAATCTGGACTAGTAGATAATGTCTTCAATACTAAGGTATCTTTAAGAGTTCTAGTAGGATTATTTCGTTAACAATCCTTAACCCCTTCTTGGATCCATCTGGGAAGTAAAAATGTAGTACTTCACTCTTGCAAGATACGTACCTGACATCCTGGGTGATATCCGAGTATGTACCCCGCAAGGGTGGCATGTTAGAATAATCATTCAATCAAAATTCATTACAAAACTTTTATTTCTTTAAAACAATGTACACGTATGTGAAAATCATTAATCAAATCGGGCCCACTTCATTTAAAAACATTTCCATTCACACGTTACAATTATAACAAACATTAGTATTCAACAGTCACTTGGACCCATTTCAGATACAAAACATTGAAATCATAAAGTCATTTTATTACCAAATCAATCACATACACTTAATACAATTCTTGCGGATTATAATACAAAAATACAATCATTGAAGACATATGCAAGTGCAAACTGATCCCGACCCCTAACTCATGCTCATTTGCAGTGGTTGAACTCCAATTGGTCTAATTGGATAACTCTCTTGAACCTGAAAAGCCACGTTGCATTTTTTTATGATTTTTGCGAACTCATTAAGTGAACCATCATTGATGATTTCACTGGATTCATAAACACAAATCACATATTTCGCAATTATTCATGTAGAACATATATATTCCATAAACTTACACTACCATGGCACTTCATTTAATTATTACGAATCAGAACATATATATAAACAAATACAGATGCATATGAGACTCTACATTCGTTATTATTGTTGTGACCGAGTATCTATCACATATACAAATATTAGCCCATTGGGCTCAGTCAGAAACATATATCACGGAGCATAGCTCTACGTGCAGAATCATATACCATGGAGCAAAGCTCTACATGCAAGCGCTTGATATTGGCTACCCCAGTCACAACGCCTTTATCTGAGCATGCATTTGATGAAATTCATCAATTCAGAATTTACCATATATCACAATCATTTATAAAGCACAACCGGAATTTCATAATCATCGGACCTAAGTCCGGCATTCAACTTTCTTTGAGAGTTCATATAGTATATACATAATCAGAATTTCATAATCTTCGGACCTAAGTCCAGCATTCAACTTTTGTTGAGAATCCATATGTCATACAGAATTGTCACACAAATTATAGCACTTCCAATATAGTCCCAAATATTTACTCCTCGAACTTCAAGTCCAGAATTCAGAAACAAATCACAACAATTCAATAATTGAAAGCTTAACAAATCAAATTAAATAAATCCTAGGAAATTGATTTAGGTTGACTCATAATACACTCCAAGAAATTATTGCCTGAATGGTCCGGCAATGTCCAATTGGCATCCGATGTGCTCCTCTATAACATATATAACACATTTACAAATATCATTTTTTTGCACAAATGTATAAGCATGAATTTATGCACATCTATGTATATCAAAAATGCACAATGCATGTTCAATGACAATCTCGAGTATCTTATCGAATTCTTATTACCATATCATTCATATATCAAAACCCTCATTAATAATTTGTACTTAAGGTTTGGACCATAATAAAACAATGTGAAACTAATTTCATAACCTAATTGATCAATTCTGATTTTTCTAACAATATACTTTTGGTTCAACTTTGTATGTTCATTATCATTAAGAAAATAAAATACTTACTTCTGAAAAATTGTTCACCCATGTCTTAAGTTTCTAATGACTCTAAGATCATCTAATTTGATTCAGTATTCTATGAGTTATGCTCACAATACCACAAACTGTGTATATTTGAACATTTGGCTAGTACATGATCATGCATTCAAGTTGTACACCTCATATCTCTCAATTCCAATATCTAAAAATTACAAACTTTATATCAATCAAAATCTAAGAGAATAAGCTATAATTTTTGTGAAGAAACCTTTGTCTGATTCGGCCTATATTAATACAATTTATTCAATAATAATAGGATATGATTTTTATCCCTAGTAGTGCTACTACTTAAGCCAAGACTTACTTTCAAGCTAAATTTCAAGACCCTTAAGGACATGATTCAAATTCAATTTCTTCTTAACATTTGCATCCAAATGTATCTAGTTGAATTTAAAACAAGAATAATTTCATTTGGAAATCTACAGATCAAAATATAGCTAAAATACTAAAGCATGTTCAGTAAAAACATTTCAGTTATTAAATTCCAGCACACTTCAACATTTTCATCCTAACACCTCCTTTTGGGATAACCTTACATGATCATTATGACAAGGAAAATGATGTATTTTAGTAACACTTTCTTCTAGACAATTATTCCACTATGTTTCTAGTTTCTAATAACACGAAAATAATACAATTTGATTCAGTATATTGAAACTTATACCTAAAATAGTTTAGATTGTTTTAAAACTATAACAGAACTCTTAACTCTACTTCCAGCCAAATTTTGAAATGTTTAAAGATAGTATTAACACTCGATTTCTTCAAGAAAGTTGTAGACTTATGTCTCTAATTTGTTCTGAATCAATGTATTTGAAATTCTATAGTTCAAGATATAATCAAAATACCGAAGTTTATTCAATAAAAATTCTCCAGTTCATAACATTCTAGCATATATCTTCACCAATATCTCATGCATTTCAATCTAATTCACACATCATTTTCAAACCATTTAACATGCCATAAACACTAATCTTTTACTTACTTTTTCAGTTCTAATCCCAGCTCAAAAATCACTCTAAATTAGTACTCCAAACATACAAAATTATCACACATTCAAGATGGAATTAACTGACTTTCAGCTATGCTGAAACAACAATAATCAGCTGGTTCTTTAACTATTTTGTGATGGGTAAAAGCATATATTTAGTGTGGTAATTTAGCATAGCTTCAAGAAAAACACAAGAAGAGGAAGACAGAAGCAAGTTTCGGTGGTGAGAGATGAGATGATAAGAGAATAGAATGAGCTTGGTTGAAACAACATGCAGAAATATTACACCTAAGGTGCTAGATGTCACCATATTATTTCAACATGTATCCTTAAGCATGTAAGCCACTTATCTCTTCTAGAAGTTACCAAATGTCACCATGTAATCAGTCCATATATCTACTAATTATTGGTCCATATGTCACACATTAATTGGTCCAATTGTCATTTACTTACTAGTCCATTTGTCACACATTTAAATATGCTAAATGTCACTCAATTTTAGACTTAATCATCCAAAATTTTCATGTATCAATTTATCCTACCACTTAGCATTTATCCTAGTCCAAATGTACCTTAAATTCACCAAAAATTCCAAAATAATGCTATTGGTCTCCAAATAAATTTTTAACGCAAACAACTCACAATTCACACTTTAATCGCATTTATAAATCAATTATACCCGAAAAATGTCGTGCATGCATGTACAATCATATTAATGTGCAAAACTCATTATTCACGTGTACGAGTATGCCATATTTTTCATAAGCATGAATTGTACTTTCTTATTTCTCATATTCACTATTCAATTCTTATCATGGGTAACAAGATGTTACAACAAACTTCACTCAAAGACACCTTAACCTACCTATAGAGTAGAGTAGTTTCAAGGAACCCAAACTCTTCAGGAAGAGATCCTAATAACATCAAAGCTAGATCTTCATATTTAAATGTCACATCCATATTCATTAAATCAGTTACCAATTGATTAAAGTTGGTGATGTGATCATTAATAGTGGTGCCAAGAACATAAGTGAAGCGAAATAGACTTTTCTTCATGTAAAGATTGTTTCGACTGCTTTTCTTCAAATATGTTTCCTCCAATGCCTTCCACAATTTATTTGCAAAAGTCTCCTTATAGAATGAATACCTCTGTTCTCTAGATAGATACAATCGAATTGTACCATACCTTTTGAAATTGAAAAAAAGTTTATTATCACATAAAATGGATAGTAGTTCCCGAGTATGATTCTCATGCTTAATAAGTGAAGTATTATGGACCAAAATGCCATAAAAATGACTAACACATATCTCCTTATAACACCTTGGAAAATAAAATTAATGAGAGTTTGGAAGGTTATAGGGGCATTTGTAAGACCGAACGACATTACTAAGAATTCATAATACTCTTCATGTGTCCAAACTGTTGTCTTGTATATGTCTTAGGGTTGAACTCTAATTTGGTGACAACCTAATTTAAAGTCAAGCTTGGAAAACACCTTTGCTCCATGGTGTTTGTCAAGTAACCAATTTGTATTAGGTATCGAAAAACAATCAAGGACGTGGCTCTATTTAAAACTCGGTAGCCCTCTTGGAAACACCAATTCTACCCTTCTTCTTGACTAACAACCAGGAATGTAAATACCATTTCGTACTGGCCAGTATGAATCGTATCAGACCAAAACCTGAACGATACGGAGGATCGGTTGTACCAAGTTTAAATACTAGTCGGTACCAACTAATTTTAGATGGTACTAATCGATACTGACCGGTATTCAAAATATCAGATAATTACTGGTCGATGCCGAAAACTTTAAAAAATAAGGGGACGTTTTTGCAAAATTTTCAAAAAATTTAAAACTCTCCCTCCCTCCCTCCCTTCCCCATCTTTTTTCAAAGTTTTTTTAATTAGTTATTTTATTTACTTCAACTTTTATAATTATTGTGAAATTTTATTTTTTTAAAAAATAAAATATATATTTTTATTACTAATAATAATTATAAATTAAATAAAACTTAAAAATAAATTATTTTTTATTAAATTTATTTTAATATTTTATATAATATTTATTATAACGTATTAATAAAAATATTAAAAAATAATTTAAAAATTATTATTTATAAACTAATGTTTATTTTATATATTTCTAATGATTAAATAAAAATTTATTTGAAATTTATATATTTTAAAAATATATTTTAAATTTAATAATATTTATTAATAATTATTAAATTAATTTTATAAATTAAATTAAAATTGTGATTATTATTTATTATTATAATTTTTG
>JANVCL010000007.1:26390922-26401329 GCA_026546855.1 Erythroxylum incrassatum | reverse complement strand
ATCAATGTCCCCTTGCTTGACTTAGTGAAGAGAGTTCCGGCATACGCTAAATACTTGAAGGATTTTTGCACGAATAAGAGAAAGTTTAGGCCGAATGAGAGAGTCCAGGCAATCTCCAATGTGTCTGCGTTATTTAAACCTCAAATCTCGGTCAAGTGCCAAGACCCTGGATCGTTCACCATTCCTTGCATTATAGGAAATGTGACAATTGGACGAGAATTATTAGATCTAGGGGCGGCTATCAATGTGATGCCTAAATCAGTCTACGAGGTCCAAGGAGTGAAAAGTATAAAACCTAATTCAGTCCACGTTTAACGGACCTTCTCAGGTGAAATGGTGTAGTTTGGTCGATTCATGTCCATTTAACGGACATTCATGGGAAAGATTGTGATTTTTGACCTTCTTAGTGGCCGAATCAGACTTTTTGGTATTCATGAAAGTTGTAGCTATCGACGGCTTCTTTCTAATGGTATAAAAACAAAGTCAATCCGACATCTAGATTGAAAGTTATGGTGATCGCGCCAAGAGAGGTTCAAATCGATTTAAGGTATGAACATGGTCATTTCTTTTGGGCATAACTCCTTCATCCGACCTCCGAATGAAGTGATTCTTAAGGCAATGGTTTCCTAAGACATGTATATTTCTCTCCATGAAATTTGGTTACATTTGGAGTTGATTTGAGAGAGTTTGCATTAAAGTAAGTGAGAGGTTGGTTAGGAGTGCACGATTAGGGTTTGAGCAGACTTGAGCTTTTTAAGCATATCTTAAGCTATAAAGCTCCAATTGAAGTGATTCTTTCTTTAAGGCACACTGAGACATAGAGCTATGATTTCTATGAAGGAGTCAAATTGAAATTCGGATTTGAAGATTTCCAAATTCTGTTCGCAAACAGGAGAAATGAGGTTGAGCATAGTGATTGTTTTGTACGGGCACATCATTGAACAAGTTGAGAGTAAATTTTTGGGATGTTATGAGAAAAAAATTATGATGGCTAATGAGGGTTTAATGAAAGAACCCTTCAAGTTAATATGCACGCTCACATTTCATGATTATCAGAGCAAGTGTTGGACTCTGGAATCAAGCGGGGTCCAACAGACGAATGAGGAAGCAAGAGAGTTGGGTTCTGAAAACGAGATCCAATAATAAAGATGTTTGTTTAGTGAAAACACTCAATTCAACAAATTCCAGCTCACTTCATCATTTTCATCCTAAACTCATCAGTCAACCATTAATAATCCTTTCCTGCTGGATTCAAGTGGCCATGAATTTTGGTATAGAGGAAGAACAATGTGTGAGGAGTTTTTGGTTCAAATTTTAAGTTAATCGGAGGTTCAGAGAAGAAGTTATAGTCAAAAGAGTAAAGGGTGTCGAAAATTGTCAAAAAGTATATCACCTTCACTGTCATTATCGTGCTTATGCACGATCGTGCACTGCCTGACGCTTCCTCTCCATCGCGATCGTGCACTGCCTGACGCTTCCTCTCCATCACGATCGTGCACTACCTGATTTCTCCTTTCTATCACGATCGTGCAACTCCCCTATGATTTCCTCTCTGTCGATTGTACTTGTGCACGATTGTGCACTATCTAGTGTTTCCTTTCTTCATTCCCACTTCCATTTTAGCTCAAATCATTCACACACAAATCAAAATCTATGATTGATTATAAACATAAAAAACTAAACATATCATATACACACATTCTCCATATTTTTTTGCACATATTCATCTTCATTAACACCTTCATTTCATCTCTATCTTATCATTTTAATTTACCTCATCTCAAGACACCACACTACTCCTTTTCTTTACCCACGATGCACATGTATAATGATCACTAGTCTCATTATCAATTAATCACTATATTTGTTTCATATTCATACAACCCATAAAAATTAACATGTTACTTACTTGGTAATACTCCAAATTCTTCAAAATCACATGAGCGTTAGCTTTTCAATATCACATGATCACCATCAATCAAAGGATGTAGGGTTAGGTATTTTAGTGACAATGACGAAGATAACAAAATGAAAGTAGCGAGTGAAAGGTGAGAACAAGGTTCACATTAAGAGGGTGAGAAATGAGTATCATAGATGAAGAAGACTGAAGAAAATGAGAAGAGAAATTAACAAGAGGTGAGAACAAATGAATACAGTGAAAGACAATAAAAATGTAGATGGTCTTTCACTTGGGAGAGAGTGTTGTAGGGGGTGGATGTATGGCTTAGTAAGTGACACTTGTCACTTGCCACATGTCCATTTCCTATGGTCTCGCTTTGTTCTCTTATTTAACTAGCTAATTTGTCTCCATTTTCTACTCTAATTGTCACCCAATTTTCAATATCATATTCTCAACAAATCCTAATACCATTAGCCAATTATTTCAACAATCATTTGACATTTTTTCTACTAAAATAAATCAATTATCTTCCCACTTGACATTTATCCTAGTCCATAAATACTTATAATTTCGAAAATTTCCTAAATTTTACCAAAAATTTCTAATCAATAATTATACTCACCAAATCAGTTATCAATATATATAATCCAAAATTCTTAATATAGTCACATTTATAAATCAATCATACCTAGAAAATGTCAATGAATGCATGTACAATCAATTTAATATGTGCAGTGAGTAATAATCATATGTGTGTGTGTATGTCATATTATATATTGACACGACCCGCCTTTTCGAACCGTGTTGGCATTAGGGAATGGGTAGGCTTAATGCCACCAAAACTTGTAGTAAGCCTAACTTTTCTATATTCTATAAAAAAATCTGACATGACCCATTCATTTGTCTGATTAATCCTTATACCTGCTTAATAGGTTGTAAGAAGTAAGGATCTAAATCTGCAATTCTCACATACATTGTCTACTTAATCAGCCAATCTATGATCATCTCATATCATCAACCGACATCATTCTCAATAACATAGCATGTCCATACATGTTTTATGTACATATGATTATGATAAACCATGGAGCAGCTATAAGCATCTGTAATTTACATCATCCCAAAAAAAATATTACTTGTCTAGTTATCCAAGCGAGTCTCAAAAGGCTTAGATTTCTCTCTCGTACGATCTGCTAATCTCCTGAAATGATGATAGTGAGTGGTGAGTCTACAACGCGACTCAGTGAAATATAAACATACTACCATGCTTGTGAGGCTAGGTAACACAAGGATAGCTTTACAAGAATGGTATGTGGCATTCTGAGCAACAATAAATGAACAGATAGTAATATCAAATGCGGTATCAAATGTGGTAATCACATGAGTATCAATAATAAAGCTCAATATGAATTGTTCAAAGAAAACATGAATCTGGTTTCTGAATTCTTTTTTAAGTTCTGGGTTCTTTCTGAATTCTGGTTTCTTTCTTTGGTAGAGTTCTACAGGATTCCTAATTCTGAGCTTTCTCATTTTTTGAGTTCTGATTTTCTGAATTTCTTAGGAAGAGACAAAGGCATGCTAGTACGACATATCTCCTCTTTTCTGATTCTAGACAAGGTCGGCCTAACTTTACCCCTGGAGGCCTGCCCTCTCCAGGTAGGACCTGGATCTAATCCATCACCGACGGGTTACCTATGTGCACATAGTTTGATAATATACCCTATCAACTAGGTATTCTGTGAACTCATCAATCATGGCTAACAAGAAAACATGATTCATCAAAGAATTGAAATTCATAGGTTCAACATAACAAGGGAACCAGAAGATGCAAAAAATCTGAATATCATCTGGTCAATCTGGCATACAACATGCTAGACTTAACTACATGGAGTCATATGTCAAATAAGTCATACAGGTTCGAGAACAATTCAACAAACCGCAAGATAAAAGAAAAGGATTACTACACAAGTATAGTAACATGATTATACTCACCTCAACTATCACAGTGGTTCTAATTTCCTTTCAAATTTTCTTAAACTTGGGAGGTACTAGGTACAAATTCTAGTTCTATTCCTTGTCTACTTTCACAAGCTATTAGGTAACATGCATGAAAATTACATATACCCATATTAGTCATTCTCACATAAACCTCATTTCATAACACAATCATTAACAATTTCTATTTATTCACTAATCCATCAACATAGGTCTCATTCGTGAAGGCATAACTTTTTATACATAGGTCCAATGTATTTCAAACTTTCCAGACCTCTAGCTAACACATAAAGTCACGATTTTTCTTTTATGACCATGTTCTCATTCGGTCATTAAGGAAATCCAAAACTCCCATTTACAATCAGCCTTAACATTCAGTTATGAGTTAGACCCTTCTTGTCTCAAAACCTTATAACTTATTCATTTCTCATCCAATTAAGGTGATTCAAAACTTTATTTTCAATAGCCTCATATGGCTATCACATATCCAAAGACAGCTAAAAAATGATGTAATTTGGATTTATTGTGATTTTTATAAGCCTATCCTGTTTCTGTTCTCTTCTGTGTCACTAAGGTTAGCAACACCCTTCACTTATTCAGCCATATCTCACATAATACTCATCAAATTAATATTTCCTTTATCTAAAACTCAGATGACACATTTTGGAGCATTTCGTAAGAAAAACTCATTATCCAATTCTAGCTCTAGGGTCTTCAAAAAATTAACTTTTATTTCTCATTTCAATCCCGTTGGTATTCTGAACCAGTTTCAATTTGGGGTCTCTTTCATTTGTTTGGCCCACCCCAAAACCTGAAAAAATTCAAGGAGACAGTAGACATCTGTAGCTACAACTTCTATGTTTAAAGTTTCTCCATATTCACACGTTAAACAGCTCAAAACAAATGTACAAAGAGGATATATGAATCTGTCTCCATTTACAGCTTGAACTTCAAAACCCTAGGTTTTGATTTAGCCCCCAAATCACCATAAAAACGAAATTTCTTCATGTTAATGTGTCATTAGACATCAAAGAACAAAAAACCATCATCCAAAACATCAAACCCATACATTCCATAAAATGGGTTTCACAAGAAGAGAGAAAACTAAGCTTTAATTGGTAGAACTAAGTATTGGAATGGAGGCTTACCTTTTTATGTTGATAGAATGGCTTGATTCTCCTTCCCAATCTTGTTACAAGGGTTGAAAAACTTGGAGAGGAGCTCCCATGGTGGTTGTCATGAAAGAGGGAGGAGGAAGAAGACAAGTTTTGTCTTATTCTCCAACTTAGCTTTTTATATAAGCCTCATGTCCACTTATTTACAAAAAACGCCATTATTGTACTGGTTCTTCAACATCTGCTCATACAATTTCCTGTGACCACCGAAAAATGTCATACATCATTAATTTTATGTCACCAAAAATTATTATTCACTGTTCTGTGGTTTTAATGACATCACTCTCAAATACCGATTTATTTCGGTGTACCGGGTAACTGGATACCGGGTGTTACACATTAGTTTATTTTTAGTTTTTTAGTTTAATTATCTTAAGATTAACTCTCCTATTTTATTTAGTTTAGAGTTTAGCTATGAATAATAAGATTTAGGATCAATTCCTTATAAGATAACAGTCTAGAATATCTCTAGTTTTATTTAGATATCTACAATTGACTTTGTATGCTTGCAAATATAAAAAGTAGATCACCCTTGTTAAAGACCATGTCTCACCACTGAGTTATCAAATAAGTTATATTGGTTGATATATAACCATGCTGGAGGCTATTTCAAATGTAAGTTTTCTCCAATCTTAACTTGAATTAAGTTAATCAATACTTGTCCTTTAATTTAACTTAATTGCAAATGTGTAGCTACTTTCTTACCATATTATTAAGTGTATCATGAAACCTTTTTCTTCTTTGCTCACATAATTGATCTAATTGAAAATTCAAAGGATCATAGGCAGTTTGAACTTTCAAAAGATTCATCCTTAAATCATCACCTACATTAGAAAAAAATAGTTAAATTAGAAATGTTAAAATTAGCTCTCACATTATAGTCACCTAAAAAATCTAATTTATAATCATTATCATCGATACATTCAACAACTTAAAATGGATCATCTCCTCTTAGTTGTAATTTAGATCTTCTTTGTTCTGGAAACCTCTACTTTTTTGTATGACCATACCTAATCACTTAGTTTAAAGGTAATTACTTTCCTTTATTATCCCTGGAATACTTCTCTACAAATAAGTGGTGGAACCAAATATAATGAAATTAATGAATTAAAGTCATAAAAACCCTATAAGTTGAATAAATAGTGGTATTATAAATAAATTTATTTTATGCAAATTCAATGAATGATAAACAATCCTCCCATTTTTCAAATTCTTTTAAATGACAACATGTAATAAAGTAGTCAAAAAGTCTTATTTACTATCTTAATTTGACCATCCATCTAGCAGTGACAAGTATTTGAAGATAATAATTTATTTCCTAACTATCTCCACATAACTTTTCAAAAATTGCAAAGGAACTTAACATTTCTACCAGATACAACACTTTTAAGAACCCCATAGAGTCATATTATTTTCCTAAAGAACAAATAAAATATATTCGCTATATCATCAGTTTTACCGTATAAAATAAAATTTCATCTTAGAAAACCTATCAGTAATATAAATAGAATCTTTACTTCCTTGGAGCTAGGCGTAAAATCCATGGAAATATCTATATAAGGTTCACTAGGCCTGAAAATGAAGCATATAAAACATGTGGCATAACCTTACATTTAGCTTATGTACATGTAATGCAATTAACATAATTTTTTCAACATCACGATGCATACAAGGATAAAAGAAATATACAAGCAAAATATCAAAAGTTTTTCTATTACTAAATTAACCTACCAATTCTCCCCTACAAGCCTCACAAACTAATCTCTCTCAAGTAACTCTTGATACACTTAATTTATTTTTCTTAAATAAATACTTGTCATGCTTGAAGAAATTTCCAAAAGTAGTTTTCTTATAAGCCCTAAAGACAGATGCAAAATCATCATCATTCTCACATAATTCCTTAATAGGCTCAATGGATAATAATTTTGCATTCAATATAAAAACTATTACAAACTTTCGGGACAATACATCAACCACAACATTTTACTTACCTTAGTTATATTTAATCGCATAAGGAAACATCTTCACAAACTTTATTCACTTTACATGTCTTTGACTCAGATTTCCTTACTCTTTCAGATGCTTCAAAGACTCACAGCTAGAGTGAATAAGAACTTTTTAGACTATAAATAATGTTACCAAGTTTACAAAACCCTCAATAAGTGGATTTTAGATCACTTATAATTTTGCTAAGTCTCCAAAACCCCTAATAAGTGGATAATTAAAATCAAATCCATTTTTCCCTCTAAAGTAGGCAATTGGTTAATTTTCATGCATCAAAACAACATCAATACCTATTACCAATGCATCAAGCCCAAACTTAAATGTTTTAGGAAAACTAGATAAAAATAATAAGAAGCATGATATAACCTTTGTTTAATCAAATTAAAAGCTTGCACTTGTCCACCATCTATCTTAAAACAAACAGATATTTTGACTACTTCAATGAGTGATGCAACTAGTGTACCAAAATCATTCAAAAACCTCTTATAAAATCTATCTAAACTATGAAAAATTCACATATCGGTTCTAAATTTAGGTGTAAGCCACTCTCATATGGCTTTAACCTTCTCCTCATCCACCTCTATACCTTTAGCATTCACAATAAATCTAAAGAAAACTACTTTCCATTAAAAGGTAGACTTCTTTAAATTAACATATAGTATTATTGTCTCAAAATAGTCAAAGTAATTTTTACATACTTAATATGGTCATCTATAGTCTTACTACAGATCAGAATATCATTAAAATAAATAACCATAAATTTTCCAATAAAAGATGCAAAACATTATTCATTAACATTATAAACATATTAGGTGCATTGGATAATTCAAAATAAACATTTTCTGTTATTACAATCATTCAATAATAATTTACAAAAACCATTTAATGAACAGAAATCCACAACCCAATGGGGTCCACTACAAATACAAAGCATTATTCTTTTACAGAGATTTCGGAATACAAAAAATTGATGAGACACTAATGCAGATGCGAACTGATCCCGACCTCTATCTTTCACTTGCCTGCAGTAGGCATACTCCCGTGTCTAGTGGGGTACTCTTCAAGGCCTGATGGGATGTTACAGGAATAAATAACATTGTTTATCTCATTATCTTTAGTATAAAAGCTCACACGTTTCTTTACTTTTTTGTCAGCAGTATCTTTTTCTCTTCACTCAATCTGTTATCCTTTTTTTTTTCAAATTTTTTAGCTCTCATCCTATTTTTTCAGCCTTTTTCTTTTTCACTCTATCCTTTTAACTTGAGCTAATATTACTACACATTTTAGTTGTCCATAGTACAAAAGTAATGAGTTTACTATGTACAAAAAGAATACCTACATGTAAACTGAGCTTTTATAGCCCTCCTATCAAACTTCTAAAGTCTCCCTAAGAGAATATGGTTAGTATGCATAGACATCACATTGTATAACAACTTATCATAATATTATCGAATCTATAATGAAACCAAATTTGTTATTGACCCTCATATCACACATTTCAAATTTACCTTTCACGTTGTTAGGAACTTTTCCTCCTTTTGTATGTTCATCTTTGACTTTAGGAATAACTTTGCCATCTTTTTTCTAACTCAATTTCCATGAGGATGAACTAGAATTATGTTATGAGTGGTTTCCCTTTATTTTTTATTGTCTTTCCACTTTTGTGTTCTTATAAATCATATTTTCTTACTTCACATAAACATACAATTCTACCACATCAACCATCCATGATTTAAACCATTTAGAAACAAAAATATAGTGGATTCCAAATTTTCCTCTTCATATTAGCCTGAATTGTGACAATCTTATTCTCCCTATAGTATTCCTCAACACTTTCTAACCATTGAGTGAGGCATTGCAATTTCTAGAACAAAATCCTATTTTAATGGTTAACGATAAATCATCTTGTCATGATTGCATGAATAGGTTTGAGCCAAATAACAATAATTTGAAAATTGTTTCGATTCTCAGGATCATATACTCTCAATTATTAATAGGTCTCTCGTGATCACTTCACTTATTTATCACAATTTGAACCCGCCATATAATAACATAGTCAATAAACTTAATGACAACAAATTTTAACTTTTTATTTAAAGTAATGGTGATATTCAAATATATGCTTCATCTTCTTTCCTATTCTAAGCAGACCTTAAGATCATTTCTCCCTTAAAATGAATGAAACTTCATCTTAATGTTCACAAAGTTGCAATATTACCTAGACTCCCCTTTGTAGCCTTTATATTACCAATCATATTGATTTGCAAAAATGCCTTTATTATTTATTGGTGCTCGGTATTCATCTCACAAGTTATCTCTTTATACCATCATCAAAATAATCTTTGAGTACTTGCTTGTGTTGCAAAAATGCATTAGGAATTTGTGGTGATTTTCCCCCTTTATATATTGGCTATGGTAGTATTGTTTAACTCTGGTCAACCTTTAGTATCGTTAAATATTATGTTAATGAGTTCAAATTGTTGGCGTTTAATTTATAGTACAAACGTATCATTCTCCTCCTTTTAACTTTTTTCCTAATTAGACTTACTTAAACCTTTAAAAGAATGATATAAACAATTGTTCATCACCCGTTCATATATTCATCTTATTTAATATCACTCATTTTACTCTTGTTTCACTCTAAATTTCTAGGTTTTCTTTATTTATGCTACTTATACACCCTTGCCTTTTACCACTCATATTCCCTTTTGATTCTTTATTAAACTAGCCATAAAAAATCAAGGAAATAAACTTACAATACGCAATCAATCATAAACCTTGACAAAAGCAAGGACAAACACGTGTTGGATCGCTTATGGCCCGAGTATTCACAATATGTTGCAGAAAAGACCATAACACAACATGAAGTATAACCGAAAATACACAGGATGTATGCAAATACCTTTTGACGCGGACTGGTTGTTTCTTTTTCGGATTCGTAGACACTGCAATACGCGAACGAATGCCCTCTCGTGTATTTTCGGTTATACTTCATGTTGTGTGCTAACACATCCTAAAACTCTTTCCGAACGTTGCACAGTTTTCTCTTAGAGGGTGGCTAGGATTTTGTCTCACACTGTTCTCTATCTTCTAATGAGACCTAAGTTTCTCTATTTATAGAGAAAACCTAATCCCATTGAAGCCCAATAAGTTTCGGCTCATTATATCTCATATAATAAAAGCCCAAAACTTAATTCAATCTAGCCTAATAAATATATCCACATATATTTATTCAATGCCTAATAAATTAGGCCCAAAAGAATAAGCCCAGATCATATCACTCTCTATGTGCGACCCTGTAGGCTCATTTGACATTGACAATGGGCTTGATCA
>JANVCL010000007.1:26333276-26346523 GCA_026546855.1 Erythroxylum incrassatum | reverse complement strand
ATGTACTTACTTATTGTGTCACTGAATGATATAAACATATAGACATTCTAATAAAAAATTTCAGATCTCTGTATATATATATATATATATAGAAATATTTTATTAGAATGTCTGTATATTTATATCATTCAGGGACACAATAAGTAAATGCAGACTTCAATGATAAAAGCTAAAAAAACTTGGCATTGCATTTGGAGCACTTAAAATCAACAATCATAGGTCAACTGGTTGTTTGCGACATATATTTGAAAATTTTATTCCTATCTAATTTCAAAGAATTTAAACATAATAATTTTTTTTTGAATTCCAATTCCTAGTTAGGAGCAAAGAACTGCTATTCTCGGCAGCTCAATTTTTACAGAAATACTTGATACTCGTTGCAATTTTGAGAACTAGAACCATCAAATTTTCTTTGTCATTTTGATTATTTGTTGAGGGTGTTGGCCACATCAGTTTGCTGAAACTGGATCTCTCTTGAATTTTATACTTCTTGTCATCAACTAAAATGGTACTCGAGCATAAAGATGTGTTCATTTATATATATCCACTTGAATGCATAAAGTCTTACCATTTAGAGTGGATATGTCATGAATCGGATCCTTTTCTATCATGAGGAAGAAATTTTGTTCATTTCCATTCTCTATCTCAATCTTGTATGGTCATTATCAGATAGACCTTTACAACACTATGGTGGACAAAGAAGGGACAGAAGATGAGGAAGAAGCAAAGAAGGCATATAGAGCTGCTAGAGAGGAGAGTGACCGTGCTGCTCAGACTGCCGTTGCTGACAAGGTTTCTTCAGCCTTGATAGAAAGAGTGAGTACTTTAAAGAATTATGCAGCGTAATTCTACAATCTTCCATTTCAGTGTCTTTCTCTATCCAATGCATAAAATTTGAAATTGGAAAATGAGCAGCAATGATGTTGTGGTTTGACAAATTTCAGGTAGACAATATGCTTCAAAAGCTTGAAAGAGAAATTGATGATGTTGATGCCAAAATTGGTGATCGATGGCGCTTGCTAGATAGGTTTGTCATTACCTCTTTGAAATTTCATATCTAGATGAGTCGTTATAGTGTTTATCTCTGAGTCTTGCTTGCTCTGGTTCATGTGAGACAAAATATATGGAGATTAGGCTGTATAATAACTCCAGTGATGCTTTAATTAAGACCCAAGTAGAAATTCAATTTTGCAGTGCTTTTCTGGATGACTATATGAACAAAAACTTCAGATTCTACTTCTCCAATATAATTACCAGTATCTTAGTTTGCAAAAGTGTTTTGAGTCATCTCTTTCATTTCATGAAGTTTGTTCTCGTATCCTGTCACAAGTTCTTTAGGGGCACTATCCTTGTTTTGAATCCATCTGACTAAGAATCAAACTTGATTCAATTTGACAATAACGTTTTGTCAGACTTTGGGAAGGGTGATTTATGATATGATCGTCAATTCTAAAATATTTCTGTTTTGTGGCTTTTAAGATTTAAAATTGCTTGAGCATTGGCCAATAACATGCTGTCTTCAGGGATTACGATGGGAAGGTGACTCCTGAGGAAGTTGCCTCTTCTGCTATGTACCTCAAGGACCATTTGGGCAAGGAGGGCATCCAAGATCTTATAAGCAATCTTTCCAAGGATAGAGGTCAGTTGCTAATTTCCTTTTTCTCTGAATCTTTTACTTACGTTTTTACACCACGTGAAGACTAGTATACTAACGAAAAGATTTGGACATTGGTCAAATTAAGATGATGATCTTAGGCAGGTCACGAGTGCTAGATTATCGTTTTGGAATCACTTGTGAAGTTGTTGATTTTATTCACTTTCCCATGCAGTTAGTGAGCAATACTTGACATCACAGTATAGTAAATTAAAAGAAAAACCAAGATAGTAGATTTATGGTGTGTGCATAAGATTCACTTAAATGTTTTGCTGATATGGTATTCCTCCATTTTGGTTGCAACAGAAGGAAAAATTCTTGTCCAAGATATCGTGAAAATGGGTAGTCAAATGGAAGAAGAAGATGATACAGTTGAGAAGGGAAAATGATAGAAGATTGAGGTAGTGTAGCGTTTTGAAGTGACCATATTTTTTGCCTTAATTGCTTAGTTGCTGTATCACTGTTGTCGTTCTATTATATATATACATATAATATACTTGTGGATTTTGAAAATTTGTAGAAAAATAGAATGAAATTGCCTGCAATTTTAGGGCGCGGCTTCTTTCTTTCTATTTTTATTTACAAATTTTACTTGGTTTGCGAAAACTGGTGGACCAGGGACGAGCATCTTCAAATGAATTATCATTTAATATGATGGGTATCGGTATGGTACTGTTAAACAATCTATATTCATAAAAGCAGCCATGGTTTTGCTCGATAATAATTGTTTTTCCAAATAATAATAAAGAATTTCCAAATGAATGGGCTGGAAGTATCGAAGGAGCCCAATATCTTTTCTTGGACCGGACCCTTTTGTCAAGCCCGACCAGATGATCGATGCGGTTCCAGTCGCTCCGTCCGTCCGATCTCAGAAAACAGTTTCTTTATTGACTTTACTTCTACATATTATTTAATAATTTTATTTTAATCTCTACAATACAAGCCACTTAAACTCAATTCTATTCTATTCTGTTCTACTTCTACCACTCGAAAGTCGAACCAAAACCAAAACTCAATATTTTTTTTAAAAATAATTTTCTGTCGTCCGTTTTCTTCCGCTCCCTAGCCTAGATCCCGTTTTTGCTTTTCCTTCTTTCATTTCAAATTCTAGGGTTTGACGTTTTGCTTTTCACTTCCTTTCCTTCTTCAGCGTCTTTCCAATGTCTCGATTTAGGATTTTGCTGTTTCGTCCGTCGTCAGCTTTCGTAGTACAATTGTAAGGATCACTCTCTTTTTTTTTTTTCGGGCTATCAATATTTTCATCATACAGATGTTATTTCTGAATTTAGGGTTTCTACACTTGATTGCTTATCCTGTCACATGTTAGAACTTGCTCTTGTTAGCTGTCCCCGTTGTTTTGTATTAATTGTTGTGGATTCCACAAGTACAATTTGGTCTTAGGTGGGTTTGTTTGTGAGTCAAAAACAAAATGTTTTATTCACAATTTATACTGGCCAAGAAAGGGCCATTGGGTACTATATGGATAGCAGCTCATTTGGAGCGGAAACTTCGCAAAAACCAGGTCGCTGATACTGACATTGGTGTCTCTGTTGGTTAGTTTCTACTTTAGACTCGTCTTTTCTTCACTTCTCTACCAAAAACAATGCTTCAGCAGTTCAACGAATATATCGATTATTTGTTTGCGCTTCGTTGTAAATTGTCTTATTACTCTTCTCGTCCTTTTTAACTCCTCAACAGATTCAATTCTATTTCCCGAAGTACCAATAGCACTACGGTTGTCCAGCCATCTTCTGCTTGGTGTGGTGAGGATATACTCTAGAAAGGTGAATTACCTTTTTGATGACTGCAGTGAGGCTTTGCTGAAGATAAAGCAAGCTTTTCGATCCACTGCAGTTGATTTACCTCCTGAAGAAACAACTGCACCTTATCACTCCATCACCTTGCCTGAGACTTTTGATCTTGATGATTTTGAGTTGCCAGATAATGATATTTTACAGGGGTTAGTAGAAACGACCAAATTACTTTACTGAAACTATCCATTATCTCCTTTTTTGAATGTCATTCTTTCTATTTACTTTACAATACAGTTATAAGTCGACTTTAACGACCGTCATGCACTAATCTTTTTACTGTCTGTGTAAGTTTCCAGATTAATAAGGTTTTGAAGTGGCCAAATGGCTTATACTTGGATCAGTTGTGGGGCCTTGCTTATTCACTCTAGCATTCTTTTTTCAACAAATAAACATTGTGTTACTTGGTGATGATGTTCTATTTACTATCTTATGTTAACAAAAGATGTTTCTGCAGTAATTATGTTGATCATCATGTTAGTACAAAGGAGCAAATCACTCTCCAAGACAATATGGAACCTGTGGTTTACTCTACATCAAGATTTGGTTTGGATGGTGAGTAAATTTATTTAAAATATGTTGTAGTGACTTGCCTATGCAATGGTGGCAAACGTTGCTAATTGATTTTTAATGTATGATTTATCTTAGAACGATTTGGTGATGGTGACACTTCTCAAGTTGGTTTAGAGCTGGAAGAGGTAGGTATCTCATGCTTGCATGCTAGTTTCTATGAAGCCAGGTTGGGAACAAGATTACTAGATTGACGTGTATCAAGTCTTACTAAAATTGCTGCTCTTTTCTTAATATTTGCACGGCTTCCCGAACATTATATATTTAGGATGAGTGGTATTGGTCATTGCTTTCCCCCAGTTTGCAGCTGGTCTTAAATCTGAAGATCCTATATCTACTTGTATTTAACCAACCTGCTACTGTACTTTGTTACTTCCTTGTCTCAAGGTCACATTTAGTTTATTTTTCATTTGCATGTGAGTTATTTCCTTAAACTGGCGACCATTCTTTTGTGTTTTATTGTATGCCAACAGGACCTATTTCTTGACAAGGTTGCAGCCACAGGGCTTGGTGGAATTCCAGGGTATGTTCTTCCTTATGTGCCTTCTACCAATTTGCTCACCTTCTAAACTTTTTCTTATTTATGTGTTCCGTGTGCTAGTGCATATGCTTGTGAATTGATTTTTTGGGATGTAAGTAAGAATGATTAAGATTTTAGTTCTTAATCTATATTTTTATACCTTTGGCAACAAATTGATATATGCTTGTTATAGCGCAACAATATGGTCCTATGAAGTGCACACAAAAACGGCATTTATTGGTTGAGTTGTTTCTTTTGACTGTCAACTGGCTTGTTTCAGCTGTGCTTTGAACCCTGAGCATCATTATTTTGTTTGTTTTCATTGTTGTTTTTCTTTTTTTATTTTTTTCCCTCTTTACTCTTTTGTTCTTGGACTTTCTTCATGGTTGTAGCTTATTGTTTTCTTACTTCATATAGCTAAGGGTGGTATCATTCATTTGTTAATTATAAAATAGTTTATGAGTTGGAAATATCAATAATTTCCGATTCACAAGGTGTTTGTGGGTGGTTAATTGGGATGCCGATTTGGAGATTTGTTTGCTCCAACTATTACTAACAGTGAAACTTTGTGAACTCCCTGGGTGTCTGTTTGCAGATATGATCCTCATTTATCTTTGGAACCAGCGGAACAACAAAATGCAACTCATGATAGTATGACTGGATCCACAGAAATGGTACTATTAAACTGTACTACAAGCAAGGTTAGTATGGACATCACAATTCTGATTTGTAGAAGTCATTAGTTACCCCTTTGTTCGATCTTCGCTTCTGATCTCATCTTGTTGATGGTTTGAATTAATGTTGTTTTGATAAATTTCTAGCAACGGGGGAGGATTACCATGCTGTCTGATGAAATTGATATAATCCTGTAAACAGATAGAAGCTGTGAATTCTGAACCTGTTGATTATGCTCAGGCTCCATCTACACCTGGATTATTAGAAGAGCCAAACTTGTCATCTGTTCAGAAGGGTCTGGCCTCCGAGGATCATTTAGAATCAGAAGATCACAATTTGACAGAATTAGTCGGCGTAGAGAGTGCAGAAACTGCTGCCGTTAAGTCAGATCTCCTTCATGGAAATGATGCAAAGGATTTGTCTTCAAGAAATGTTTTAGATAGTGATGCTGGTAAGTGCGTGGCTGCTGATAGTATGTTTCTGTTCATTTGGAGATGAATCACTCAGATCTACGAATGGAATTACAATCATCTACAATTCCCATGGAATTTATTTCAACTGATGACACTGTTATTCCATTAGATGGTCCAAACAAGGTAGAAGAGCTGCATGATGTTGGTGTTTGCAGCAATGTCCAAATGCTTCCATCAATTCATCAAATCAACAGGGTATGTGATGAAACTGTCTCTCCATCTGAGTTGGTTAGTACCCTTGATGTTGAACGTCAGGATGGACATGAGAAAACTCAACATAAAAAGTCCACTTCTGTGGGTATGCTCTTCGCATGCACTTCAAATGTGGCGCAACCTGATGACCCATGTCACAAAGTTGATGGTGCTGTGCTTTCTCCCACCTTGCAATTGGAAGATTCCCTGCCCTTACCTCTGGAGACATCCAAAGATGAGCAAGCACTTCAGAATTCTGGAACTTCAACCAAGGTGCAAGGTTTGTTCAGCTAGCTACATGATTACAGTTTATTTTCTGTTAAGTGTATTGTCTACGAGTGATAGACCCCTATGAATAGCAGTATGTTCTCTAAATGCTTACTCCTTTCTAGGTGAAGGGTGCTATGTGACAGATGGTATGGAAATGAAGGAAACTCAGACTTCAAGGCCCGATTTACTTGGAGAATTTCAGTCAGGCAGTGGGAAAATAGATGCACAACTAGATAAAGTGATTTCTGGCAATAATGAACTTGAAAATATGAATGATTGTTTAACTTCTAACATGCCTGAACCAGAAAAGTTGCTTTCTGTACCCTGTAATATTCTTGATAAACCAGATGAATTGATTGTGGAGTCAACACCGGACAAAGAAGTCCCAGAAGGTGGTGGTGGAAGCAGCTGTGAGACCAAAATTTCGGGAAAGAAACGGAGTTTCACAGAGAGTATGCTATCCGTTCAAAGTTTAAATGAAGTTGAATCAATTGGAAATATCAAATCAAGGAGAACTGCGGACTCCATTCCTGACGATAATGATCTGTTGTCTTCTATATTAGGTCAGATGGATTCTTTTTTGCTACTTCATAGCTTAATTTTTGGCACGACAAACTTCTGAAAACATTGCAGGCATTGTCGCTTCGTTCTTTGGAAGTTATATTGTTAGTATAAAAACTGTAACTGACTTGTGCCTTTATTTGCATATGTTATTGTGTTTCAGTTGGAAGAAGATCATCTGCTCTTAAAATGAAGCCCACTCCACCTGCACCTGAAGTAGCATCAACCAAACATGCCCATTCTGCATCTCGACCTAGTGCAGTAAAGAGAAAGGTGCTTATGGATGAGTCAATGGTCTTGCATGGCGAGTAAGTCTTACTTCATTTAACTTGTTCTTGTTATTATGGGATATTGAATCTGTTTTTGATTGACATATTTGAGTTCCTCAAGGAATGTGCTTGGAAAACTTGCTTTAGTGCATGGAATTGAAGCAAGTTGGTGCTTGTGTAATGGGGACTTTTCCACTTGCATTGTTTTTTCCTCATTTAAATCCCTTGTTGGGAACATCAGAAATAGAAGGTCTCTCTAGACATCCCTCATTCCTTGCACCTTTCAAGATCTGATCCTTGTGGATGGATAAGTACTCGTACTTCCCTGCAATTACATCAATCTCTTAATGTTGTTAGCTCCCTTTTTACAATCTGCATACACCGTATCTAGATAATAAAACTAACTGTCTGGACTAAACATGATGAACCCCACAAGATACGGGGATCCTTTGCCATTTTGTGTTATGAAGCCTTTCCTTTTCGTTTCTACATTGTCTATGAACTATAAAATCCTAATCACTTCTTCGCATTGTGCTAGTGTCACTTATCCACTGGACTAGTGTTTATTCATCTGGCTTTATTCTTCTGTTTTCTCCAAGCTCTATGCAATTTGATGGAACACATTCGTGTTGCTGTGTTTGTGCATTTTCACTGAATCATATGGTAGAGGAAATGGCCATATAAGAAATGTAGAATCATAAGTTTTAGTTTGCTGAATCCTGAAGATTTTCCCCCCCTTTTCCTATCTAGTGCAATACGTCAACAATTGACAAATACTGAAGACATACGTCGCGTACGGAAAAAAGCTCCTTGCACACGCTCTGAAATCTTGATGATCCAGAGACAGTTCCGAGAGGAAGAAATATTCAGTGAACAACTGTTATGTGGTGAGTTGATTACTAGATCTTAAGTATGCTTCCCTAGATCATTATTTAATGTCTTTGGGGTGGGAACATTGTATCTGTGTTTGTCTTCATAGTTGACTAAACTTATGTGTGCTAGATTTTCCCATCTCCGACATTCTGTGGGTGTTGTGGACTTTGTAGTTCTGTTATAACCCCTAATCTAAAATTCCTACACGAGGACAAGACAACATCCTTATAAGTTCCATACTCTGGGAGGTTATAACTGTAGCTTTTTTAAGCTTTTTAATACTTCTAACTTCCAAGTTTTCTGATGCTTTTGGCAATTATGTTTGGCTTTCACTTGAAAAATCCATCTGCTTACTGAAACCATTTGTTCTTTCAGGTTTGTCTTCAGAATTGAGATGTTTGTATGGTAAAGCATTTGATTTGAGTGGAGTCATAATTTCTGAAAATGATCCATATGCTACTTGTTTGGACGAGCAAAAGGATAAAGAGAATTCTGCTGGTACAATTGTTACTAATGAGGGGACTACTGAACCTTCACTAATTATAAACAATGTTAACAGGCAGTTTACTGAGGTTCTTTTGGGGAGTGAGAGCCAGCACAGTGTGCATCAATCAGAAGTTTTTGATGCTGATAATCAAATACATATGAATGCTATTCCTGAAGTAGCTGGGTCTCGATTGCCAGAATGTGAACCCTTGGGGGAAATAGCTGAAATTGAAACTGATAGAGGGCAGACTGAGGTTGCTGGTGCAGCAAATGATTTTTTTCTGGGGTTTGAAGCATCTCCAACTGTCGCTGGAGATAATTGTAGCTTGCCTGCAGAGTCTGCCGGTCAGTATGGTTTTGCAGAAAAGCATACCATTGATGATGTTTGTCTATTGAAAGATACTTCAAACTCCATGTGTGATGAGATACATGTACCAATTGATGGTGCAGGAGATCTAGTCCATCAGCAAGAAAATGTTGTTGCCCCTGAGGCTGAACTGAGAGCAATGGAGGAAGTTTTGTTGGAGGAAAACAAAGTTGATCGGGCAGTTGAAACAAATGCAGATATCCTAGTAGATTATTGTGCACCAGGAAAAAATGCGGACTCTTCCACTGGAAAAGAACTTTCAAAGAATGGTGAATGCATCAATCTAACTTCTGCTGACCAAATTGTAGAAGATATTAACAACTATAACTTGGGGGTTGGCCTTGACGACAATCGACAGGTTGGGGATGATGATAAGGAGCAAACCTGTAATGATTTGTTTAATGAGGAATCTAAAGCATTAGGATTTGGTGGGCAAGATGCCTTAAGTGCAGATTATCCAGTCTGTGAAATAGCTGATCAACAGAGTACCTTTGAAATGGAAAATTTTCTCAACCAGCCTGCTGGAGGAGATCATGGAGTAAGCTACACACAATATTTTCATTTATTTTATGGATTTCTGCCCTAGTCGCAATTCCCTTTTCCTTTTCCCTAGAAGCGTTCTACATTATACTTTGTCATTTTTCTGTCTCTATCTCTTGTTTTTATGTCCTTTTTAACTAGGGTGAGGCAAAATAAAAGAAATCCCTACTTTTATTTTTGGAATATAGGTTTGCCATTTCAAACAGTCATTGTATAACATGAGCTGAATGCCTCCTAGTATTCTGACTTGATGATTGTTGTTAGTGGAACTATTTTCAGCACTTCTCAAAATATTGTAACTGTAATCAGGTCCTTGTCATTGGTGAAAGTTACTGCTAGGCTAAAGGAGACTGAGTATACCTTACATTATGGCATTCTTGTTTTGTTTGCATCAAGTTTAGGTGGTCTCTGTGAAATTGATCAATTGTTGTTCAATTTTATATCAACTTCTTTTGATTCCTTAATTTTAATTAATACTTATAGTTTTTTTTCATCCTTTGAACTTTGCTTTTAAGAAAACAGAATATATATATATATATTTACTCGAATATATTTCTACTTAGATTTTAGTCGTTTTCAGTCTGATAATAACTGATCGTGCAGTGCAGCTTTGCCTATTACTTTATCTAAATTTCTCATCTTGATCACATTGTATAGTTCTTATATGTTATTGTAGCATGCTTTACATGTGCTGGTTTTATGGTGCAGGATTTGCAAGACACTGGATTTGCAAATGACACAGGTTTAACATTTTTTCTTTTTGACTTTGTATCAGTTGGATAATTCAAAGCAATTAGCTTCTGTTTCCTAACATGTTTTATTCATAGTATTTCCTTAGGAGTGAGTTGTAAGTTTTATGTACATATTAGGAACTTTGCATCTCTTGAGCTCGTATGTATTGCTTTCATGGGTTATGAAATTCCCAACTTGCTCCAAATGTGCTAGCCCCTTAGTGAGTCATGGAACGGAACTCATTTATGAAATTCCCAAAGTGTTGCAAATGGGTCTAGCCCCTTAGTGAGTCATGGAACAGAACTCAAATGAATAAGAGCATGTTATGTTACAAAGTAATACTGTTCTATGTGATTCAGTCATAGTTTCACTCTGGGCTGTACTAGGATAAGAGGTTTCAAGGTTCATGTCAAAATTTTCACTTGCATGCTACATAGAGAGGATTTTCACATCATATTGACTTCTTTCGAGGGTATTTGAGTGACTATGTTTTGTGTTTCTGCAATTATTCTCAGAATTTGGTTCGATAATACATACTTCTAAAAGATTTCAAAATTTGACTTAAGCTCTTTATTAATGGAACCCTGTAACCTTGTATTTTGGGAGAACTTCTGAATCCTGAGACAGTTATATTTTGTCCTATGATGATATGCTTGTATTTTAGGAGAAAATAAATTGATTTTGATCTGAGAAAAGCTGTGCTCTTAAAAAATTTGCTGTGAATCTACCTAATCAGTTTTCTTACCGGCAATTTTCTTCCAGATTTTCTTAATGCGGATGACGATGAGATAGGTGAAGATGGTGAGGATGGCATGCCTTGTCGTGAAGATACTTGCCTTCTAGAGAATAGTGGATGGTCTTCCCGCACAAGGTTTGTGTCTTTTATGTGGTTAACGATTGTATTCCTACTGAAGTTTCCTGAAAAGTGGGAATACATCTGGAAGTACTGATAATTTGTTGCAACTTAGTGTTGGATGCTATTAGTATCCAAGATGGGTATGAATGGGGATCTTGCGATGTATATAAGCAATCTAAAAGGAAAAGTAGTATATAAGTTATCCATGTCGTGTGCTAAATTTGCTCTGATCAGCCATATCTGAGCTAGGAATTATGGGGTTCGAACTTATGAAGTTGATTGTGTGTCTTTCACCCCCTTTATTGTCTATTTTTCTCTATACCTCTTTCATGTATTTTCTTGATTATTGATGATTTGCATTTGTTTAGGGCTGTTGCTAAATACCTGCAAGCCTTGTTTGACAATGAAACTGGACAAGGAAGGAAAGTCCTTTCGGTGGACAATCTACTAGTTGGTAAAACTCGCAAGGAAGCATCAAGAATGTTCTTTGAAACGTTGGTATGTATCGCAAACTAAGTTAGCTTTTTTTTTAATCTTCAGTTCATAGATTATGTGCCTGTTGAGTGTCGCAATTTGCCAGTAAAATGGAGATGAGTAGCAACAAAGGCCACTGAAGCTGATAAGATATAGTTGATGATGATCTATGTTAACCAATTTGTAGGTTCTTAAAACAAGGGATTACATACAAGTTGAACAGGTGAAGCCCTTTGACAGCATCGATATAAAGCCACGGACTAAGCTTATGAAGTCAGAATTCTAAGCTCTTGGCCCAAGCCGGTGACACTTTTTTATTTGTAGTATTCATTAGATGTTTTCTTGGTTTTCAGTTAGTACAGTTCAGGTAGTGCCAGTGGGGGAGGGCTTAGGATTAGGACGTGCAATTATTGTTGTAATATGGGCTGTATGTAGGTATGCTAGTGTATATATGTAATAATATACATAATATGCTAAGTTGATTTTCTTTTCTTCACATGTACAAACCTTTATTTAAGGTTTTTTTAAAATATTAAATGGATATATAATTAATAACATATAAATATTTCTTCATGATATGTCCTTGTAAACTTTCATTACTATCTACTTATTTTATTTATTTATATCATAGTGTTAAAAATAAAATAGAAGATCATAGAAGGAAGAAAAATAAGTCGAATAATGTTAATTAGTCTTGCATGTATTAAAAACAAATAAGAACAATTAGATATTTTGTGTTAGAAAACGACAGAGTGATAATGTATTACGAAATGCATTGTGTCAATGTGATATCATAATCGCAAGTTTACTATTCGAACACATAATTGTGTTACAATTTCTTTAAATTTATCAATTCATTTAAGCTTTGCAAAATTATATTCTTTAATAAACAACTCGCCTTTGATGATTCAATTCACTAGTTACTATTTCCTTTGAGTCGTTGTTCAGAGATTAGACTTTTTTAGGGTTATCTTAAATAAGACTAAATAGAATTTTGTTGAATTTACGCTCGGATAGGGCTGCACTCTAATTCATTGGGCCTCCCTACCTACTTTGCCTCAAATATGCAACAAGGCACTTAAAAAGTGAACGAAGGTGAAATGTGGAGTCCGATAAAATTCTATTTGCATATTGAGAATTACTGGATAATTAGCATTTAGCATTTAGCAAAGGCAAGGCCCTCAGGGGTAGTCGGGTTGGTGGAATAAAGGGGCATAAGATTAAAAGATTCTGTGTTCGATTCTCTCTATTTATGCTCTCTTGATCGAGCTTGTCGCACATGCCTTACCTAATACAGAATATCGGGTTTGTGTGATTTGTACGTTATTGCGTTAATCTGACGATTTATCCAATGCGCATATAAAGAGTAGCGGCTGGGAGTGTTCATGGTAGAATAACCTGACCTGTTCATAAATAACCTGAACATGAAACTGAATGTCAGGTTCGACAACTTCACGAACTTGAACCTGAAACCTGAACCTAAAGAACTTATAGGATCGGTTAACCTATTTTTAGGTTCGGTTTTTAGGATAACCAGAACCTATTCATATCAATATATATGACAAAAATTATAAAAAATATTGGTGAAAATAAATACAAATTATTCATAAAAGTATGCATATAAAATCCATCAAAGATTAATCCAATATGATAAATCCAAGCAAAGTAAATAAGCCAAACAATTTCTTATGAAAGATCCGTACTAGAAAAAAAAGGATAAATTATTAAACAATTATTCTTCGAATAGGTTGGTAGGATAATCCAATGTTATACATGGAGCCACATCTGTAGAAAATAAATAATAAAAAGACTTAGACTTGTTATTTCTTTTTTAATTGAAAAAAGAATTTTTATTTATTTGTATATTAAAACAAGGTAAAGTAAATTAGATTACCTGATTCAATTTGCTCAAGTTCTTCAAGTC
>JANVCL010000007.1:26316863-26333176 GCA_026546855.1 Erythroxylum incrassatum | reverse complement strand
AATGTCGTTAATTGTTCAAATCTATTCTTTAACGAAGTAATTGCCATATCCACAACAACTAGAAAGTAATTAACCCTAAAAGAGTCCTCAGCTGATTGTATTTCTTCATTATAGTTAGTTTCATCAAATTGTCTTTAATTTAATATCTAATATTAAAAATAAAAAACAAAGAGTAAAAATATATTAAAAAATCATAAACTTTACTTTTAAATTATACTCAGAACTCAGAAGACATAATCGTTAAATTTTTTGCCGCTAATTTTTGAGTTGGAGTATTTTAAATACATATATTGATGAAAATTAAAAAATTAAAAGGTAAAAGTATACTTAAATATTTCAAGACTATTTATAAATATGAGGGCCACAAAATTACCTTTACTTTACAAAACAATGTTATAACGCTATAAGCCAACGTTAAAGCCATTAAATGGCTTATAACGTTAACTTTAAAGCCATTAAATGACTATAACGTTGGCTTAAAACTTTAAAACATATTAGTGTATTGCTTTGCATCTAAGAGTCTAGAGAGGGGGCTCCATTAAATGACTATAACGTTGGCTTAAAACATATTAGTGTATTGCTGTGCATCTAAGAGACTAGAGAGGGGGCTGGGGCCTCCTCTCATAGTGAGCCTTGGGCAGGTGCCCTGCTGGCCCCTGCCCAGGGTCGGCCCTGACGGTAGCCCCAAACACCATGAACACCTAGACAATCCCCTATCATAAAACAAAATCCCTAAGGTTCCAGTAATTCCACAAACACCAACCCCAACCCGGATAACCATCACCTTAAACTTAACTTTCCAAAGTTTGATGGAAATGATCCGCAGGCCTGGATATACCAGGTGGAACAATATGTTGCATTTAAAGATATAACAAAAGACCAACGTGTACAGCTTGCCTCCTTTCACTTGGAAGGAATTGTCCTGCAATGGCATCGATATCTTAATAAATTTAAAGGTCCAATGACATGGGAGGAGTTTACGAAAGCGATTCTTCAACGATTCGATCCCACCGACTATGAAGACCCTTTTGAAGCCTTAACTAGACTAAAGCAAACAAACACTGTAGCAGCATACCAAGAAAAATTCAAAAAAGTATCTCATAGGATTGATGACTTACCAGAGAAATTTCTTGTAGGTTGCTTTGTTGCAGGCTTAAAGGATGAAGTAAGGTTGAATCTCAAAATTAAACAACCCAGAGCCTTAGCTACTGTTATTGGGGTTGCTCGACTAATTGAGGAACGAAACAACCTCCAAAAGAAGACACTTCTAGCTGTCAAAACCAGCTGACCAACCAAGGCAAATGCCACTACTGGAGTACTTAGACCAATTCCTACAACCAAAAACAGCGTTGTCGAAACCACCCCAGTCCGCAAAATCTCCACACAAGAAGCAAAGGAGCGACAAGACAAGGGGTTATGCTATTATTGTGACGAGAAATTCATTCCAAGACATCAATGTCATCGTCCCCAATTATTCATGATAGAAGATGTGGGAGAAGAAGACATGGATTTGGATGAAGATTCACCCAATGAAAAGTCCAACAACACAGCACCTAAAATTTCTTTTCATGCAATAACGGGAGTGGAACACCCTTAGACCTTGCAACTTTGTGGGAAAATAAGAGAACAAGAAGTAGTTATTGTAGTAGATAGCAGGAGTACCCATAACTTCATTGATGAAACCTTGGCAAAGAAACTCGGATTACAGGTGAAAACAGACCATCCTTTTCATGTTATTGTTGCTAATAAGGAGCAAGTTGAATGTGCAGGACAATGCAGGGCTATTACTTTTGATATACAAGAATTTCATTCCTTGACCGACTTTTATGTCTTGCCCGTAACTTGTTCAGTTGTACTTGGAGTCCATTGGTTATCAACATTGGGACCAATTGAAACTTACTACAAACACCTCACTATGACCATTAATGTTGATGGAAAAAAGATTGTATTCCAAGGGATGAAGCAAGGAGACATTATGGCATTAAACAAGAAGGAAAACGACATTAATACTGGAATATTTTTGCAAATTACACTGGCCCAAACAGAAAAGCAACTCACACGTCCAAATCACCCATCTGAACTTAACACACTGTTAGCCGAATTTCAAGACATCTTTGACACTCCCACATCCCTATAATCTCATAATTGGGTGTAGTTGTTAATCCAAGGAAAATTTAAGCTATATTGGAATGGCCTACGCCAACCACTACTAAACAAGTTGGAGGCTTCCTTGGCTTAGCAAGGTATTACCAAAAATTCATCAGCAAATTCGGTCAAATTGTTGCCCCACTCACCCAACTTCTCACCAAGGACGGGTTTCACTGGAATTTTGAAACAGAAGGGGCATTCACTTCCCTCAAGTAGGCTCTTTCCACACCCCCAATTCTACAGTTACCATATTTCTCACAATCTTTTTATATTGAGTGTGATGCTTATGGAACAGGTATTGGAGCCATTCTCTCACAAAACGGACAACCAATTTCATTTTTTAGTTAAGCATTAAAAGGCTCATCTCTTCTTCTATCAACATATGAGAAGGAAATGTTGGCAATAGTGAAGGCCATACGGAAGTGGCGGCCTTATTTGCTAGGAAAATCGTTTGTAGTTAAAACCGATCAAAGAAGTCTAAAGTATCTCATGGAGCAACGAGTTACCACCCCTGCTCAAGCACATTGGCTTCCAAAATTAATGGTATATGATTACATTATTGCATATAAGAAGGGAAAGGAAAATAGTGGAGCAAATTCTTTGAGTAGGCGTGATTGTGGGGATTCATTTTTTATGGTGTTAACTCTACCTATAGCCGGTTGGTGGGAACATTTAAAACAAGAAGTTAATGAGGATTATTTTTATTCCAATCTACAAAATACAAATAGAAGTCAATCTCAGCTACTTTTGAGGGATGGTGTGTGGTTTAAAAAAAGAAAGGTATTTTTGAGTTCTAATTCAACTTTAATTCCTGCCATTTTATAGGAAGCCCATTCCTCAGTTTTAGGTGGACATTTCGGTTATAATAAGAGTCTTAGCCATGTGAAGCAATCTTTTTTATGGCTTGGATTGAGAAAAAAGGTCAAGCAATTTTTTGCAGTAGTGTTCCACCTGCCAAAGGTTCAAACTGATATTATGGCTCCAGGAGGGCTCTTGTAACCTCTTCCCATTCCAACAACCATCTAGACAGATGTCTCAATGGATTTCATTAAAGGGTTACCGTTATCAAGGGGATATACCACAATTCTTGTTGTTGTTGATCGGTTGTCCAAGTATAATCATTTTATTCCAGTCAAGCACCCTTTTTCTGCAACAGATATCGCTAAGATTTTTGTTTCTAATGTGGTTCGATTGCATGGGTTTCCCTAATCAATTGTAAGTGACAGAGATCAGGTGTTCGTGAGTATTTTTTGGAGAGCTTTATTTAAACTCCATGGTACAACTTTAAATATGAGTTATAATTATCACCCTCAAACGGATGGGCAAACAGAGGTGACTAATCGCACCTTGGAGTAGTACCTGCAGTGCTTTGCAGGAGAGCAACCTCACTCTTGGGCTGAATGGATACCGTGGGCAGAATACAACTACAATACAAGTGTTCACTCTGCTACCAAGATCAATCCTTTTGAAGCTGTCTTTGGGAGACCACCCCTTCTCTTCTTTCATACATTCCAGGGACTTCAAAAGTTCAAGTTGTTGATAGTCATTTACAAGACCGAACCAGAATTCTGACTGAATTGCGATGCAATCTACTGCTTGCTCAACACCGAATGAAGATTCGTGTAGATCAGGGGCGATGCGACGTCATTTTTCAGGTTGGTGATTTTGTATATTTGAAATTACAACCTTACCGTCAAAGTTTTGTGGCAAATCGTTCTTCTATGAAATTGTCTCCTCAGTTCTTTAGACCATTCAAGATCACTCAAAAAATTAGGCTTGTTGCTTATCAATTGGAATTACCTCCTGGATCAAAAATCCACAATGTGTTCTATGTTAGTCTCCTACATAAATCATTTGGAAGTCCTACTAAGGTCTCCCCTATTCTTCCCCCTATTTCAACCACTGACTCTCACTTGCCACAACCAGAATGTGTCATAGACAAAAGAGTCATCCAGAAGGGACAATATCGACCAAAAACGAAAGTCTTAATTAAATGGAAGGGCAACAGTCCTAAAGATGCTACACGAGAGAATTTATGGAAGTTCTCGAAACAATTTCCAGACTTTATCCTTGTGGACAAGGATATTGTTGGTGGAGGGGCATGATACACTTATTTCTTATCATGTGCAACATGTGCTTAAATACTCGTTCAAAAAAAGGCCATGTCTAAGCTGTTGCAAATCTTTTGCTGATTTGTTATTTTCTTTAAGTTGTTTCCAGTTTAGTTGCTATCCAATTCCTTATTTTGTGGGGCTGATTAGACAAATAAGTAGTATTCAATTTTCATTCAATGTAAAGCTATAAATAGAAGTTGTTATCATTAATAAAGGGATGAGCAGACAAATATAATCTTCTTTCATAACTTCCAACTCCTCTGGGTTCTCATTCTTGCTTCTACTCAATTCTCTTCTTGTTCTCAATTACTTTATTCAAAAATTCTCTTATCAGTTTATTAATGTAATGTAATATTAATCTATCGTTTAGGAAGAAAGTTTATAATGAAATAAGATGAAAGATGAGAGTTTCATTCCATTCTAAATAGTAAAAATGAAAAACTTCCGATTTAGAGAGTTTAGGATCGAATGTAAAATGATAAACAACTTTACACCATATTACATTATAAACCCTTCATCCAAACAACATTTCACTATATTACATTATGAACCATTCAATCTCTCTCAAACAACAATTTTATAATATTACACCCATTTACATTTCATTCTATTATAAACCATTCGATTTCATTCAAAATTTTACGTCAAACCAAACATAGCCTTACAAAATAGGGAGCCTTGTATATTAAAATTTGCCATATCATTATTTTTATAATTTTATTTAGATATTATATAATTTCTTCTTTATTCATTTATAATTTCAAAATAACATCTTATTAAAATTTTAGTCGGTTATACTAAAACAACATTATTTTATTAAGTCAATTCGAGATAATTCAACTGAATTCAAACTTAACTTGTTGATTTTAAATATGACTAATGCAGATTGATTTTGTTAACGCTAGACAATTAAAGTTGTGCGATAACAAAATAATATATAATTATAAGCAACATATGAGAACAGAAATTTGAAAAAAAAAATCAAAGAAACTTCCAATACATGGATTGTTCATACATGGATTATAAAGACTCGAGCTTTCTACCAAAACTTCCGTTCATTCAATATCCATCTCAACAGTCTTGAGCAGAAATGAGATGGAAATGATGAACTTTTACTAGTTAATCGACAAACAATAGTGGCTTGTAAGATTCAAGTCTCCTGAGCCATAACAAGGTTTTCCAGTACCAACCTGGTGATCAGCCTACATTCACCAAATCAACATCAAACACGAGCCACGAATTTGGCGGTATCTTCTTACCAGCCCCTTCAGATCCATAACTGCACAAGTTATGATGGAAGGAGGAGAATTACAACAGGTAATTCCTACTTGTACTAGATATATTGAAATAAGGAGGTGATACAAAGTATCACAAACGATTTTATGGAAGATGAGAGCAAGAAACAACAGCAATTGCTTACCCCATTGATGGTGGTATTGTCAACCTTCTTTTGTCCCCAACTCGCATGCCTACGAATGAAACGAGAACCAAAAGGAATTAGATTCAGAAAAAGCTCAATGCAACTGAAAAGAGATTCCAGTTGGTACGAGTAATCACCATTAACTCCAACATCCCATCCCTTTATAACTTGTCCTACACCTGCAATCCAAAAGAAAAAGAGTTACTGTAGTTAGAATCATATTTTCTATTTATCTGCACTATGGGATGAAGGATTCACTCCGTACCTAGACGGAACTTAAAAGGTGCTCTTCCCACATTCGAGTCAAATATTTGGCCATTCTTCTTTAGTTTGCCAATATACCGCACACTGACCTGAAAACAAACATAGTTCTTTTATTTCAAATGTTGGTCTATATACATTTAACAAATTACTGACACGGAAAATCCAAACGAATGTAGACTGGATTGAGGTGTATATCAAATGCTGATTCAATTGCTATACGCTGTACTATGTAAAAAATTCAGAGAAATCCATATGTGATAATGAAACCATAGTCTGAAAGATTGCAGATTTAGTGAAATGCAAGTTACCTGACTTCCTGGGGAAGCTCTCTTACCATTTGGCTTGCCCATTGCCAACTCCTCAATAATCAATCCATTTGCAAAAGATCTAACTTTGGGGAACTTGGCTGAAACCTTTTGATCTTCAGATTCTAAAGAATAATTTGCCTTACCTCCAATAGCTGTTGCAGTTTGAACCTTGCTTGCCCCCTCTTCATCCTGGGTCTTCTTCTTCTTGTTTTTCTTCTTCTTTTTCTTATCAGAAGATTTTTCATCTTTATCAACATCAACGGCACTGCACATAGATTTAGAAATAAGGTATGTAAGCCTATGTGTGCACGCAAACAGAGGAATCATCGTGATCCTTATTAGAAAATGGATCAACATGTGAGTTTGTTGGGTGCATACATGCATATGCACAAAATTGAACACAGCTTAGCTCACCTCTGACCATTTTCATTTCCATCTACAGCATCTTGCTTATTCACCTCCCCAGGCTGGGTTTCACTGTTTGGAAGCTCATTAATTTTGTCATTATCATCCATTTCATAACTATTTGCTTCTTTGGCCTTCTCTTTTTGTTTCTTCTTCTTCTTCTTTTTCTTCCTAAGATCAGATTCACAAACCAAAGCAGCGAATTTGTACAACAAAGAGAAAAGTTAGGCTGGCTTCCTAAATTGTAATTAGTGTCAATCATCGGGCACCGCCAAAATGCCCCCTAAACTAGCTTCCCTATCACCAAACAGAAACAAAAATAAATAAGCTAGTCTCACAGGAATTTACTACCTTACCTTTCTGTTTCAACATCTTGGTCAGCATTTTCAACCTTTCTTTTTCTGGCTGTAACATCTTCAGTATCGTTGCTCACCTTTTTCTTGGATTCCTTGGCTGATTTGGTACCTCTCTGTTCACCTTGTTCTGCTAGGGACTCCTGAATCATAGTTTCACTCTTTTGAGACATAGAAATTGGAAAGCCATACTCATCTTCGCTTTCCAAAACAGATGTATCATTGGGCCTCTTGACAACAATTTGCATCTGGGAGTTATCCTGGTTCTCCAGGACACTTGAATTTTTTTGCTTGGAAAATTTAGATGGACCATTTGCATTTGCAAGTTTATCATCATCCGTTATCTCCTCAATCACAACTGAATTATGAGAAATTGTTAATGTGAAAAAATGCTTTTAGTCAATAGCATCATGAATATAAAATCAACATCTCCTTTCAGTGTGAATTAGTAAGTATATGTCGCATCATGTGATTTTGGGGAAAATAGATATCAAAAATCTTAAACAATTCTACTAGAATGTGCATGATCCTTTATCTTCAGTTACCAAACGTTCAAGAGAGAGTTAGTTTCCAGACTTCCTGCAATGTAATGAAATATTCATCTTTCTCCAATTTCTATATGGTTAGAAAAAGATAGGAGATGGGAGACCAAAGTTACCAACTTCTTTTATAAGAACATGACAAACAAATTTAGGAATACCTCTACTATTTGGAACAGGAGAGCATTGAAACATTTCAAGATTGTCGTCTTCATCGTCATCATCATGAAGAATGAACTCATCACCATCACAGTCATCATCATAGTCATATTCACTGGATCCATCTGTTTCCGAGTCTGTCTCAGCAATATCCTCTCCAGACTCGCTTAATTGTCGTAGTAAGAAGCAATTTTTATAAAAAATCAAGTAAATAGTTACATAATATCAGCAAGAACTACACGCATTTAATTCTAAGGGAGCGAAAAGGTATGACAAACGAAATAAAATTATAATAGTAAAGATACGAATCATATTCATCTGGAAGATGATATCCTTCATCAGACACAAAATAACCAGAGAGATGAATGCTCCGTGGACCGATCACAGAAAAAGCTACTAGCTCATCCTCAAATTCAAGATTCAAAGAGCAAGACTCAAGTCTATCAGGTAACAATGAGCACAGGAAAATCGGAGTCTTATGCCCGACAGAACACTGGAGTATGGTCCTATCTTTTGAGGAACCAAGACCTAAAGTCGCCTGAATTATTACAAAGTAAACATTCAGAAGCTCAAATAGCAAACGTAGAAATTGCCCAACTATTCAACCGCAATAACTATGAACTAGAGCTATTGAAAAGACGTACCTGAGTAACGTAAAGCCTTCCCTGTACATTATCGGAATGAAAAGGGTGTGGCTTGCCCGGTTTAACCTCCATTCCTGATAGCAGGAAGCAACATTTCGCACTCAAATCAAATTATAAATTTCTAAACAGTCCAATGCAAATCCACACAAAAAATGAAAGAGCATTGGTCACAGTACTTACCCCAAAACCCCATTTTCGCTCTCGTGTTAGAACTTGGAAAAAGATTAGCTTTTTGTTCCTAAAACCCTAGCTCAGTCTTTCTCCGTCACTCCAAAACCCTGATTCTCTTTCACTTTTGGGACACTGTCAACCGAGGGACAGAAAGCCCATGCTACAGATTGACACGTGGCAGTAAGATGCTTCTTCGGCACCAATGGGCCTGTCTAGATAAGTTTAGATGGGTTGATTAAGGATAATGAATTAAGGCCCAATTCTTGGTTATGATGGGACAATCAATTAGTCAAATAATTAGGGATGACAATAGATAGCCCTTGGACAGTCCCGTCAATTTTTTAAAATAATTTTTTAATTAAAAGTGTAAAATAATTTTTTTAATTGAGTCCGAACTTGAATTACCCAATATTAGGCCTACATGAAGCTCGATTCTTTGCTTAAAATAGTTAGAGCTTAAGTCAGCTTAAACTTGAGCCATGAGCCGGTCCATTGAAAACACTTGAATTTTGTAGCTAAGAAGAAAGAAATTACTTGCTAAGAGAGTCGAGATACTTACGTGCTTAATCCTATACCTTTCGTGCCCTTTGGCCAATTCCACTACTCGTACCCTATCATTCCAAGCACTAAGCTCTATCTTGCTCTAGTTCTCTAGCAGTCGAAAAAAGAATGGAGATATTACGTGATCACATAGGCCATCCATTGGCATCCTTGCAAATATTCACATACGACATATTAGGGGTGTTTATAGTAGGGTAACCTGATTCATTCATAAATAACCTGAACCTAAACTTGAATGTCAAATTCGACAATTTCACGAACCTGAACCTAAAGAACCTATAGGATCGGTTAATCTATTTTTAGGTTCGGTTCTTAGGGTAACCAAAACTTATTCATATCAATATATATGACAAAAAAATTATAAAAATAATTGGTAAAAACAAATACAAATTATTCATAAAATGTATGAATATAAAAAAAAGAGATAAATTATTAAACAATTATTCTTCGAATAGGATGATAGGATAATCCACTGTTATATATGAAGTCATATCTGTATAAAATAAAGAATAAAAAGAGTTAGACTCGTTATTTATTTTTATTTGAAAAAAGAATTTTTTATTTATTTGTATATTAAAACAAGGTAAAATAAATTAGATTACCTGATTTAATTTGCTCAAGTTCTTGAAGTCTCTCTTCCACGTAAAGATGAGCTTGTGATTTTCTCAACTAATCTTGTCCACAAACAACAGCCTCCACCATCTTTGGAGTAAGCGAGCTACAAAATGAATAAAACACTCGACCTCGTGTACCAAAAGCCGACTCAGATGCAACAGTGAGGGAAAAAACTACTTTACTATACCTTATTGATTAAAATATAAATAAAATTATTCTTCTAACATCATTAAATCTTATTTTATCATGTTAAATTTAAAAATAATAATAAACTAATAAACACAAAAAGTATCATTTTTTATTGCAACTTAGTGTAGAAAATGCAATTAATATCATAGTTAAAACTTCAAATATTATATTATAAAAAGCACATCGGTATAAAAATATACAATCCCATAGTCTATTACTAAATCAACTCATTTTTCATTCCTTTCTTATACATAAAACTATGTTTGTATTTGTACAAGACAATATTATTATATGCTTATTATTTATTAGCAACTATATTATATACTTTTAAGAATCAGTATTACTTGCTTGTTTAATGTTTATAATATCTCATAAATATCTAAGCTAATATATATGTCTTAAAAAACTAAAATTGTAGGATTTCTTAATAAATGTGTTTTACATTTATTAATTTCTTTAATTAGTCTCTAAATGATTATATTATTTTAGTCAATAATTTTTTTCTATTAATAATTTAATATTTCGATCAATAACTTTGACACATATTAATTACTATTTGAAGTAAATGTATTGAATATTATGCATTAGTTGTTACTTATAATAACAACGTTCAAGATTAACATTTAATAACATAGAATTACAATAATTTTTTTCTTTTTTTTCTTTTTTATCTCAAGAATTAATATAGTAAATACTAGTGAATTTATTATTATTATTATTATTATTCTCTTAAATTATATCAAAATATATGATAAATGTTTTGGGTGTTTTAGGTTCAAGTTTAAACCTATACCTATAAATTAGGTTCAGTTTAATTAACCTACTATAGGTTCGATTAACTTAAAATTATAAGTTAGAAACTTAAACTTGAACCATAAACTTTATTTTTCATATTTAATTAACTTTATTTATATATTTGATTTATGCGATTCAGGTTTAATTTATAGATTTACAGTTTTCTTAAACACCCGTAATAACTATTACGAGTTTATCCGTTAAAAAAAAAAGAATTTAAGCAAAGGCATGGGGTAGAACTAAACCACAACGGTCACCATTACTTCACGATCACGACTCTGTTATTATTATTATTATTATTATATTAAAAAAAATATTACTTTCAATTTCCTTCTGCTCCCTAGATCCCATTTCGCTCTTCCCTCTTTCAGTTTCAAATTCTAGGGTTTGCAGTTTTGCCTTTCGCTACCTTTCTTTCTTGAGCGTCGATTTAGGATTGTGTTGTTTCGTCTATCGTCAGCTTCCGCAGTCCTTCTTCTTTTTGGGCACTATTCTCAGCATTCAGTTGCTATTTCTGAATTTAGTGTTCCCAAACCTGATAGCTTTGAGCATTTTGAAGATTGCTGTTCCCGTCACATGTTAAAACTTGCTCTTGTTCTTGTAGCTGTTCCTCTTATTATTGGTAAATCGCGGTGCATTCCATAAATATTATTTGGTCTCTTGGTGGTTTAGTCTCTGAGTCAAAAACCAAATGTTTTATTCACAATTTATACTGGCCAAGAAAGGGCCATTGGGTACTATATGGATAGCAGCTCACTTGGAACGGAAACTTCGCAAAAACCAGGTCGCTGATACTGACATTGGTGTCTCTGTTGGTCAGTTTCTACTTTATACTCGTCTTTTCTTCACTTCTCTACCAAAGACAATGTTTTAGCAGTTGAGCCACTATTTCCATTATTTGGTTTATCTCATTACACTTCTCGTCCTTTTTAACTCCTCAACAGATTCAATTCTATTTCCCGAAGTACCAATAGCACTACGGTTGTCCAGCCATCTTCTGCTTGGTGTGGTGAGGATATACTCTAGAAAGGTGAATTACCTTTTTGATGACTGCAGTGAGGCTTTGCTAAAGATAAAGCAAGCTTTTCGATCCCATGCAGTTGATTTACCACCTGAGGAAACAACTGCACCTTATCACTCCATCACCTTGCCCGAGACTTTTGATCTTGATGATTTTGAGTTGCCAGATAATGATAGTTTTCAGGGGTTAGTAAAAACAACCAAATTACCTTACCAAAACTATCTATTATCTCGTTTGTTGTATGTCATTCTTTCTATTTACTTAACAATATGGTTATAAGTTGACTTTAATGACCATCATGCGCTAATCATTTATTGTGTTTGTAAGTTTCCGGATTGATAAGGTTCTGAAGTAGCCAAATGGTTTATACATTGATTAGTTATTGTGCCTTGATTATTCACTTAGCATTCTTGATTTTTTGACAAATAAACATTGTGTTACTTGGTGATCATGTTCTATTTACTATCTTATGGTAACAAAAGATGTTTCTGCAGTAATTATGTTGATCATCATGTTAGTACAAAGGAGCAAATCACCCTTCAAGACAATATGGAACATGTGGTTTACTTTGCATCAAGATTTGGTTTGGATGGTGAGTGAATTTATTTAAGGTTATGTTGTAGTGACTTGCCTATATCATGACAGTACGCTTTCCTAATTGATTTTGATTGTATGATTTATCTTAGAACGGTTTGGTGATGGTGACACTTCTCAAGTTGGTTTAGAGCTGGAAGAGGTAAGTATCTCCTGCTCGCATGCGAGTTTCTATGAACCCAGGTTGGGAACAAGATTATTAGAACGCATATCAAGTCTTACCAAAATGGCTGTCCTTTTCTTACAATTTGCATGGTTGCATCAACATTATATATTTCGGATGACTGCCATTGGCCATTGCTATCATTTCCCAGTTTGCAGTTGGTTTAAACTTGAAGATCCTGTATCTACTTGTATTTAACAAATGTGATACTCTACATTGTTACTACCTTATCTCAAGGTCATATATTATTTATTTTCATTTGCATGTGGGTTATTTTGCTTAAACTGTTGACAATTCTTTTCTGTTTTATTGTGTGCCAACAGGCTTAAACTGGTGACATTTCTTTTCTGTTTATTATATGCTAACAGGACCTATTTCCTGACAAGGTTGCAGCCACCGGGCTTGGTGAAATTCCAGAGTATGTTCTATATTTGCCTTTTACCAATATGCTCTCCTTCTAAACATTTTCTTATTTGTGTGTTCTGTGTGCTTGTGCATATTCATGCATGTGCCCTTTGCCAATTTGCTCACCTTCTAAACGTTTACTTATTTGTGCGTTCTCTGTGGTAGTGCATATTCATGCACGTGTGTATATACCTGTGAATTGATTTTTTGGAATATGATTAAGAATGATTAAGGTTTTAATTCTTTGTCTATTTTTTTACACCTTTGGCAAAAAATTTATATATGCTTGTTATATAGGGTGACAATATGGCCCTAGTGAAGTGTCTATAAAAGCAGCATGTAGTGGCTGAGTTGTCTCTTTGACTGCCAGCTTGCTTGTTTCAGCTGCGCTTTAAACCCTGTGCATCATTTCTTTGTTTGTTTTAATTGTTGTTTCTCTCTATTATTTTGCCCTCTTTGCAGACTTTCTTCATGGTTGTTTTTTTTCTCCTTCTTTCCTATTGCTAATGGTGATATTATTCATTTCTTAATGATAAAATAGTTTATGAGTTGAAAATATCAATAATTTCTGATTCATAAGGTGTCTGCGGGTGGTTAATTGGGATGCTGATTTACAGATTTGTTTGCTGCAATTATTACTAACAGTTCAACTTTGTGATCTCACTGGGTGTCTAATTGCAGAGCCGATCCTTTTATATCCTTTCAACCACCGGCACAACAAAATGTAATTCATCGTAGTATGACTGGATCCCCAGAAATGGCACTATTAAATTCTACTACAAACAAGGTTAGTATGGACTGATTTCTAAAAGTCATTGAGTTACCACTATCTGTTTGATCTTCTCTTTATGATCTCATCTTGTTGATGGTTTGAATTAATTTTGTTTTGATAAATTTCTAGCATGGGGGGAGGTTTACCGTGCTGTCTGACAAAATTTATATAATCTTGTAAACAGATAGAAGCTGCAAATTCTGAACCCGTCGACTATGCTCAGGCTCCATCTACACCTGGATTATTAGAAGAGCCAAACTTGTCATCTGTTCAGAAGGGTATGGCCTCTGAGGATCATTTAGAATCAGAAGATCACAATTTGATAGAATTAGTTGGGGTAGAGAGTGCGGAAAATGCTTCCATTAAGTCAGATCTTCTTCATGGAAATGATTCGAAGGATTTGTCTTCAGGAAATGTATTAGATAGTGATGTTGATAAGTGCATGGCTACTGATAACAACATCTATGTTTCTGGTCATTTGGAGATGGATCACGGAAATCTACAAATGGAGTTGCAATCATCTACCTTACCTATGGCATGTATTCCTTCTGAGAACACTGTTATTCCATTAGATGCTTCAAATAAGGTAGAAGAGCTGCATGATGTTGATGTTTGCAGCAAGGTTAAAATGCTTCCTTCTATTCATCAAATCAACAGGGAATGTGATGAAACTGTCTCTCCATCTGAGTTGGTTGGTACCCTTGATGTTGAAGGTCAGGATGAACATGAAAAAGCTCAACATACAAAGTCCACTTGTGTGAGTATGCTCCTGGCATGCACTTCAAACGTGGCCCAACCTGATGACCCCTATCACAAAGTTGATGATGTTGTGCTTTCTCACACCTTGCAATTGGAAAATTCTCTGTCCTCACCTCTGGAGACATTCAAAGATAAGCAAGCACTTCCAAATTCTGGAACTTCAACCAAGGTGCAAGGTTTGTTTGGCTAGCTACATGATTGCTGTTATTTTCTGTTAAGTGTATTGTCTATGAGTGATAGACCCCTAAGAATAGCAGTATGTTATCTAAATGCTTATTCCTTTCTAGGTGAAGAGTGCCATGTGAGGGATGGTATGGAAATGAAGGAAACTCAGACATCAAAACCCGATTTACTTGGAGAATTTCAGACAGGCAGTGGGAAAATAGATGAACAACTAGATAAAGTGATTTCTGGCAATAATGAACTTGAAAATATGAATGATTCTTTAACTTCTAACATACCTGAACCAGAAAAGCTGCTTTCTGTATCCTGTAATATTCTTGATAAACCAGACGAATTGATTGTGGAGTCCACACCAGACAAAGAAGTCTCTGAAGGTGGTGGTGGAAGCAGCTGTGGGACCAAAATTTTGGGAAAGAAGCGGAGTTTCACAGAGAGTATGCTATCCGTTCAAAGTTTAAAAGAAGTTGAATCATTTGGAATTATCACATCAAAGAGAACTGCAGACTCCATTCTTGATGATAAGGATTTGTTATCTTGTATATTAGGTCAGATTCATTCTTTTTGCTACTTCAACTAGTTTAATTTTTGGCAGGACAAACTTTTCAAAAGATTGCAGGCATCATCCCTTTTTCCTTTGGAATATTGTTTGTATTTCATTTTAAGGTTGCTGACTAAAAATTGTAACTGATGTCATGCATATGTTATCGTGTTCTAGTTGGAAGAAGATCTTCTGTGCTTAAAATGAAGCCCACTCCACCCACTCCACCTGCTCCTGAAGTAGCATCAAGGAAACGTGCCCATTCTTTATCTCGACCTAGTGCGGTAAAGAGAAAGGTGCTTATGGATGATTCGATGGTCTTGCATGGCGAGTAAGTCTTATTTCATTTAACTTGGTCTTGTTATTATTGGATGAATCTGTTTTTGATGGACATATTATGTCCACTTGAGTGCCTCATGATATCTGCTTGGAATACTTGCTCAAGGGTTTGAAGCAAGTTGGTGCATTTTTTATGGGGACTTTAAACTTGCATTTTTTCCTTCACATTTAACACTTTTGTTGGGTACAGTGGAAATTGAAGGTCTAATACAGATATTGCCAATTCATTGCACCTGAAGGATGGAGAAGTACTCCTACCTCTCTGCAATTAGGCTAAAACCTTAACGTTCATGTTTATCCCCCTTTTACAAGTTTTATACATTATTTCTAGATCTTGATGGTTAACTGCCCGGATCAAACATGATGACACCTACAATATATGAGGATTCTTTGCAATTTTGCCTTATGAAGCCTTTCCCTTCCATTTCTGCATTGTCTATGAACTATAAAATCCTAATCACTTCTTTCCATTGTGCTAGTGTCACTCATCTCTTAGACTAGTGTCTGTTCCTCTAGCTTTATTCTTCTATCTTCTCTAAGCACTATGCAGTTTGCTGGAACACATTAACGTTGCTGGAAATTAGTTTCTGGCAAGAGGACGAAGTTGTCATAGTTTCCCAAACTAACTTTTAGGTCATTAACTATTTTCTCTATTTTCTCGTGTTTTTTTAAATAAGATTTAGTATTTACTTTTATTGGTATTATGTCAATATATTGCATTAATTATTTAAATGTTCCTGTTTTCAACTCTTCTTAAGTTTGTAACATATGTTATGCCATTCTACTATATTTGAAAAATATACTGATGATTTTTGTTTCAATGGTTGTAGATTGTGGAAGTCAAGGGTATTATT
>JANVCL010000007.1:26284509-26302319 GCA_026546855.1 Erythroxylum incrassatum | reverse complement strand
CTTTGCTTTAAATAAGCAACAAACAGAAGGAATGCTCTCCCCCTAAAGCACCACAAATATTGCTCACAATGAGCAACTAAATCGAAACCCTCTTATCTTCACTAGAATGAGCATCCATAGATCAGAACTTTCTTATGATAAAAAAGACACACACATACAGAATAAGAATTCTCATCAAGTCATGGTCAATTTTTAGAGTTGATTGATATTTCATGGTATTAGAACAGAAAATCCCCAATTAAGCTCCTAATACAACTGGCCAGCCAATTTTAGATCGTAGAGAAGTTGAGCATATTAAAAGCTTTCAAAGCTCCAACAACCTGAGGAACCCATGCTCTGATTTCTCTGTTCCACTTGTATATAGTTCCATCATCATCTGTGAATTCTTCCTCACCATCTGGTGGTGATGCAGCCCTGTCATTATCATCTATCCCAGACTCGCGAGCAAGTTGATTAGCCTCTTCCTCTGCTTCAGAAACCTCTCTTTGCCATTTTGCAAAATCATCCTCGTCATCATTGGATGTCGCTGCAGAATAGTTTGGGAATAAAACACTTACTCCATGTGCCACAAATAGCTGCAGGAATTATGCTGTGACAAAAGGGTGAGTAAGGAAAACTGAATCCACCTGCAGTAGAATGCTTAACTTGTTTGTTGCTAGATTGATATCCATTTGGGACGGCAACGTTCTCTACCTCTAGCTCTCCAAATCCCTTCTTTTCCACAGAAACATTGTCAGAGGGTCCTAAAAATGATAACATCTTCTGAGATTCCTCTTGCCAAAGATGAACACTATATAGATTATTTTCCGATATTGCACATAAAAAAACATTTGGAATGTATAATCTTTCTTCAAGTGAACAAAGATTAGTCCAACCGAGACAGGATAGAGAAAAGAAAAAGAAAGAAAGTAGCACATCTTCACCTGGGATAGAAGATATTCCTGAAGTAAACAATTCAGGGAATGAGGCCAACGGCTCCCATTCGTTTCTTCCTTCAGACCATAAAAGCGTGGTCTCGAAGATGTACCCATTTAAGAAATGCTCTGTTCACGGGAATAATGAAAAGCAAATTCAATCGGTCAAGCTTTAATGCTATTAAACATGTAGGAGGTGAAAAATATGCATAAAAATGACTACTAACAGAACTGAACTGAACTGAAATTGAATATGAGAACGAAATGGGGAATGGATAAGACAGACTACCGTGGAGCTCAGAGGAGGTGTAAGGTCCAACAGGTTGTTGATTTTGATCGAGAATAAACCAGCCCTTTAGAGCACCCTCGTCGATGCTCGTTCCTTCTACATTATGAAGAACACAAACCCTAATATGAACAATCTAACATAGGTGATGGAAAACTTAATGGAACAAGTCGTAGTGAAATAGTAGCAAAGTTATTTACAGCGAGTGTTATGATTACGAAAGAGTAATAATTAAGATAAAGAAGGACGAAATCAATACTTTGATAAAAAGAGAAAAAGAAGACTTACGAGGTGGGTGAGCAGCTTGGGGATGGGTAGAGGACATAATGTTAAGTTATTGGATATGATGCTCAGTAGCTGGCAAGCTGCTGCTGGTGGTGGAAAAGAAAAGGAAGGAATAGGAGAAGGATGAGTAGTAGTAGGAGTAGAAGTCGGGAAGACAGCTAACAGTAACAGATAGTAGAAGGAAATGAATAGAATGAGAGAAAGTACTAGAGAAGAGAAAATCTCATAAACTCACACAACCCAGCAGCCCAGAGTTGAAGCCATTTTAACGACAAAAAGAATACGACTGAGGTGGATCTTGGGCTGAGTCAAGCCCAAATTACACATCCTATCCTTAATTTGATTTAATTTATACCATGATTATACGAACAACATAACGATTAGATTACCCCATCCCCTTTCACTTTTCAAGCTTATTTAAAGCTAAATGTCTACACACACCATCTATATCACTTTATGTCAGTCACACACGACAAATATTAGATCGTTACCCCTTGTTTCTATAATTTTATGTATGGTAAAAATTATCTCTACATTCCAAAATGCCACTAAAAGATTAATCTGACATCGTATTTTTTAAAACCCAGAAAATGATATACTTGCACTGGCTGGCCCCTGTATCTTCTTCTTCATCAAGAATAAAGCAAGCACAATTCAGAACGGATTTGTACAAAAAGTACATGTTCCTTCCATTTTCAGTTTTTTACATGATAAACAAACAAATTTCATCCGTTTCAGACAACTACTACAACATAAGGCTTAAGAAAATCCTGACTCTCACTCTTCTTGATGGTGGGCGCTTGGAAAAACACAGACATGAAAAGAAGGCTATCTATGCCTTATGGTTGACTAGAAGTCCCAACTTGCTGCCCTTCAACTGAGGATGCTGATTTCAGAGACAACTTGGGAGAGCTCTCCCCACAGTTGATAATTTTGGCCGCAGGAGGTAAGCACCTCTTTGAAAAATATGTGGAAATATTTTGAATCTTTCCTCCTCGCTTCACTGAATATCAAACTTTCTTTTCAGTCTTCATATCATACGACAACATATAAAAATAAATCAGTCATTGGCAGACCCGTACCTGGTGAAATTGGCATGCCAAACTCGTCCAAAAATTTTTTGCGGACCTTAACCAAAAGAACAAACATTCAGATGTTGGCATAATTTACCATCACATGCTCAATTGCTCATGGGTCATTTATGCAAGAACATCACATGTTTAACTTCATAGTTTTACAGAACATCGAAACTAAATTGTAAGTCCACAATGACGTCAACAAATCCTAAGAAACAGGAGACTAACTTCACACTCAAAAAGGAAAGAAGTCAGTTAACAAGTATGAATTTCTTTTTGATAAGTCTGTTGAACAAAATTCATTATTATGGTAACTAAGTGCAGAAAATGCCATGCAACACCAATTAAAAGGCCATGACAATAAGCTCATAATTAGCTTCATCATGTCTGAATTTACAACTATAACACTAACCTGCCAATGATTGTCCACAAAATCAGATATCTCCCGAACTTTACTTTTTAAATGAGACTTTGGGATAGTAGGAAATTTCTGTTGCAAGGATTCAACTACCTTGTTGATACTTTGTGAGCAAGAATGAATGGTGGACACCTATCAATTCATAATATCAAACGTAAGCTTCCACAACATATAATTCAAGGATGTTCAATAGCAAACCAAATCACCACTACAGAGATAAGTTTGTCTCTGGAAGCAATATTAGTAAAGGTAAGGCAAAACTCTTTCTTTTAGTTAGTTCAGAATCAAATTCCAACTTACAACTATAGGCATGTCAGAGTCTTGTATGCAGCTCAAAGTTGACATTGGCATGGTACTGTCCTTGCTGTTAGACAGGCAACCATCTTGATCATTAGCATTCCTGTAGTCCATTGATATCTCAACTGTTGATGCACCAGGGAATGCACGCATACTAAGGGATTGTAAGCAGATTTTTTCCAGTTTAGATGCACCACTTAGGTCTTCTGTCACCAGCAATGGGACCTTCTCATGCATAACATTCAGCACAATCAAGGGCTGGTTCTTTCGAAGCGCACTTTCCGTTAAATTGTTAAGGTACTTTTGCCGTTGAAGCAACAAACAAAACTCCTCACTCTCCAAATTTTGACTGCAACTCGATGAACCGCTTATGCCCTCAACAGAAGTATCAGCCTCTATCCTCTCAATTTGTACTCCCTAAAGCAATAGGCAAAATCATTTTACATAAAAAGATTTATGTTGACTATATAGGATCAACTAACAGAGACTGGAAGCTCATCCTAACTTGCGCTATGTATTCATTCTAGCAACCATAGAAATATAGAAAACTGAAAACAACAGCCTGCAGTTTTAAAATTGCCTGATGATCTTCCTTACCTCACTTTCTGAGAGATAACCATCAGGTACAAAAAAACCATCTTCACTTTCTTCTTCTTCATCAGCTTTTGAGAACCCTTCATCCAAACTTTCATCATCCTTATCACAATCTGAGAGGCTTTCACCAGGATCTTCCTGTAGAATATCAGTGTCACCAGAAAATCATTGGTATAAATGCCCAAGTTATCATTTTGCCAACAAATAAAAAAGAGCACCTCTTCCCATTCTTCATCACTGTCAAAGTCATAATCCAAGGTTGGATCCTTCTTGAAAGGTTGGCGCGGTCCAACTACTTGACTAAAGATGGCATTAGAAAATTAGTTCCGCAGTCAAGGGAATAAATGTATCAGTTAGGTTTATCCAGGAAATTTTAAATGAGACCAATCCAACGTAATCATTCATGAGACAAGCAGTGCTGCCACTTTGTCAAAGGTCAAGACATAGATAACAAAGAGAAGGTTTAATATACAGATTGACATTAAATTTCCAACTATTACACCAAGACAAAGATCAATGAGGGCATGCCAAAGGCAAAGAGCTAATATAATAAAGTATTAATCAGCTACAAGGTAAAAGATTGAAGAAGCAGGAAGCAAAAAGGTCAAAACAAGTTTAAATACCAATCATCATCATGAACTAAATGCATCAGTATCAACCGCTTGCTAAAATCACAAAGTAAGCACTATTAACAGTTCAGTAAGGAACATTAGATACTCCAGATACACCCAAATTCCTAGCTTAACTTTTTATGACACAAGTATCAAGTAAAGATGTAAACCTTTGCTTTGGCCAAATACCATAAAAAGCAGGCCTATGGCTCTTATCAAACTGCAATAACTGCTTTCTCTGTTTGCATTTTTTAGAGCCAGGAGAACTACCCAAATTAGTAAAAGATGATTTATCCACGGAAGTCTTATCTTCCACTTCACTTACAGCCTTCTCCATACTTGACTCATCATCATGAGCCAGTTCCCTTGCATCAGTTAACTTAAGTTCTTTCAATAGCTCAATTTTAGGCTTTTGACGTATGCTCCAATGTTGTTTTTTGTTTGAGCGAAGAGCATGACCAAAATGATGCCAAGAAGACAAATGCGACCTGTAAAGCATATCGGCCATAGTCATCAGCAAAAAGACTGAAAGATTAGGATGGCTAACTTTTCTCCTCTGATATAGAATGGAGAGAGTTTTAGAGGAGCATTAAACCTACTTCAAGATATCATCAGCAGTAAGATCGCCACTGGATGTAAGAATAGTATCCATTAGCTGGGTTACTGACTCATTCCCCTTTTCACTCATTTCAGAAGACAACACAGGCATGGATCTTGAACTCTGGTCAACCTGTCCAGGTGAAGTAGATTTGCTTCTTTTCAGAAATTGTTCCATGATTGAGGCTTGTTTTCTTATGGAATTCCACTTTTTCAGTTCAGCTTCTTCCTTCTCCCGACGCCTTTTCTCTTTGTCAGCTTCCTCTTGCTCCTTCTTCAATTGTCTCTGCATCTCAAGCTCTTCTTTCTCATGACGCTTTTCATCTTTCTCTGCTTCCTCCTGCAGCCTCTTTCGCTCTTTTTCCTGAAAAATGAAACAATGAAGGGGATAAAAATTTGTTTCAAGAAAGCGATCAAAGAAAGCATATGAACTGAAAATTTTCACGTTTCTAGAGCAGCAGTAAAAAAGTAATAAAGCAAATTTATTTTTCAACGGAGGTGCATAAAGCATATGCATAATAGAACTACTCGACATTCACAGAAACAACATACCATTTGACGATTTTGCTTTTGGGATTCAAGTTCTGCTCTCTTCTTTGCCTTTTCAATTTCACGTTTACTTTTCTCCAGTTGCTTGATGTGCATTTTCTCCTCTCTTCTTGCTTCCTTATCAGCCCTGCAATGATACTTGATTAAGGGAAGGAGGGAAAAAGGAAGGTAGACATAGAGAGAGGGGGAAAAGAAAGGACTGAGCAGAGAAAATATATTTAAACATTTTAGGAAATGAACCATTGGAAGTGCATACATCTCTGCACCATTCTTCTGCAGCAAGCTATCAACTAGCAAGCGAATATCTGCTTCACTTAACACTTTTCCAAGCTTTTCTGATGCTTTTTTCAAGTTACTTAGATAGTTTTGATCATCTGCCAACTTCACCAATGCAGATATCATAGCTGCAACAAGCTAAAGATATCAATAACCTCCATAAGCAAAGAACCAAAAAACACTGAGACTTGGCAGGTAAAATGACCATAACTAGAATCAAATAGTCAGCATTACATATGCAGCAAGTATAAACAGCTTAAGTCACGTAGAACAGACAATAGAATTCTCTCCTGTATTTAGGAATATATAAAACATATATACACATAGAGAGAGAGAGAGAGAGAGAGTTTCCAGAATTATATGGAAAAAAAACATAAGAATAAAGCATCTCAATCTGCCAAATTTACGAGTCATGTATCGGTGAAAAGAAAGAAATTGTTATGTGAGTTGGAGTTTCCCAAATAATATGATACGAAGAGAAACTTTTGGGCACATATTACCCAAGTGTGTAACTCACTTGGCTGCCAAGATTTTAGGCTTAGGGTTAAGGGAGAAGAATGTCTTCAGTTCAGTATGGTCTTACCCATGTTACATAGGAAATCTACTACAATGAACTAAATAGCTGGAATTAAGAAAACATATAACTACCCCAAACAGCAGTAATCCTATCATGAATCTTTTTCCGACATATGCGCCGAGTTTTCAAAATGCCACGTAGATACTTGGGCTGCAGTTTTACTTCTCTTGTCTGCATCATATTGAAAAACAAATTAACTAATGGATGAACAATATAGAGCACTAGTTGAGCACATAGAAAACTAGTAAGATGCTAAGGGTATTTATAAATGGTGATGACAATAAATAGCTTCATAAAACAAAAAATCAAGCACCATATGAGTATTGAGTAACATTATTCGATCATAGATAAGAAAAAGCGACAGAAGACAGTCGAGAAGCTACAAACAGATAAAGGCCAGGAAGCAAAAAAAGAACCTGTCTCAAGCCAATCAGTACCAGAACTTGAAGCATAATCTAGTCTTCCAACAAGAAGGGTAAGTGGATAGCGTATTTCAGACATTCACAAAAGCGAGTCACTAAGTGCCACATATGCTTTCTGAGATGTAACAGAATCAAATATGGAAAAGATTGAAGAGTCTAATAGCATCAGATTTACATACACATCAAACAAAGAAATATCAATTTTAATTCTCCAACGTCTCACTGAACAAAAATAATAAGGATGTAATCAATAATTGGGCAAATTGCGTAACTACCCAGCACCATAGTTTCATCCATCTTAAGCAACAACCAAGAAATCAGCCCAGGTCATCATCACCAGATATGTCTGGTAAGTGGGAAATGAGAAAACAAAGAAAACCAAAAACAGATACAGCAACCGAAAGCAACAAGTGCAATAACAAATAGATAAATTAAACGTATACGACAAAACCCTCACCTCCCAGCACCAAAGACAAGCAGGAGATTGATCCTCCAAAACATCAGCATCCACATTGGGCAATCCATACATCATTCTCTGACCCACAAACAACACCGTGCTCTTTACAGCTAGAGGCGTCACGCTCGCATTCTGCTTCACCACTCTTCCATATATCTCCTCCACTAATTTCGATAACGGCAGCTCGCTCTCCTCCATCAACAAGCCAACCTGAGCATTCAATGAATTACTACCACAATCATTTCCACTCAAATCCAAGCCCAACCCAAAACCCTGCTTCTGGTTGATGAATTCTTTGTAATAGGTAAAAAGAGAGTCAATTTCGGCACGGAGGGCCTGGATTTGGGAATCCTTTTGTTGATGGAGCAAGATTGTGGAAGACGATTGAGATTGTCGCTTCCTCTTTAGGGTTTTATCGGGAGGAGCCTGGACGCTGCCGGTGATATTTTCAACGGCATCGGAATCCACAAGCATCTGGATGGCGTCGGCCATAGTTCCAGAAACCCTAACACTGACACAGATCTGTAAAGATAAAGGGCTGAAGAATGGAAATTGGAGGCCGTCACACTCTCTACCTCACTCAGGGTCGAGTCAAGATCTCCGTCTCAACGCCTTTCCTAGGGTTCGATTTGGTTCGAGAGAAAAGTAACGAAAAAGGGTAAAGGGCGAAGATTGTTGAGACGTAAAGTTTCGTTCATGGATTTTCCCGCTAAACTTTGCCTCCACCAATCCCTTTTTTGGCGCTTTTTTTTTCATGTAATCAAAGCCAATAAAGAATGGGCTGGGCCTGCCCAACTATTGGGCTTGTTTGCTATTCTTCTATTTTCAATTTATTTTTATCAAAAGAAAAACTACATTATACACTTTTTTTAATATTTTCGTTATTTATTTCTTTTAAAAATAAATAAATAATTTAACGATTAATTTTACTCACATTATCATTAATGATACATACGAAATAAAATTTTTATTTTGATAGATTATATTAATAAATGTAATAAATTCATATGATTGTTTATTCATTAAATATACTTTAATTTCTTAAAAACAAATTTATTTTTCAAAAATATAATAAATAAAAATATTAAATTTATATATAATACATTCAAAATTTTATTTATATTAGTGAAATTTTTTTACTAATAATTATAAAATTAAAAAAAGAATACCCCAACATACAATTTTTATTTATTAAATATAAGAAAAGCGGAAAACCAAACCAAACCTTACCTTTTTCTTTTACTTAGTTCATAACGGTTTGGCTCTATTATTTACGACATCATGATGATACATATAAAGCAAGAAAGAAAGAAAGAAAGAAAATGGGAAATGAGCTAGCTAGCTAGCTAGCTAGAGCTGCCTAACTAGACAGGGTTATGGCTAGGCCCTGGCCTCCGTCCACCTGAGCCACCCTCCCTCTGGCAGTTGAAATAAACAGCAGCCACTGGTACCAGATTGTAGAGCTCGGTGAAGTCTTTGGTGTTGAAGTTCTGACGCCAACCTGGTGCAAACACCGTCTGTCTCCCCAGCTGACGAAACAGTACGAACACGAACCTATGTATTCCCACCGACGGTCCTGGGCTTTCGTAGCATACCAACTCTTGCCCTATAAAATATTTACTTATGTATCGAATCCAAAGATAACTACTCAGTCATGTGATGTGATGAATTATACACGACTTACCAAAGCTTGCTCCCGTGGTTGCTGGAATATCAGTCACCAACCTGAAAAACATCGTATGTGCATATATTTTATGAGTTCATATGAAACTAACTTGAGCAGAAGAAGCAGAGTTCAAAGATAAAAGAATTATAATATCATCTTGCCAATGCAAGTATTCTCTGAGGGTAGGGTCACTTGGATTGGGAGCGTCAGGATCTACCAGTACCTGCAACCAACGTAAAGTGTTCAATAAGAGTTTCAGGAATTGTAACAACAAAACAGGAGAGTAAGGTAGTACCAAAGTGTAGAAAGTCCGGAAATCTTCACCACCAATGTCAACTCTTGGTTGGATAGAGACCTGAGAGGGTTTAAACTCGGAGCCATTGGTAACCTCTCTATTGTTGAAGATGACCCTGAGGGAAGTAGATCTTGTAAACGGATCCAGAACATCCCCGATCACTCGTCCTACCACTAGCGGATCTCTTCCTCCCATTGACATACATATATGTAATCAGAGAACGTAATATTTCAAGCCTGACTTCACAGCACATATATAGAGAGAGAGAATATAGACTTAACGCATCTATATACCTACCCATGTCACCGTCTTGCTTGAAAGACGTATACAGAATCTCACTTTTGTAGTTTTGTTTCTCACCGTATTGCTTGAAAGACGAATACAGAATCTCACTTTTGTAATTTTGTTTCTTCTCTATCACAAATTCCTCGTACTGATGAATAATAGAATATATAGAGGAATAGCGCTTTCTCTTCATTTCGGTGTCTTCTCAATGGATACTAAAGAATAAGATTAACAACTTTGTCGTCTATTTTCACTTTGTCGAGGAATGAACGGATCGGCCAAAGCGTTTGTGGACCAGAATGAGAGCGTGTGTAACGGGGGGGCGCTCGGTTCAGTGGCTGCAGATTTACTTGTCAAACTGAAATAGGATTCAGAGACACAGAGGATCCAACGACAAGTGCTGTATAGCTATCAGTTCTAGACTTCTAGTAGCTAGCCAGCTAGAATGGAACTTAGAATCCAATCAACAGCCATGATTGGATATACGTGTATACATCTTCCTCTCGATATTCGTTCAAGCGACTGATGGCCAGCAGAGACGTATCTTTTAACATATCCATACAAAGAATCTACCAAATATGGTAAAAGCTAATTTGCTTTTGTGGCTAAAGCTACCGAGATAAAATACTTTTCCATAAAAAAAGATTCATTCTTTTTATTTTTCATAAAATTAATAGAAGGTATAACCAATAAAGTGTTTTTTTCCCCATCTCCACCCAACTTCATCTCCCATTTCAATGTATAAAGTGTATACATTACGTGTTTTGTTCTTTGAGTTGTTGCTTTGCCTGAGTTCATCTTCTCATCTGGATTGTGTCTGAAAGCACTGGCTTGCACACACAACCCGCTTACCCAAGATCCAAATCTTATCTTTTGAGCTGATGGAAGAAATTTATGGAAGCTGGGAGTGCCAACGCCTAAAAACCACCTCTAATATGCAGACGTTATTGCTTGCCCGCATATGATCATAACCACCAAATGCATGCCTCTTTCTTTCTTAACTGATTAATAGCTCACACACATAAACTGGTTCATTTTGAAAACATATTTAGCAGGCAAGCCGAGGGAACAATGTCGGAGAGTGCGATGGATTCTAAAACTGAGATCATGTAAATCAACAATAAAACTAGGTTCAACACAAGTATAAAATGAAAGTCAGGCCTATCAACCACCTTCCACTGATTCTCTGGTAAAAGAATGCATATTCAATATTTGTTTTTCAACTGTAAGACGTTTCTGCTCCCGCAGTCAGTAGTTCCTCCTTGAAAGCTCAACTGACCCTGCATTTTGAATATCACCAGAATCTATTTACCCGCAAAATCCCTTGATTTACATCCAGAAGGCCTGCAACAGAAATATGTAAATCTTAACAAACAGATCTCGAAATATTCTTTAAGGAAGAATCTAATTTTTATTGCTTTCACATCGTTGGTAATCGTGTCTCCACGGAAAGTAATTAATTGCAAGCAGCAAGCCACAGAGAGAGCACTACAGGAGAACCATGAAAAGATGAACATAAAGGTCAAACCAAACTATTACTAACACCAAAAGTTGAAACCACACAAAACCTAGAATTTTTACAAATAGTTGAACACATTCAGGCTGAGATCACAAGCGATCACCTACTTTTAACATATCAGTCTTTGGTCGATTTGCCCAATTCAAATTAAAATGGAATAACCACCAAGTTAAGTTACAATTCCTGCACAAAACTACTCAGGAAAAAACAGTTTTTTCACAAACTCAATATCATAGACAACTGAAAACAACTTGTAAGTTCAGCCTATAATGTGTAAGGAGATCCAGGGTGTCACCTTTGGATCCCTTGTAATGTGTTTTCAAAGGTTGGTGGAGACATATCAAGTAGTTGGTTCAACTCTTTAGGATTTCTCAGAAACTAAAACCCAAAAAGATCACAGTTCATTGACCAATATACTCAAAAGATGACACAATCTCAGGCAGACATCCATGACATTCCAATGTTGTTACACAAAAAAAAGAAACAGGAACGAATACCTTGATTGTGTACATAATCAGTGTTGCAAGGCACAAGTCCAATGTCTCAACCTCCTTCAAATCCACACTGTATTATTACTTTTCTTCAATTGCAAATACAGCTTTTAAAAAAGGAATATCAAAAGTCTAAACAACAGTGATGATTTCTTACTTATCTAAACCTTAGCTGCATTTTCTTTCTGTGCAGATCTTCTTCTGTGCTGGATTTGGCGAACAAATTCTGCAACTATGACGTGAAATTTAGGTGCGAGTTTAGTTGTTGAAAAGACATTGAGACCCGCCTTTTTCAGGGCTCTTGTCACATAAGTCTCAGCTTTCTGGAAGTGAGGAGGGCAGAGGGCAGGCACAGTTGACCTTAGGATTGGCTTACCACAAAGGACAGGCCTTCCCTGTGCACTGAACAGCAGAAGCAGAGTACCAATAAGAATGAGAATAAATTAAGATGACGCGCGTGCAAGAATGACCACCAAGGATTCAATATTAAAGCATCCATACACATATGTTATACAATTCAGCAGATAATATAATAATCAAAAACACAATTGGATCAGAGGCATCAAAGGCAACCGCAACATTAGTTGCTGTAAGGATCAATGAAATTACCATATAGATGCGGAAGCAAGAATGCAAAGGCTGGTTCAGATGCAAATAAGGGGAAAAGAAGAACAAGGTGAACATATAAAACTAAGAGATTATGCCAAGTTTCTACCAAAGAAGACAATCCACGAAACAGCGTTACGCTGTTGATAAGGGGAAAAATCAAAAGATAAAGACAGGAAGGTAAATCACTGAACAGAAAAAGAAATGAAAAGAGGAGGAAGAAGAAACAAACCTTTTAAGCACAAAGGAACAGGCAGTGTAGAGCTTCTGCTTGGAATCCAACAGAATATGGGGGTGACAAAACTTGGTTAAAGGCATGGTCTTGGACTTGCAAACAGGGACAGCACACTTGTTCAAACCTTGCTCATGATCATGAAGCCCTAAATTGGGATGGGAATCCCCAAAATCACGGGATTTCTTATGATCTTGTCTGAAGGGGCTCTTGCCATACTTCCAGTAGTAGTCTCTGTACTTGGCTTTGAGGTCTTCCATGAGAGCCCAGTAATGAGAGGTGTAGATGTGAGAAAGTTGCTTGAGTCGGCGAGAGCGGCGAGTCAGAACTTCATGGCGAGTAAGGTAAGAAGAGGAGGAGAGGAGGGAATCTTGAGCCGAGCCGTCGATTGTCATCGGCTGAGCATGCGCAGGATCTGCCATGGGTTTTGGGAGCGGAGAAGCTTGCTGCTGCATAACGGCGTGGAGAGAAAATAAGTAACCTTCCTCTCCGTCACTCAAATATTTTTATTTATTTACACTATTTATTATATAAATAAACAAATAAATAAATAAACTTTATTTATTGTTCTTTAATCTTTAACTTTTTTAAGATAAAAAATAATTGAAAAATTATATAATAATCCATTTTTAGGCTACTTATTTATGTTGTAAATCAGAGAGAACGAACGATTCACAGCCACCGGCACCGCCGCCGCCACGATGAGGAGGAAGGGAGGAGAGCGTGTAGAAGAAGCAGAAGCAGAAGAAGAAGGAGAAGCTGTTGTTCTTCGAGATACTTCTTCTCCAGGTTTGCAATCTCCTAATTCTGTTTTGATACGATTTTTCTTTTTCAATAAAAGAATACAAACCTAAAATTAACAGAAGCAGGTCTATCCCTCCAATCCACTCCACTTTTGAGCCATGAAAGCTCGGGAGAAAAGCCTAGTAAGAGAAAATGACCGCTGAAAAAAAATGTACTAAGGCTGGCTTTCTTCCGGGTAGGCTTTCTTTAAAACAGACAAACCCCAAACAAAGCCATAAATGCAGAAATCAAGAGATAGCTTTTCAGCTAGCAATGAAGCACATAGCACATAGCTTAACGCCTGGGAAGGGGATACCGCGTATACTACCCAACCCTATTAGGTAGTGGGGTGTACTGCTTCTCAAAGCACTTCGTTCTATTCTAACTCTAACTGCCAGCCGAGCCGCTATAAAGCAGAAGGAATTGGTTGTCTTCTTCTTTGAATTATTGTTGTTAATTGCCACTGGATGCTTCATTTCATTGGAATCTTTGTGTATGTATTGTTATTATAGAGGAGGATCATGTTGGAGCTCGTTCTAGGAAGAGGATAAGCAAAACGCAAGCTCCTTCTTCACGTACGTTCCGATCAAGCAGAAGATCCAAGTGCAAACTTGATACTAAACTCTTTGAATCCCATTTAGAGTATGTATGTTCCACCTTGCATTATTCTTCCTCGATTTCAATTTGTAGGATTTTGCTTGGTTTTTAGCTAATTCTTTTTCAAATTGTAGAAATCTGTGGTGCACCTTCTCTCAAGCTAAGAAGATTATCTTTGCTTGCATGGACAGTCTGTGGTTTGCCATGTACGCCAATGTTTCCTCAAGACCCAAAGTGCTGAGTTGGATCAAGAATAAGCGTATTTTCTCCAAGAAATATGTCCTAGTTCCCATTGTTCGTTGGTACTCTTTTTTTGTTTTCCATTACCATCACTAGTTGCCTCACCTCTCTTACACTGTATCACTATTGCTGCAATTTTAACCAACTATGCTGGCCATCTCTTTAGGGATCATTGGAGCCTCTTGATCTTTTGTCACTTTGGTGATGATTTGCAATCGGAAAATGCAACTCCTTGTATGCTGTTGCTGGATTCACTCAAGATGGCAAACCCGAAGCGACTTGAACCAGAAATCAGAAGGTAACTGCGCTTTTAGTTTCTGCAAACTGTTCATTTTATCCATTGTAATTAGTGGTGATGTGAGAAAGAGTGAGTAAATTACAAGTAGGAGGGGAGAAGTTAGGGGTGTGAGAGGGGAAGCTGAAGAAGGATAAAGTATTTTCTTGATCCTCGTAATAAAAAGAATCCACCTCCTCCTATCCTCTCCTATCCTTGGATTAAGATGTAATAAGTCAAGTTTGAACTAATTCTATGTTTCAAGGTTTGTATTAGACATTTACAAATCTGAGGGCAGGGCTGAGAACGAGCAGTTGGTTTCTCGTATTCCATTATTGGCGCCTAAGGTAATTTCGACCTGAGTTGTTGGATTTGCATTTTCTTGGTTAGAGCTTTGCGTATTCACTTTTTCTACCGTTTTAACCATGTGCCTAGGTTCCACAACAGAGAAATGATAAAGAATGTGGCAACTACGTCCTCTACTTCATCTATTTGTTTGTGCAGGATGCCCCGGAGAACTTCAGTACCAAGGGATACCCTTATTTTGTAAGGTTTTATTGTTACAATTATGCAAGATTGCACGCTTAGGATCGGGAATTGATTGTTACTTATTTTGGAACTGTAGATGAATGAAAACTGGTTCACTCCTGAAAGTGTGGATGACTTCTGCAAGAAACTCCAATCCTCAAGGAGTGATGTAGAGAATTGCCCATAAACATATGCTATTGGATTAGTGACATTGATTCTGACAACCTTGTAGGAAAGGTTAACCATAGACGCTGAATTGAGTATGTAGGTTGATTGTTATGTAGAACCCCGGGGTGGGGTGTGTATACTGATTGTTGTATGGCATATGAACACTGACAGAGATGGAGAAGTGAACATATAAGTATGAAGGAACAAAAATGCAATCCTGAATTGAATCATTAAATATCACTTGCAGTTTGCTGTTTCACCTCTCTCCGTGTGTTAGTTCGTGAGACCAACGTTTTTCACAGTACTGTTTTTTGGGTAGAGACAAGCTTGGGGAATTGGAAGGGACGCTTTTTGCCTCAAGTTGATTATGCTAATTGTTTTAAGAATTTGTTAATTTGATTTCTAACTAAATTAAATCTGATTTTAATATTTAAACTTGAGTTAATTAAATAGAACTTATTTTGGGTCCACACAACACATTCCATGCCCATGCTACCCCTTACTCAACCATAGCAGCGTGAGACCAGAGCCACGTAAAAGTGATCCTATTGACGTGATATGATAAACCTCCAACCCACTCATTTCTTCCGTATTAAAAACTTTTTTAAAAAAATGGAAAATAAAGCAGACAGACAAAGCTATGATGAGCAGAGCAACAACAACAACGGCTGCATCCCCTTCCTCCTCCACTTGCTCTGCTTTATCAGCAGTTTTTTCTTCTTGGCGTGCCCCAACAATCCCAAGATTCTTAGGCCTTAAGAAGCTACCACCCTTTACAACTAACACAACCACAATTCTGCAATCCAAATGCTCCAGCCCCACCTACTCTTTTACTAGTAGTAATACTACTCGGAGGCCCAGAGCTATGGATAGTGTTGTTGGCGTCAGAGCTTCCACAGCTCAGCCTCTGAAGAATGCCGATGAGCTCATCGACTCCGTTGAGACCTTCATCTTCGACTGTGACGGTATTTCCTTTCATTTTTCATCAGCCAAAAATTAGTCTCTGTTTTTTATTGATCGTGTGTTATTTCTGTGATATGGGATATTATAATCCCGCAGGAGTTATATGGAAAGGAGATAAATTGATTGAAGGAGTCCCTGATACGCTGGATATGCTTCGCGCCAAGGTTTCCTTTTCGATGCCCAGTTCATCGAGATGAAAATATATTGATTTCCTTTGATTCCTCTCCTTTCTTCTTTCTTTTCAGGGAAAAAGATTGGTTTTCGTTACCAACAATTCCACCAAATCTAGGAAACAATACGGTAAAAAGTTTGAGACTCTTGGACTCAACGTCAGTGAGGTTAGCTATTATTCTTTATCCATTAACTACCCTCTTCTGTTCTTATTCTTTAGCCTAATGACGTCCATTTCCTTTTTGATGCATCTTCAGGAAGAGATTTTTGCTTCATCTTTTGCAGCTGCTGCCTACTTGCAATCGATCAACTTCCCTAAAGACAAGAAGGTTTATGTAATTGGCGAGGATGGTATCTTAAAAGAACTCGAGCTCGCTGGATTTCGGTATCTTGGTGGCCCGGTGTGTGTCAATTTCTCCCCCAACTTGCATTTTCGTTTTCCACATTTCCAAATGCCATGTCAAATAAATTGTTGCCTTTCTCCATTAGTTACCGTCTTTTTGTAATGTATTAAGGTGATCATGAGATCAAATTTCATGGCTTTTTTATTTACGTCTTTATCGATTATCTGTGTGCTTTTCTTCTACAAATATGCAGGAAGATGGAGGAAAGAAGATAGAATTGAAGCCTGGATTTCTAATGGAGCACGATAAAGATGTGAACTTTAATTTCTTTTTCTCTTATTACTTGCCCTTACGTTATACTTCTTTTTGCTATAGATTAGATTCCTTTGGGAATATTGTGAGTACTCTTCCTTGCTTTTCAGGTTGGTGCAGTTGTGGTTGGATTTGATCGCTATTTCAACTACTACAAAGTCCAGTGAGTTACATCTTCTTCTTGAACAAGCGTGCCTAGACTTAGCTTCATTTATTCAAAAGTGAGAGCTTTAATTCCAAGTTGGGAATCTGGGAGGCGGAGGTGGTAGAAAATTATTTCTCATGCTTGACTTTAGTTAACTTATCTATCAGCATAGCTTGTTAGTTTCAGTGTCACCTATGGTATATTCCTTTAACCATAATTGCTGTTCCAGTCTCCAACATTAACAGACAAAGGTAAAGTGGCAGTTTTATCTCCAGAGGCCTTGCCTAGATCTAATTGCAATAGATGTGGAAAGCTTATGAAAAACATGAAGCGTTTCATGAGCATCTGTAACAGCTGTCTTTACTTTGTGATTGGGAGGTATGGGACGCTCTGCATAAGGGAAAATCCTGGATGTCTCTTCATTGCTACAAATCGTGACGCCGTCACACATCTCACTGATGCTCAAGAATGGGCAGGTTCTCATCTCTCCAGCCTTTATTGCACTTCATATCTGCTTTTTGGCTGTAATTGTTCTTCTCCCAGAGTAAATATATAAACTATTCATGAATTGCAGGTGGTGGATCTATGGTTGGGGCTATTGCTGGGTCGACTCAACGTGAACCACTGGTCGTGGGGAAGCCCTCAACTTTTATGATGGATTACTTGGCAAACAAGTATGCTTCAACTTGTTCAATAGCTTCTGCTAGCCATTTGCTATTCCTTTCAAGCTGGGCACATATATTATAATTACTGCATGTCAATTCAGAAGAAAATATTTTGCAGTAGAGAATAAGGTTTTTCTCGTATATTTTTCTGTAGTCAGCTTACACGT
>JANVCL010000007.1:26273683-26284409 GCA_026546855.1 Erythroxylum incrassatum | reverse complement strand
GAGATTCAAATACTAACTGTTAGCATCTATTATCAACAATACTATTTCAAATATATAACAAACTAACTATCCGAACTGACACTGCATGCTTGATAGAGTTGTATTTGGTATATCTGTAGCTAGGATATTTCAGTACAAGGCAAAGCAAAGTGGCTATCAATAAGAAATCTTTTTTACTTTTAAGCATCCGGCAGTTTGATGGGTGATGTTAGATGATTGTCTCTTGTCTTTCTTGTGCATAAGGTCACGCACATTGAGGGCAAAATGTTGTCGTTTTGCGTTTATAGCCCAATTTTCATTATCCTGATTGAGTATCTAATCCTCTGACTTGAAGCATTTGAAGTTTGTTTGTGAACTTGGGATCTCTTATGCATGGCTATCTTGGGTATCTTGCTTAGAACTAATCTGGTTTTATCAAACTGAAAAGGTTTAAGTTCTGCAATGGTCAAAATTTCATGCAGATTCGGGATTCTCAAATCGCAGATATGCATGGTTGGGGACAGATTGGATACTGATATTCTATTTGGACAAAATGGTGGTTGCAAAACTCTCCTTGTTCTCTCAGGTAACCAAACTTGTGGTGTAATTTGTCCATTTCTGTATTTTGATCTGATTAAGGTATTTTTTTTGGTTCTGTTTCTTAACTACCATAATAGGTGTGACCTCATTGTCCGCGCTTCAAAGTCCCAACAACTCCGTTCAACCTGATTTCTACACAAATAAGATATCAGATTTTCTGTCTCTTAAGGCTGCAGCAGTCTGAGCATCTAACATGTGTTTCATTCATAAACATCAATTATATATTCAATTCTCTTCTGCTATTTTACCTCTGAAAGTACAGGAAAGGAGGATATTCTCTGGTATAGATATAAGTCAGTGAAACACAGAACTCCATAATTCATTGTGATATGGTTTGAATGTCCCCGCACTGTAATTTAATTATGAGGATTTGTAATTGAGATTGAAATTTTTATATCAATTGATCTTTATACTTGGATGGATGAGAGTTCATTGGTTTGATTAGCTCTGTAAGCACAGATGATGAGTAGGAGGAGGAGGAAGAGGCACCCATTGAAGTGATGAAGAAGTCCACGAAATTGGAAGAAAGAAAGGAAAATTTGGCACGTACAAATAGCAGAAGCCTGGATTAATTAGTAAAATTGCGTCTTTACAACCGTAACATCACAAGTTTATAACGTCACAGCAACAGTCTCCTTGTAAAAATATAAAGAAAAAGTTGCGAAAGCTTGACTTTGATTAGTAAATTGTTTTAGTGGGGTAGGGTTTGGTCTTAGTTCAGAAGAGACTAATGTCAATATTGTTGAGAATTTGTATTTGGAAAGTAGAATTGATCATTACTGTCAAAATAAAGAAAATTTTATATTAATACAAAATTTTGATTTTTTTATATAATATTGATGGCAATTAAATTTTTATAATACAAAATAGTGAAAATGTTAATTAAATTTCAAATTTGACTTTAATAGTAATTGCAATTTTACTCATCTTAGTATTTATATTATCACACACACAGACATATATAAATATATATATTCAGTCTTGATACAGGGGAATATAGAGATAGTAAATAATGATAAAAATGTTAAAAAAGGAAGGTAACTGATAATTGATCAGGAAACATTAGAAGAAAAGGTGAAGGCTTTTCTAAGATAAGAGAATTAGTGTTCTTTCTCTTTTGTTCCCTTTGTTTCTCTCTCTCTCTCTCTTTCCCTTTCTGTCTTCCAAAAGCTTGAACTTTTTCTTTCAACTATTCAATTTCATCCACCTCAATTTCCTTCAACGCTTCTCCTATTATCATCTCCTACATCTCGCATACCTTTTGTTTAGTTAAGAGTCTACTACTCCCGATAGCAATCTCTCTAATGGAATCGGAGGATGACCTCGATATGCAAGACGCCGATGACGATTTCTACAGCGGCGTTGATGATGCTTTCGACAGCGACGACGCTGATGTTGCCGATTATGAGTTCATGGATCACGATTCCGATGATTCCCTTGACCTCAGCTCCCATCGTCATCAGGTTTCTCCTTCTATTTCTCTCTTTTTAATGTTGTTTTACCTATATATTTAAAAGTTTACTCTTTTCGTCGGAGATTGAAGGAATTTTTCTTATTTCTCTTGATGGGTTTTCATTTATCATCAAAATTTTGCTAATTTTTATGGAATTTAGTTATTCCTAAAGATTAAAGATAAAAGAAGATTTTTTTTTGGCCAGCAAAACTACTCCATTTTGAGCGAACCAGATATTCGTGCGCGTCAAAATGAAGATGTGGCGAGGATCGCTACTGTACTTTCCATTTCCGAAGTTTCTGCCGGCATCCTCCTTCGCTACTACAACTGGTATCTCTCTACTTTTGTTTTCTATTTCAATCCCATGAATTCTTGATTGTTTCCCTGTTTTTGATAACAAAATTCTTCATTTTCACCTATTCTTATTTGCCTTACCCACCATACCCCCTCCCTGCCCTTTTGTTCATTATCTGCTTCTTCCATCCACTTTGCAGGAGTGTGTGTAAGGTGCATGATGAATGGTTTGCAGATGAAGACAGGGTTCGGAGAGCTGTTGGCTTGTTGGGAAGACCAGTTGTCCAATTTCCGGATGGTAGAGAAGTAGGCATTTCCCCTTCTGTTTCTCAGTCAGTTATTTGTCGTAGAGGCAAAATTCACCGTTGTTTCTTATAGTTGGAGTAGAGTGCAAAGTCTTATATGCTATTATATTTCCCCGTTCATCAGATGACTTGTGGAATTTGCTTTGAAACGTATCCTCGTGAAAAGTTGCACGCAGCTGTGTGCGGGCATCCATTTTGTAATTCATGCTGGGCCGGTGTGTAGCTTTCATTCCTTATATATTTATTTCCTCTTCTAAATCATATATTATAAGAAGATTAGGAAAGACCTAGGACACATGAATGGAGGTTGGGGGCGAATGAAGGCACCCAACTGCAAATTAAAGTGAATCTTTGTTTACAAGGATGAGAATCAATGAAATTTCTCAAGTTACCCAATTGTTTATGGAGCTGACTATGCTTTACCTCTCCTTCAGATGCTCTCCTAATCCTATTGATTTAATTGAAGTTAACTGTAGAAGTTTTGAGAGGGACTGAGAAGAGAGCTCTTTGTTGCGTGAAAATATAAATCCATCAAGACTTTGATACTTGCTGTTACAACCTTCACTTTTTTTATGTAGTCACCGGCATAATCCTTTTCTTACTTTAATCACTGGGTAGTTCAACTTATGAATCAATTTATGTTTTGGGTTTGCTATAGGCTATATCAGCACAGCTGTTAACGATGGACCGGGTTGTTTGATGTTGCGCTGTCCTGGTCCATCTTGTGTTGCTGCTGTTGGCCAAGATATGATTGATGCATTAGCTTCTTCGGAAGACCAGAAAAAATATCACCGTTATTTTGTCAGATCTTATATTGAAGACAATAGAAAGGTAAATCTGAGTTTTCAAAATCATTTGTTTGTGAAGTAATTTTCTGCAGCATGGCATTCTGAATTCTCACAAAAATGGAGCAACATTTTTGGCAGCTGATTATGTTAGGTTGCAATTTCAGTATCATGATACTTCATATGAATACTGGCGTACAAAATCTTAATAAGATTATTTTGTAGACAAAATGGTGCCCTGCTCCAGGCTGTGATTATGCCGTGGATTTTGTTGTTGGTAGTGGAAGCTATGATGTCACTTGCCGCTGTTCATATAGTTTTTGCTGGAATGTGAGTACCTTAAGATTCATGTTTTGCTTTCACCTTTTTTCATATCTGTTGTGGGTGTAGATCTCCAATAAATTATCTTGATGAGTGATATTCACCTACTTTGTCTTTACTTGGCACACTATTCCTGTGAATTTGATCTTTGCAGTGTACAGAGGAAGCCCATCGTCCTGTTGATTGTGCAACTGTAGCAAAGTGGATATTAAAGAACACTGCAGAGTCTGAAAACATGAACTGGTATGAGAATACTTTAAAACCATGTCTCCTCTAAGCATGCCAATAGTAGGTAGATGGGGTTACAACAATTTCTTCCTAATTGTTAAGCAGAGGATTCTTCTTTTTCCCTCAGAGGTTGATCGAGTACAGATTCCGTGTGTCTAAAAGGTTCATTTGCTTGGCCTAGATGGTAGTTAATGCATGTATTCACTGGTCGCTATAAGGTGTAGTGTATGATTGGCTATGTTTAATTAAAATATTTGACTGTCGTTAGATCGACTAAAATGTAATTGACATTCCTGTCCCAATACATGTATAACATGTCCTGGTTATAGGAATGCATTGGATGCATTTTGTAAGAGATGATAAACACCTAAGAACAGAATAATTTAAAAGCTGAGACTGTGTGAAATATCATCTGTTAATTTTGTTGACAAGAAGTTGATCCTAATTATCAAGGTCAGTTAAAGATTTGTATTGTAGCATGTATGGTAAGTTATACAAACATGTAAGAGATTCTCTTCTATAGGTGCTATTCTTACGTTGGTTCACTATTTAGCAACTTTAGTTGGTTGCTTCCTTTTCTGAATGACCGTGGTATGTATGTGCGCATTCTTGCTTCCATGAAGCTTTGCCAGGAGCAGAGTGTTTCTATTACACATGCACGATCTGTGAAACATTCTTTTATTGGCTGATGTTAACTGATTCTGCTGTTGATGTCTTCAGGATTCTAGCTAATTCCAAGCCTTGTCCAAAGTGTAAACGGCCAATTGAGAAAAACCAAGGTTGTATGCATATTACATGCACACCACCTTGTAAATTTGAATTTTGCTGGTAAGGCGATGAAAGTGCTACACACTTTCTCCCTCTTCTCGCTCCCCCCTAAGGGTTCTCCTACCTACTTAATTCGTTTTTCTTTGTTCATTTACTTACTCTTCACTTTTGTTGATTCTTAACTATATTTCTGCAGGCTCTGTCTTGGTGCATGGTCAGAACATGGAGAAAGGACTGGTGGTTTCTATGCATGCAATCGTTATGAGACAGCAAAGCAAGAGGGTGTGGTAGGATAATACTGGGCATTTTAGTTGTTCTTATATGCAGGAGATGTAATCCCTTTTTGTCTCATTCTACTAGTTGCTCCTGTTGTCAGTATGACGAGGCAGAAAAACGTCGAGAAATGGCCAAAAACTGTTTGGAGAGATATACTCATTATTATGAAAGATGGGCAACCAACCAATCAGTAAGAACAAATATGTGACTGTATGGTAATCATGAATGTGGTGGTGTCTTTTTTTGTATTTAATCCTCCTGGTCATAAATATTTAATCATGCTCCACATGCTACACTCTCTGAATCATCATACTTCAATATGGATTCTGATTTCATTTTATCATCCTCAACGCAGTCCAGGCAAAAAGCCGTTGACGACCTACAGGAAATGCAACGTGTACATGTAAGTTTAATAGTTAGCAACAGTTGTTTACTGAACAGTGATACTGGTATAGTTTATTCCATTTGCTAGCATGTATTTAGAGTGGAAATGTAGAAGATTGTTTATTGTTTTTTCCCAGGGGAGATGTTGCCAAGAATTCTAAATTATGGTTTTGCCTTGGTTTAGGACAGGAAGAACCCAAGGACCTTTTAATATTAGAAGTTACTAATCAATGCTCATTTAGCTTTTTTTTTTTATGTGAAATATAATTCATGAGGATATGATTATCTAAGAGCTCAAAGCTCAAAACAATCTAACTGAGCAAGGCATAGGCCTTCATACCTATGTGTTCCTCGACTCAATTCCACTTCGTGAACTTCCTGACTTGTTATATTGAGCTGAGTTATTTTTGCAGCAGTTAGTGATAGTTACATGTTTTTTTTTAGATTGGTAAGCTGAGTGATACACAGTGCCAACCTGAGTCACAGTTAAAGTTCATAATAGAAGCCTGGCTACAGGTAAGCAACATATACTTTCTCGAATATCGGAATATTTAGACACTTTATGTGATAATCCTTTGCCTTCTCCCATGTCAATTTCCTTTCTGCAGATAGTTGAATGCAGGCGAGTTCTGAAATGGACTTACTCATATGGATATTATCTTCCAGAACATGAACATGCCAAGAGACAGTTCTTCGAATATTTGCAAGGTGGGACATTTCATCAATCAAATACCTTTTCTACATGTTCTAATCACACAATTATACAGGGGAGGCTGAGTCCGGGTTGGAGAGACTTCATCAATGTGCAGAGAAGGAGCTCCAAGTTTTCATAAATGCGGAAGGCCCATCAAAAGACTTCAATGAGTTCCGCACCAAACTTGCAGGACTCACCAGGTTTTTTATTTAATCATAAATTGGTACTGACCATGACTTTCAGTCTGGATGATAGTTAAACCCAAACTTCTAATGTCAACCTTTGAAGAATGAAGAAAGCACAAGAATTTTTTTTTTCTGCATTTGTCTGATTGCTATGATTCGAAAGGGTCAAGCTCATAGCCTGCTATCAGGAATTTTGGTGATATTTTATGGAATCAATTCTTGGCTGTCCTTTATATTGAGAGTTATAATTATGAGATACATTGGTGTAAAATTTGTGTATATGTGTTACTAGTTATGATTGTTTAGAATGTTTGTGCTATTGTCATATATAGCTCGGGACATGTCTGATAATAACCGTTTTAACTTTGTTATTTCTTTTCCTTTGCTTTCGGTGTCCATTTATGTACAATCTAACGGTCAATAATCTATGTTGATGTTGGTGCAGTGTAACTCGGAATTACTTTGAGAATTTAGTCCGAGCATTAGAGAATGGCCTTTCAGATGTAGATTCGCATGGTGCCTGCAGCAGGAGTGGAAGCTCGAAGAGCATGGGTGGGGGGAGCTGCAAGGGACTACGGGGAAGAAAGGGGTCGACGTCCAGATCTAGTGGCCCTAATAGAAACATTGATAATTCAGGCCATTGGTCCTGCGAACATTGCACTTTTGCAAACTTCAATTCAGCCAACATTTGTGCAATGTGTCAGCAACGACGCTAAAACTCAGTTTTTACACTAACTGGTTGGCCGGCCACGGGCTTATCATTGGTTTGAATCATCTCCAGAAGGGGGGAGGGGGAGGGGAAGAAAAAGCATAAGTTTTGGGAGGAGGCATGGGAATGAAATTGTCATTCTCCTTTATCTCAAAAGGCTGAGTTTGCTGCTGCAATGACTTTCTGAGGTGGGGGATTGCGAAGAAGAAAAGCTAGAGATTCTGAAATCAGCTCAGCTGTAAATATATGTATCTCCTGCCTGCCACTGGCTGCCTGCCTGCCTTGGAGACGTAACATTACAATTTGTCTGTCATGATCTCCATTTATATTCTTAAAAAATGTATGTGTGTGTGTGTCTATCTTTAAACTTACGGATGAATGTGTTTGTTGTGTAGTAGCAGTGGTAGTAGTTGCAATAGGAACTTCTCTGTATCAGCCTTCAGGTCCTAATAAAAAAGAACATACATATATACTTACACATAGGTGGCTTCCTCTTGGTCTTGCTTTTATTTGTAATTTTAGTCGTCAACAACAAGCTGATAAAAACATCATAATACATTTTGTAAGAAGCAACTCGTAGATAATGCAAAAACTTAACTTTAAACTGGACCAATGGGTGGGAGTCTCCGATGGCCTCCCGAGGAGAGTCCGGCCCACTCGCTCTAAGGATGCGACCCAAATGAAGTATTTGAAACGAAAAAGTTGGTGGAGGAAGCTCTCTCTAATGGTAATGGGGTTGAAAACTTGAAATTGAATGAACCAAAAAAGGCGCAATTTTGAAGAGAAAGAAGAAAATGGAAAGTCCTTCAACTCCTCGCTGGAACCTCGACAGACCCTTCCTTACCGGCCGCTTCCACCACCGCCAGGTTTTAACCCTTTTTTAATTTTCTCGAAATAATCACACTTTCTCCCTAGTGATTCAACTTTTTCATTCACTCACAGGAAGTGAAAGGAACATCGCAATTCCCTGATTCCAAGGGATTATTTTCGTTCAGGTGTCTTTTCTACAAGCCCACTCTCGCAAGTTTAATCTTTTTATTGTTCTTCTTTTTCAATCTTGCTCACCGTAGAATTATCGATAGAACTATGCGCATTTGATGTTCTTATGCTTATTCGTTAAATCTGCCATGTCTATTTAAGCCCCGGAGTCGACAAGGCAATTGGCTGTTATGATGCGGCTGTACAGGTTTGCTCAATTTGCTCTACGTAACCTAGTACAATTTAATCACCCATCTTTTGTTCATTTCTTTTCCTTAAACTTTCTGCCTCACTGTTGTTCCTTACTCATTCTATTATCTTTGGTGGCAGAAAAGAGTTTCTTGTATACATCTGAGTTTTAACTTATTTCTCTTTTTAAATTCCACCCCTCTACTTTGGAATGATATGCCAAACACTCTAAGATCCTTTCACCTTTTTCTTGGTTGGTTTTTGGAATGATATCTTACTCAATGTTGCTTAGGAAAAAGATCAAAGGATCATGAGAACTCAAAGAATTCGTAATTCCCTTTGCAAACCAATTAAATTGTTTTCTTCTCTCTTATACGTATATTCCCACACACACCAATACAGTCAATCACATTCTTATGCATTTTATCAGTTGTTTGCTTGGTTAGATGGATGTTTCCCACATTTAAAGTTGATTCTTTGTCAACTTGGACTTAGGAACTTATTGTCATCGATGATCTCATGTCTGCTTTGGTGGGAATTGAAGGGCGGTACATTTCTATTAAGAGACTCCATGGAAAGGGGGATGATATTTCCTTCCATGTTGATGCTTCTATGGATTTGGCACTCCAGGTATGCTGTTGTGAATTTTGAATCTGGCTGCATATAAATGCCTTCTTTGGCAAGCTGTTTATCTTTTTTGTGTCTGAACCTTGTTATTTTGGCATGTTATGGTAACAGTTTCTTGTTTTGCACACTCCTCAATAATTCTCTATGAAACAGTGTTGGATATATTTGTAATTGATATGGTTGCTTGTGGTTGGGATATATCCTTGTTTTGCACCTTTATGTGTTCACATTCTCAAGGAAACTCTGCCTCTGACGATCCTGCATCATGGCACTTTTGTTATGTGCTTGATATGCATATTTCTATGTGCTATCTATAAGAAAAGTGTTCCGTATATCTGTAAGAGCTATCTATTGAGTTATTTACCTGAACTAATCAAGGAACATTTTGCAGGAACTTGCTAGACGAATATTCCCTTTATGCAAAAGCTATCTGTTGATTAACCAGTTTGTAGAGTCAAGGTCACAATTCAAGAATGGCTTAGTTAATCACGCCTTTGCTGCTGCTCTCAGGGCACTCCTTCTGGTAGGTTTATATTTTGCAGGTCTCTTAATTTAAGTTATTTTAAGTTTTGGTTCTTGTATGTATGTTTCCATCAAATATAAATTAGAATACAAACTTCTCCACTTATTTGGTCAGTTTAGCATTAGGCTGCACTAGCCTGGTTTGATTTGGTTGTGAATTGATGTTTGGCATAGACTTCAGGTCCTTAAAGAAGTCATTTTCATGGCATGGGATAGGCTATGATTATGATTGTGCATATGAGTGAAATTATAGCGGCCCACACTATTTATGTGTGAAATTTTCCTCAACAACTTCATTTATGAATGATCTATCAGGACTATGAGGCCATGGTGGCGCAGCTTGAACACCAATTTAAACTTGGAAGGCTTTCCATCCAAGGATTGTGGTTCTATTGTCAGGTTTGCATTCCTCTGAAAATCTTTTTTAGTATAACTCGGATGGTTTCTCAAATTTTTTTCCTTAAATAATGTTGCAGCCCATGATGAACTCCATGCTCACACTATCCACTGTAGTACAAAAGGCTACATCAAATAATTGTACAGGTTCTTCTGTCCTTAATCTCTTGCTGAGCCAGGTAAAATGCTGTACTTTTATCTTAAGACGTTACTTAACCATTCAACGTTTCAAATTTTGTTTTTGCACTTATGATATAGATTTTGCAACATCCAGGCTAAGGCCATGGCTGGTGATAATGCAGTGAGGTCCTTACTAGAGAAGATGACGCAATGTGCAAGCAATGCTTATCTTGGCATACTTGAAAGGTACATTAGTTGCTGTGCTATTGAATCTTTTTGGAAATGCACTCATTCTTCAGATCTTGCTTGGCCACTTCCCAAGTAGATTTAACGGTAAGCTTTATAGTGACGGACTTAACCTAATTTCATGGCCTTCTGTTGGAGACCCATATGCAAAGGGTATTACACACCAAATGTGGGTATTTTGATCTTTTAAGTCTATAGGGGAATCTACTGATAACAGAAATTCGAAAAAGTACCCTTGCCAAGACAACATCAGTTGAGACCTAAGCATGAGGTCAAATTTTTGCCAAGTTATGCAAGACTATTTGCATGAAACAGAGCCATGAAGATTTTTTTTTTTATAGCTTCTTCAATGTTACCTCTTTTTTGTTCTCTTTTTACTTGGTTTGTTTTGAGTTGCTATTGGATTAAGTGTTTCACTTGCTTGATGAAGTTAGGCTTCATATTTAGATAAGTGAAACCTGAACTGGGACAATTAATATAATATGATCCTGTTGGTAGATAACAACATTGAAGATCAAGAGAATGGTTAAGCACAATCCATTTCGAACCTTACTTTATTTTGCCACTATAAGCATTATTTGATACTGTGGGAAAGAAATTTTCTATTTCTCATATATTGAATAGGAGTATACAGCCATATATAGGACATTACAAGTAGGAATTTAAA
>JANVCL010000007.1:26219245-26273179 GCA_026546855.1 Erythroxylum incrassatum | reverse complement strand
ATTAATATAATAAATATTAGTGAATTTATTATTATTAATATCCTCTTAAATTATATCTAAATATATGATAGGTTTTTTGGGTGTTTCAGGTTCAGGTTTAAACCTAAACCTATAAATCAGGTTTGGTTCGGTTAACTGCTATAGGGGCGGTTTAGGTTCGGTTAACCTAGAACCGCAAGTTAGAAACCTGAACCATGAACCTGATTTTTCAGGTTCGGTTAACCTTATTTACAGGTTCGATTTATGCGGTTCAGGTCCGGTTCACAGGTTCATGAGTTTTCTTGAACACCCCTACTGGTTATTCTTTAGCTTTTCCCGACTGTGGTTTGGATCCATTGGTGTGGAAACTGGCTTACACCCAATCTTCCCTGTTTCTACCAACAAATCAGTCACATATTTCTGTTGAGATATAAAAATCCCTTGTGTGAAATATGCCACCTCAATACCGAGGAAGTACCTCAATTTCCGAAGTTCTTTTATCTCAAACTCTTTTACTAGTCTCTGCCTCAATTCATGCTTCTCTTTCTCATCATTTCCAGTCACTATGATGTCATCCACATAGACTAGAAGTGCAATAACTCCCCTTGCAGCCGAATGTTTAATGAAAAGAGTGTGATCACCTTGGTTTGTTTATACCTAGACTCCCTCATGACTTTTGCAAATCTCCCAAACCAAGCTTTAGGAGATTGTTTTAACCCATAAAGGGCCTTCCTCAACTTGCAAACTTTGTTACTTGTGTCTCCCTCAAATCCTGGTGGGATGTTCATATAGATTTCTTCATCTAAGTCTCCATGGAGAAATGCATTCTTGACATCATATTGTAGAAGCTGCCAATTAAAGTGGGCAGCCAATGATAACAAAATTCTCACAGAGTTCATCTTTGCAACTGGGGCAAAAGACTCTTGATAATCAATACCATAGGTCTGAGTGTACCCTTTGGCAACCAATCTCTCAAGAGATCCATCAACCTTATATTTGGGTGTGAAAATCCAATTACAGTTAACAATGTTTTTCCCTTTTGGTTTATCAACAATCTCCCGTGTTCTGTTCTTTTCCAATGCATTCATCTCCTTGCTCATAGCATCCTCCATTCCCTTTTTGTCAATGCCTCAGAAACGGTGTTAGGGATAGTAATAATATTTAAACTCACAATGAATTTTTGGTAGGGTGGTGACAGGTGCTTAAAAGAAACATAGTGAGATGGAGGATAAAGTGGTCATTTAGTGTACTTTCTAGTTCCTTTCCTAACGTCAATAGGTTAAAAAAATTGTGTGTGTAAAGGTGAGTCAGATCTTACCATGATTTCATTTCCAGAGTCTGAGTTGGATTCTTGGACCTGTGTCAGTTTTGGAATGGCCTTTCTCCTTGAATACACCTGAGGAACGCTGGTTGGGACATGTGATGACTCAGGTTCAGTAGTAGAATTGGGGAACTCAGATGTAATTGGTTCAGAGGACTCGATTGCTTCAACAATACGAGTTGGAGCAGGAGGAAGGTCAAGGGTTTTAAGTGGTTCGAAGGACTCATAAGTTCTATCTTCCATCATTGAAATCTCCCCCTGAAGAGAGGACTTGGAGAAAAAAGGTGTATTTTCTACGAAGGTGACATCTATAGAGATATAAAATTTCCTAGATGACGGATTGTAACACTTGTATTCCTTTTGAGTAGGTGAGTAACCGAGGAAGACACATTTGATGGATCGGGGGTCTAGTTTGTCTCTATGCTGGTTATGAATATGAATAAAGGCGATGCATTCTAATACCCTAGTTGTGAGGCCATTTGAGGTTCTGAAGTGTGGGCAGAAGCTATTAAGAATTTCTATGGGACTTTTGTTGTCTAACACACGTGATGGAAGCCTATTTATCATGTATGTGGCTGTAAGAACTGCCTCTCCCCAATAGGATTTAAGGACATTCCCTTGAAAGAATAAGGCTTGGGTGGTATTGAGTAAGTGCCAATTTTTTCTTTCTGCTACCCCATTTTGTTGAGGTGTGTTAACATATGATGAATCATGGATAATGCCCTGTGATTAAAAGAAAGGTGACAAAGTTTGGTTGAAGTAGTCTTTGGCATTGTCTATCCTAAAGCTTTTTATTTTAACCCCAAATTGGTTTTGAATCATAGAGTGAAAATTAGGTCTAACAAGGCTAACAACAGATTTTTGTTTAAGAAGAAAGTTCCATGTTACCCAAGTGCAATCATCAATTAAGGATACAAACTAACGAGCCCTAGAAACATTAGGTAGAGTATAGGGACCCCATATGTCACTATGAATCAATTAAAAAGGATGAGAGCTCCTTTTATTGCTAATAAGAAAAGATACTCGACTATGTTTTGCAAATTCACAAACATCACAATGAAATTCAAAAATATCTAATCCTTGAAACAAATGAGGAAACATAACCTTTAAAACTTTAAAAGATGGATGACCTAGGCGTAGATGATACAACCAAATGGTATCTTTATTTGAGGAACTGAGAAATGACAAAGATAGGTTGCTCGTAACTCTTTGAGGCAATTCAAGTAGGTAAAGGCCACCCCTTTCCTTAGCAAGTCCAATCCTCTTCCCTGGACTTGATCTTGAAAAACACAATGAGAAGGAAATACAGTAGCATAACATTTGAGATAATGGGTAGGCTTTTGAATAGAAATTAGGCTAGCCGACAATTTTGGAATATGGAGAACCCTTTTTAGAATAAGGGTAGGTGTGTGGTGTATATCTTTGAACCCTGCAATAGTAACTAGAGAGCCATTGGTCACTACAATCTTTTTGTTACTTGGACATGGGGTATAAGTGTGGACGAGTTGAGATGTGGGTGTCATATGGTCTGTGACACCCGAGTCTATTATCCAAGAATTGGTATGAAGATATTCTGAGGCATTCATGCAAATAGGGAGTAAGAAAGAGCCAAAGAACAAGTCTTAGAAGGTTTTTCAATGGTCCCCAACAAGTTTCTCAGCTTCTCAATTTCTTTACTATTTAATTCTCTTGTTCCTGAATTTTTCTCAACTTTGGGCTGCTCTACGATATTCGCTTGGGACCTCTGCTGTCCCCCACAGTTTCCCCATTCTCGGCTTGGTGGTTTACTGTGTAATTTCCAACATGTTTCCTTTGTGTGTCTCGGTTTTTACAGTGGGTGCACCAGAGATTGCCCTTATTCTCCTTCCCCTGATTTTCTCTACCAGAATGCTGAGATAGATCACTATTTCCTTTGTCCTGATGATCAGTTTTTGCTAATAAGGCTGACCCGTCCATTGTTTGTGATTCAAGCATAACACTCCTTCGACATTCTTCTGCTCGAATCAATGAGATTGTCTCTTCTAGAGACAGAGTGTCCTCTTTTCCAAGGATTTCGATCCCGACCTGATCAAATTCAGCATTCAATCCAGCCAAAAAATCATACACACGGTCTTTTTCAATGAAGTTCTTCAAGATGACAACATCCTCAGGGCATTTAAAAACTCGATAATGATCGAGTTCTTGCCACAGATTCTGCAGCAAGTTTGCATATTCTGTGACAGCTTTATCTCCTTGCTTATCAGCTGCAGTTTTGATCTTGATCTCGTACACTTGAGTAGCATCACGAGCCTTCGAGTATGTGCGATGAATGTAGTCCCAAATCTCCTTTGCAGTGACAAAAAACATGCATGTGTCACTGATCATGGGATCCATAGAATCCCATAGCCAGGACATTATCATGGAATCCTCTTTATCCCATGCTTCAAACATTGGGTTATCCTTAGTCGGTCCTGTTCCAAGAAGATGACTAAGTCTCCCTTTGCCCTTGAGGCATATGCGGACAAATTGAGGCCATTTGAGATAGTTCTTCCCATTAAGCACCTGAATATTTTGCAAATCTCCAATTTTTTGAATGGAGCCGAATTCTTCTGGAGGGTGACCTGGTGGAGGTAGAGGTTTGAGAGGTTGACATGATTAAGAAGAAGATACTGCAGTGAAGAAGAAGATACTGCAGCAATTAAGGCTACCCTAATGAGAATCACACAAGAGAGGTAAGGAGGAATGTAGCGATAAAGCTAGAACACACAAGAGAAGGATAAAAAAAAATAGGGTTTTGATAATGCGGCAATAAAGGTTGCTCAAAGGACAAATCCCAAAAAAAGAAGCCCTACGGCTCTGATACCATGTGGGAAAGAATTTTCCTATATTCTCATATATTGAATAGGAGTATACAGCCATATATAGGACATTACAAGTAGGAATTTAAATCTGGAAAGTTATCTAAAGCTATCTAATGTAATCCCTTATTTTAAGGGATTTCAAACTTATTGTAGCTTATCTATTTACAGCCTATCTATATCTAAGTATATTCTATTTACAGCTGTTTAGTATCTCAACAGATACTACTTTCATATTTGTTGTTGTGTCTTCTATGCTTTTTCTTTCACATTGACTGATATTCGTGTAATTTTGGTTGCAGATGGGTCTATGAAGGAGTGATTGATGATCCATATGGGGAATTTTTTATTGGTGAGAACAAATCTCTTCAAAAGGTACATTTACTGTCCTTGAATAAATGTGCCTTTGAAGGTTATACTTACCATATCTCCAGGATTGTGGATCCACCAAATGTCCTCCATATATGATTATATTTTGTCATTTATAGGAGAGCCTCACTCAAGACTATGATGCTAAGTATTGGAAGGAACGGTACAGCCTTAAGGAAGGGATTCCTAGCTTCCTTTCAAACATTGCTGGAACAATTTTAACCACCGGAAAATATTTGAATGTCATGAGAGAATGTGGTCATAACGTTCAGGTTTTCTTCTTATAACATCTTGCTTCAGGGTCTATCCTTTCTTGCTTTGACAGAAAGTTCTTTTGGGGTGATATACAACTCTCAATGGTTGGATTATTATGGATAGGTGCCTATGTCGGAAAATTCCAAGTTGATGAGCTTTGGCTCAAACCATCACTATCTTGAATGCATTAAATCTGCTCATGATTTTGCCAGTACTGAGCTCCTAAATCTGATCAAAGAGAAGGTAAGCAAGATCATCTTGTGTGACATATAATTTCTTGCATATTTCCTGAATGCCTTTTGGTTTTTCTCATATTATTGCTGTTCCCTGCCTCCAAATCCTCTGTGATCCTCTTTTATGTGCTGTAGTATGGTCTGATGGGAAAGCTTCGATCTATAAAGCACTATCTTCTACTTGATCAGGTATTTAATTCTCTGATTTCTTGACCTGTGAGGCCTTGGTTGGAGTTCATAGCAAAAATATAAGATGGAATTTGAAAATGTGCGACCAAGTGTATCTTGTCTATTTGATTCTTAGTCTTTTCTTCTGTTCTTATTTATTCTTTTCATCTGTACTCTCTATTTTGTGCTGGTTTCAGCGAACCTTTTAAGTGTACACTTGTTTTGTAGGGGCAAACGTCTGACCTTATAGTTTTGATACAATGTAATTTTTGTCAGGGTGATTATTTGGTTCATTTTATGGATATAGCTCGAGATGAGCTAACTAAAAAGCTTGATGAGATTTCAGTGGAGAAGCTGCAGGTCTTTTCCTTTTATTCTATCCTTATCAAAATAAATTTTGAAGAAGAGTTATCGATGCTGATGATAATGCTGACATTTTTTCGTTAATGATGAATCTGAATGCATGCATTTGTAATTGCAGTCTCTGCTAGATCTTGCTCTCCGTACCACAGCAGCTGCAACAGACCCATGTCATGAAGACTTGACATGTTTTGTGGTGAGCAAATTAAGTTCCCTTTTCCTGTATGAGACTGAGTTGAATTCAAAAGGTCAGTATCCAATAGTTCTAACTTTGGTTACAGGAAACATCTTCTCTGATTAAACGATTAGGGACCCTGAGAGATGTTGATATGGGAAGCTTAAATATTACTGATTTGGACGAGCCGATGAGTATTACTGGTCTTGAGACATTTTCTTTGAGTTACAAGGTGTGGATTTTGACTTGACCTTCATTTCATAACTGAAGATCATAACTGTACTTTCTTATTGTGAATTATCTAGAAGTTTAGGTTATCCCTTTGCCTTTGAGTGTGAATCTTCAGTACCAATTATTTTTACTTCAGAATATTATATTTGATTTATAATGTACATGATAGCCAAAGTTCATCTCGTGAATGGCATCCAGGTTCAGTGGCCATTGTCTATTGTTATCTCAAGAAAAGCATTAGCGAAGTACCAATTGATTTTTCGCTTTCTCTTCCATTGTAAACATGTTGACCGCCATCTTTGTGGCGCTTGGCAAGTGCATCAGGTACAGACAGGGATTTCATATGTGTTTTCCTAGTTATTTTGACTGCCTTTTATCTGACAACAACATGCTGTTTCAGGGAGTTCGTGCCCTCAACATGCATGGAACAGCCATTTCTCGATCGTCCTTGCTCTGCCGTAGTATGCTAAAGTTCATTAACAGCCTCCTACACTATTTGACATTTGAGGCAGGCTCTACCTTATTGTCCTCATTATTAGTTTCCCTTTTCTCTATTAGTTTGCTATTTTACACTTTTTCCAACTCCCGTCCCAAAGTTCTGTTGTCAGATTCAGGGAATTTTTGGTGTGAGTAAGATACTCAAAATATTTGGAATTTTAGTGGGGTACCCAAACGGATTGTATATAAATTATTTGGCCACATGTTTCCCTGCTTGCCATTTGGGAAAAATCGAAAATTTTCTATGAAATTTGGAAAATAAAATAATTTGTTTTCCACAGCTCCAATAGGCCCAATTAGGTGTTTCATCTTTCCTTTTCCTAGAGGGTTCCAGTCAAGTTTTTTGTTGTCTTCAATTTTATTTTCAAGTTTTGATGCACTTTTTGATAGTTCTTTATTCTTGATCGGCTGAACTGCCAAGGCATGGGATGTGTAGTTCAATTTTTTCTGTGAAACGAGAAGGAATGAAGGAAAACTCATATTAGTTTGATTCTAAATATTCATGTTTGGAACTAGTCTTTCTAGATGATTTAGTGATTAGGTTTTCCTGTGGATGTTGGAAACTATACTTACTATTATACTTTATTAGGTTCTAGAACCTAACTGGCATGTGATGCACAACAGACTTCAGAGTGCAAAAAGCATAGATGAGGTATGTTCTTTTAACTTTGATATGAAAATTCTTACTCTTTGTCAAAAGCATAATTTGTGCATTTCAATCTTTTTTCCTTGTTTGCGTGTATGTATTAACAGTTTATTCTCATTATTTCCTACTCTTTTTTTGGAACAGGTTATCCAATATCATGATTTTTTCCTTGAGAAGTGTTTGAGAGAGTGTTTGCTTCTTTTACCTGAATTGCTCAAGGTTTGTTTCAATCTTATATATTTTCTTAATTTGACATCAAAATCTTCTTCCCTAAATAAAAGGAGAGGGAGGAGGGGGAGTGATGAACCAGGCTAAGAATGAAGACTTGTTAAGCACTGAAAATTATGTAAAGAAACTTTTCAGATAGATTTAGCTACAATCCCTAGGAGCCAAGTTGCAAATTTGTAGCTTATAAGGTTGTTGAAGTGGTCCTCAAATTGTTGTCACATAGTTGAAGCTATCATGGTTATGATTGTTGGAAGATTATTTTGTATTAAACACATTGATCCTCATCTCGAATTTACTTTTCATCATTTGTGTTGTGATCATCTTGGATTCGTATTGTGATTGCAGAAGGTGGAGAAGCTTAAATCTTTGTGCCTGCAGTATGCAGCTGCGACTCAGTGGTTGATATCATCCTCAGTTGACACTGTAAAGGCAGAGGAACCATCTGATGGCTCTTTTGGGTCCAAAAAATCCAGGCAATGGAAAACAACTTCACCCCAAGCACTAAAAGTGATGACCCCAAACACAGTAGTTACTGACTCTATTCTGTAAGTCTGAGGAAGTGGTTATAACAGGCACAGAAGCACTCACTCACTTTTTCCTATATATAATATATGCTTTCTTTTTCTGATATTGTTGCAGTAAATTTGAGAGGGAGTTCAATTCGGAACTTGAGAGTCTGGGACCGATCTTAAGCAATAAAGCTCAAGCAGAACCATATTTAACTCATCTTGCACAATGGATTCTTGGTGTTAGAAATGACCAATAAATGTTCTGGCCGCATTTATTTGATCATATGATTCTTTGAGATACGAAAATGTATTCTTGGTGCTTAGATTTTTGTGTCATATGTATTGAGGGTGTTTGTATACTAAGCAATGGAAAGTGTGTTCCGATCTATTCTTCAGGTCTTTTACCATTTGAACATTCCATGAAACCTTCCATTTTTTGCTAATATGATATGTTTCACAAATTGCTGTTGATCTTCCAATGATGTTCATAGTCCCTGGTAATGCTATGATACTGGACGTTCATAATCCATCTTGAAATCCAATTGAAACTCGAATCTAAGCTTCAACAGGATCAAGCTGGATCTAAAACAATCTGAGCTTGAGCAGAAAATTCATTGTTAGGCATGAATTTAGTTGGTCCTTACCCATCTTGACAACCATTTAAGAACCTAAAGGCTTCATTACAAAACATGAAATTTCAACAATAACAATATCAAAATGTGAAGGGAAGTTGATTATAGCATAAATGATACAGCCCACAGATACCCACTCTTGAAGGTAAATATATTCTGCGCCAATCTACCTCATCTAGTTCCCTATTATAGCCGCCATGTCTCTGAAAACGACGCTTCACTGTTGTCCTTGTGTCTGGTGTTTTAAAGTATCAAAAAATTAGTTTAATTGCAATTCATCTCTCTATGAATAACTCATTGAATACTTCTGGTTTTGTAAACGGTATAAGCCAACAGCAGTGGAATCGAAAGGCCATATACTGGAAAATCGAGGAACAGATTCATCTCATAAGCTTTCATCAGTCCCCAACAATTCTGTAACAAAAGCAAACATTACGCACTCAGCAATGAAATAGAAAGTAAAATGCCATAATTCATTCCATAAAACTATATATGAATCATGAATGTACAAAAATGGCCGCAAACAGAGTTCAAAGTTTGCAGATATCAGAAACTAATTCTGTAGTGGAACTAATCTTTTACCATTCCAAGCATATGCTCTTCTCAGACAAGAAAGTAGGGTTATAAAGTGACAATAACGTACAAATGCATAGTGTAACAAATGGGTTCATGATAAATTGGTTAGTTTCTTCCTGTTCCAATCTGCCAAAGATTGCAAGCTAGACTTATTACTGATGAAAGCAATTAATCACTTTCCTAATCCATCAAGTCTGCAACCTTTAGGTAAAATATTGATAGCAATCCTCATGTGCAATGCATATGTTGACAAATTAAGTCGAGTGGGAAACTCACATTAAAATGCTTCCAACAGATTGCCAAGCACACCAACAAAAGCAGCTTCCTAATCCACCTCTCACGGAAATGAAATTTTAGTCTTCCACCTTCTTGAACCCCATGCACTAAGGGTCTTTTACTGTTATGACTACAATCATCATCTTCCTTTTTTCCTGAAAGCAACAGAAAATATTCCTTGTACACACTCATCTCTGCAGCCAATGCCGCAGTCACAAAAATAGTCGGTAAAACCACAAAAAGAAGGTGGGGAAGAACAACCACCATTATGTCAGGAAATCCAATGTATTCATATTTTCCACTGTTCTTAGAAGTTTTTATCACCCATCCCATGTAGGTCATGTATCCCCGGTCATCACCATCTGTGAAAACTTGGCCAATAAACCAGGGGCATAAGATGAGGTAAATTATGTATCCTAGAGTACCAAGCCATACCATGGTAATTCTACAAAGATCCTGTAGAACCCATGCCACACCTCTTAAGAAGCCTTTTTCATTGATAAAGGACTTGTAAGAGTATTGCCTTATGGAGAAAACAGGGAGAACTTTAGGGATGAGAAGAATCAATATTGTTGAATATATAACAACCCAGAGAATTGGATAGTACAAGGCAGACCATTGGCAACCCATGACAAAAAATTCCTTCCATGTCCATGAGATCTTGACAGTTAAGCCATTTATAGAAAATGGTCTTGGTTCACTCAAAGTGGATCTTCCCATTATGTCGATCGCTTCTACTTCCAGCCAGAATCTATCAGGAGATGAATCCTCAAAAGCTTGATAGTTCCATGGAGCTGTATAAAGATGTCCCCTGGTCTTCTCCCCCACAAGCTTTGTCATGGGTGTTTCCATGACCAAGTCTGATGTTCCAGGTCTTGTGTCATAGATCCTAGCAATAACTGACATAATTGGAGAAACTGAAAAGACAAGAGTTCTAACTGTCCCAAAAGATGATAGGATCTTGTGTTGACATTCATAACTTTGGTGCCCCGAGAATGTCGACATAAAACGGGAGTCCAGAGGAAATGTAGGCAGTACAATGGTTTTCTTGGTTCCAGACTTTAAATCAATGTCCACATATGAAACATGACCTCTATCGACAGTCGTAATCCGCATGGCTCTACTTTTCCTCCAATCACCCATCTCCCACTCCCAGAAGTCCTTAGGTATTGGGGCTCCTAATGAACAGTTTACAGTTCTTTGGGAAGGAAATTGATGAATATTTAACTGGAACAACTGAGAGAATAGATAGTTTTGATCTGACATGTGAAGCCTTTTCAGATTCTTACCAAACTTTGTATGAAGATGCCCACATAGATAAGCTGACAAAGAATGCTTGAGAAATACGTTTTTCAAGCTCTTCCTAGAACGTGAGATTGCAGAAAAGGAGAGTGGAAAATGTCCAAAGGCTATCTTAGTCACAGGTTTCTCCGACTGAGAATCCCATTGTGATAGCTGAATATCTATTTGACTCAACAGTTGATCAGTAGGATGCCCAAAAAGATTAGTAGGGCCCCGTAATCCAGTCCTGTACGTGCTATCCAATCCGACAAATAGATGTCTCCGCTCGGCAGTCTGGAAGACGCAACAAAGAAGTATAAGGATTCAGATAGAAGGATCATTAAGTCATAAGCAAGAGAAGTCGTTGATTTGTGCCACCAACATAAGGATTCCAAAAATAAAAGTTGGTTTTTCACAAAATAGTGTAATGTGGCATTACAAACTGAAAGTTGATTTCATGTAAATGTAAATCCAGCGTCTGTAAAGTGGATCACACACCACATTTACACAAGATTGATAGATTTCAAGTCATCTCTTTTTAGAATAAGGAAAGAATAACTATGTTCTCAAGAACAGCACTTCACACTTGACCTTCCTTGCTAAGAATTATCTATTCCATACCATCTGCAACCATTTGCATGTTCTATTTTATGAAGTGGGAAGGACAGAAAATGGAGAAGGGAAAGGTGGTAAAAAATGCAGAGAGTTGTCAAAGCAGATTCAATAATTTCTGATGAAATCAGCTAAGAAAGAGGACAGAAACAATGATGACATATGCGAGCTAATCAAGCGCAAATACTGAATAAGATGAAAGTTTGGGCCATACAAAAACATATCCACATGTTTACATAATTTAAAGAAAAGGAAGGAATTTAAATAAATCAACTTTCAGGAAATAGAATCTGGAAATAGAATTCAAAACCATGTCCCTAGGATTATCTAGGACAGTGACTATTGTTAATCTCTTCAAAATGGAACAACTGACCTCAAGGGTTATACTGTTGACATTTTTCCTTCTTCCCAGTTGTCCATTAATGCTGTACTTTGAAAAGAAATCAAATGAACCACCTACTAGTGGCACACCGAAATTGTCATGATTTCCTCTGAGATCAAAGAAGATGCTCTTATCCAGGCCACTTCTTTTTATGACGTCTTCCATTACATTCTGGTATTCCAGCCAATCCCCCTCATTTTGTTTCATGGTCAACAAATCCTTGCTTTTCCCATCTGCTCAAGACAAGAACATAATATTTTCTACAAGCCTCATCTAGCAATACTTGAATAGAAAATCAGGCGTAAATCCAGAATATCATGTGGTTCACACTCATATTTAAAAAGTGCATGCATGAGAAAAGGAACAGGAGATGCTTGTGACTTATCAATAAAGAAAATATGGAAAATAGCATCAAAATTGAATCTTGTTCGTCCAAAAGGCGGTTCCTTACAAATATAACTATTTCGGACCAGTACTGACTATTGAGAGATGAGATCAGGACTAAATGGTAAATGATGGAACATAAAAACGAACCTAGCAAAGAAAGCAAGTAAATATCATGACAAGGAATTAAGCAGCCAGATGTGTTTCAGATGGTTTACATCTTTCTGTTGAATGCTTTCTATCTTAGTAACCAGAGGAAAAGAAAGCAAAAGTGATTCCGTAGCAGTGGCAAGCACAATGGGAGCAGCCTAAACCGTGAAAACGGGGTTGTGGGAGCTTGGGAAATATAGCTCACACACAAATAGTAAGATCCACTTGAATTTTAAGAAACTAGTGATACGTTAAAGAACTCTAGGATGTGTTCAACATGCCATCAGTTTGGTTTGAAGTATCAATTCGACCCAAAAGAAAAATAAAATAAAATTTCAAGTAATTGGTGCCCATTACAACATATGGTAAGCTCTCCAGAATGCTCAAACAAAAGCTGCTAGCTATTAGAGGTATATGTGAATTATGACTGGACTTAAGATGAACATGCAAGAACCATTTTTTATTTGAGCATTCATAAAAGGAAGTGTCTTAATGACAAACAAATTAATACAGCAAAACGTGATGTGAGATCAATTTCAAATATGGCATTCATCAACTCTTAACATAGAAAAAAAGAAGAGAAACTGGATTTGGAAAAGAAAAACACCAATACCATAACATACCAGTGAGATCACCGGTGATGAGAACAAGGGAGGGATTGATCATGCTAAGAGCAGGACCAACGATATTCCTAAAGTCAAAGGCCCTATCAGGGTGGTGTACGCTGAAGTGGAGATCAGAAAGCTGGACTACCCATATCACTGAGTCGGGGCCTCCTTCGACTTTTATGACTCTACCTTGCCATTTTTCAGGTTGTGAAGTTATCAATCCCCCTCCTCCCATTTCTTCTTCTTCTTCTTCGTGGACGAGTTCATCTTGTTGTCGATGGGCTGCAAGAGTTGGAATGGATATGAGGCTAAGCCAAAATAGGATTACTGATATCAACAACAACGACACACGACTTGTCATGTTTCCTCCAAACCCCAAAACCGCCAGAACTGTTTGTAGTAGAAGAAGAAGGTGAAGGTTACTGCCGGTGAAAATGGCGTCTCTTTCTTCAAGTTTAGTTCTGATTCTCTGCAGCGAAGCGTATGCCATAAGAAAGGTACTTCCTATCCAATCGTGCCACCTGTATTTTAGGATTCAACCTTTTTTCTTATTTTTTAGATTATGATAGCTTGGCTGCCTTCGCGCTTCCTCTGCCTTCTTTCTGTTCCTTCCTTCTACTTCACAAGCAACGGAAGGGACGGTGTGCCTCGGTTAATGTCACTCTCAAAGTAGGATCCAGCACAAAGCAGTGAAAGCCCATACTTTCTTCACATTAGAGGTTAATCTTCTGCTCATTCTATTCCGATAAGTTATCTTGCTTCCATTCAAATTTTTAAGGTTTTAGGGTTAAAGATCGCTGCATTACAAGGTATTGGTAGAAAAGTTGAGCTTTTTGAGTAAAGATGCTCTAACAAAAATGGTTTTCTCTGAATTGGTGCATTTTTAGTTGATGGGCTGTTCAATGACGGGAGCAAGGATGCTACACTCTGGTTTATCAACAATAATGGACACAGAAACATCATCTTCATGCTTTTGTGCAGTCCTCCCAATTTCTGCTACGCAGAAGTCGAGCAGTGAGGCCATGTTTAACCGATGGATTGGCTTTAAGCCTCCGTCTTTTCACAGAAAGTAGGTACTTTTTCTTTACCTCCTCAATTGCAACTCCCTACTTATTTAAGTCCCCATTTAATTAAGTTAAATCAAACTCAGTTTGGTTTCTGGAAATAGTTCAATTCTGGAATCTATTTGGATTTTATCGATTTCAGTATGTGGTTGTTCATCCAATCATCAAAGGTATTTTGTTTCTTATGTCTTGCTTAGCTGGTTTTCCCTACTATTATCTGATCAAATTACTCTATATTCTCATAAACCAGCGTCTTTCCTTCATCTTGCTTTCACCAGGATGTTTTGGCCCGGAATCTTATTAGGTTACTTCAGCTATAGAAATTTAGATCTCCTCAACTGTATAAAACCATCTGTTTGCCCATCTTGGAACAGGTTTGTGATAAGACATGGGTGGAGAGTAGCATTTGCCTTGAACACAGGTGGGACATCTGGAAATGGAGAACAAGATAGCCTGAATAATGCCAGTCCTTCAGGCATTGGTAGCACTAGACTGGGCAGATTGGTGAGTGCAGGTGGTAGACAGCTCCTGGTGAAGCTTAATTCTGCGAGAAAGAATTTCCCAATGAAGATATTTCTCCTACTCTTAGGTTTCTATACAGCAAATGCATTGGCTACAATCCTAGGACAGACAGGTGATTGGGACGTGCTAGTTGCAGGTGTCGTAGTGGCTGCTATTGAAGGGATTGGTATGCTCATGTACAAAAAGCCGCCTTCTCTATTAATGAGGAGATTAGAATCTTTTGTGGTCATGATGAACTACTGGAAAGCTGGTGTCTGTTTAGGTCTCTTTGTGGATGCTTTCAAATTGGGTAGTTGAAAGCTCAATCTTTATCGGTCCCTTTACTCCTTTCTCTTCCTTTCAAGGACCAAAAACAAGCTTTCTGGGCTCCTCTGTTTCTCTTGTTTCCATAATGAGAGAGAGCGAGTTTGTTTTCCTCTCTCAATACCCTTGTTTCCATTTCAAGAAAAAGGCTAAGTTGTATCGGTACCTTTATCCTGTCTACTAACTTATCTAGGGGGTATCATAGATGTTGGATGGTATTTCAAGGTGCTTGTTATGGAGTCAAAGACCCCATATTTTACCCTGCTCAATACTTGTTACAGATATATGATATATAACTAAAAAAGTGAACTTTCATGAGAATCATATCAAACTAAAGAAATAATCATGTTCATGTGGGATTGAACCGCTGAATGGCGGGCTGATAAAGATATAAATAAACATGTCTGTGCTCTGGTCACTCCACAGTGGGTAGAATTTCTTTTGAGCATAAATATCAATGGATTTTCGATGGCACCGTTTTGGCTACCGGGAGCGGTCGTCGTCGTCGTCTTCTGCTGTTGTTTATTATTTTCGGATGAAAAGCTCTGATCTCCACTGCTAGTGGCACCAATGGAGAACCTGCAGATACAGATCGTAAGCTTGTACCCATGAAAAGAAAAACTTGTTGCACCCACTACTGTTCCTTCCTAGCTGTTTCATGTTGTGTTCGGATGGTTTCTTAAAATATTGATTTGTTGTCTGCTCAACTGCTTGTTGTTGCAAGGAGAAGCTGTTTTTGCAACATGCAGCCTCCTCCACAACCATCACAAACAGACTTTTCTTCGTGATTGGCCAAGAAAGGAGTGAGCAGAGCACTGAAGAAGAAGTTCTCGAGCTTGGGTTGTTATTGCCTTGGTTCCCTTGGTTTTGGCCATTGCGTTGCATGCACTGGTAAGTTTGACCATCGAAACAGATCTGTTCCCATGATCTTGGGCCTGTTGAAGGATCTGTTCCCATCGAAAGCGGGCATCCTCCCTTTTCGTACATTCATGATCTCCTAACCAAATTAAACAAAACAGAACTGAAGCGTCCTACATAAGTCAGGTGCTCCAACCCCAAACATAACTTAGCGCTCAAGGCTCCCTCGACCAGTTGTGAATTAATGATGACTAAAAGTTGGAACTGCTCTCGTCCTGTTCAGTCCTATCTTGTACTGCCCTGTCTAAGAGTGCATCTGCTGTCTCCCAACAACATCGCACTCTTTCCAGCATCCTGTCTATTTTAGTTGTGGAAAATTGTTGAAACGATTAAATGACAAGAAAATATATCTACCTAACCGTAAATTTCCTCACAAAAATCACTCATTCATTCACGCCTTGGTGCCCTTCTACCTAACCGTAAATTTCCTCACAAAAATCACTCATTCATTCACGCCTTGGTGCCCTTTCCTTTTTCTTTTATTTTTTCAAAGTGCGATCGAATCAGTACTATAAGTATAACGAGTGAGAGGACCTTAGGTGACAAGGTACTTCGAAACCAAGTTTGACCTTTTGGAACAAAGCGACTGCCACCCTTTACTTGATTCTTACAAAATTAACCCACTATATATATACAGATGTGCTCGGCACGTACTTCATCCACTGCCCACTTTGCAAAACTCTTATTTTGCCGCCTGCCAAGAGAAGGAAAAAAGGGTCGTTCCTCTTTCCGAACTTTCTGAGGTAGAAGAGTTAATGTCTCTGTTTTTTTTGTGTGCTTTTTAATGCTGCATCATGATGCTCTTTGTACATTGCAAGCCTTTCTGATTGCTGTTTCAATTGCGAAGTCTCAACCTTTTTGATCAATGGATGAAGAGAAGATGGACATTGCTGCTACTTCTGCTTCTGGTCTCCCGTTTGCTAGGAGGTTACTTCTCTCTTTCTTTCTGGTCTTCGATTTTCTTTTCTGTTATTTTTATTCATTGATGCTCCTTGTTTGTCTGAAGTTATCAACTTGAGGCACTGGAGATGGCATTGAAGCAGAATACAATTGTGTTCTTGGAGACTGGCTCCGGCAAGACTTTGATTGCCATAATGCTTTTGCGAAGTTATGCCTATCTCCTACGTAAGCCTTCTCCTTTCATTGCTGTCTTCTTGGTACCTAAAGTTGTTCTGATTAGCCAGGTGCGTCTCATTCCAATACTCTTCTTCTCTCTTTTTCCCCTTGCATTGCGCACATGTTATATGTTGTATCTTCTGTGTGATGTAATGAACACTGTAAGACGTGTGTGTTTTCCATGTGTGATTTACTTCTTGTTCTTCGTAATTTCTAGCAAGCTCAAGCTGTGGGAATGCACACTGACTTAAAAGTGGGTACGTACCATGGAGATATGGGAGTTGACTTCTGGGATGCTGCCACATGGAAGAAAGAGATAGAGAGACATGAGGTATTTTTACCAACCTACTATTACTTGCATTTTCCTTCAATAATTGTTTAAGTCCATTCCATATGGCTCTTAAAAGCTTTCCGTTTCTTAGTCTGCAAAGGTTGGTTCTTAAAGTTCGGAAAGAGAACAAGCGAAATGCAACCAAACTAGTTCTGATGATGCTTTACTCTTGTAGGTACTTGTAATGACACCTCAGATTTTGCTGGATGGCTTACGGCATAGATTTTTCAAGCTAGACTTTATAAAGGTTTTGATATTTGATGAATGCCATCACGCCAGGGGTAAACATGCCTATGCTTGCATCATGTCTGTAAGTAATATCTCTCCATTGATTTCTTCAATTTTCTTTTCTATTGATTTAGACAAATATTTGTTTTCATTTGGGACGAATCTCTACTTGTCTTCTGAGAATACAACAGCTATGTTAATGTTAAGAACGAGTCTTTGTAAGTTCTTCTCCCTTGATCATTTGGTTGCTTACTCGTTGAATATGTATGCGGCACTTACAAATAGCTTAACATTGACACGGTGAGGAGACTCTTGACTATAGAAAATCTTGTTTGATATCTACTGTTTATGATTGCTCATAAGTTCATAGATTTCATACAAAATATAAGCATAGCAACCCCTCGTGGGAAAAACTGACGTTAAAGAAGTAAAGATCAAGCTTAAGTAGAATAGCCTGAATATGTTCGAACCAAAGTTGAGGTACAGCTTTTTAAAAACAATAGGTGCACTCTCTTGTTATTGCCAAGACATTTTCCTATCTACTTATAAAGCTATTTTTTTTGGCTATACTTCTGCATTTTCATAATGATCATTAGCTGTGTTGTAGTTGAGAATGTTGCATGAATTTTTTCTCCTGGTTTTGAAATTTGAAGTTTCATTTCAGGAGTTCTATCACCGCCAATTAAGCTTTGGCAATTTTGAACTTCCTAGGATATTTGGAATGACAGCTTCTCCGATAAAGGCCAAGGGTATGCCTTGGCAATAGACTCTTTGCACTCTATTAGCTTAGCTGTATTTGACATGATTTTCCACTGCATATTGGCCTCCATTTTCTTTGTCTTCTGAATACCATTTTACTTCATCACACAGGTGGGAACACATCATCCAGTTACTGGGAAAAAATTCATGAACTTGAGACTCTTATGAATTCAAAGGTTGCGACTTGTTACTTAAATCTTTTTCGTGTCTCAGATATTCTAATCTGTGTCTATTTTTAGAACCGGAATAACAAGTTGGATTATGTTTCCTATGAGAAAAATGTTTAAGATGTAGGTGTGCATCTAATTGTCTTGTCCTTCATCAGATGCCCCAAAGATAGATATGATGCAACTAAATCCCAAACTTAAACTGTCGGGCTTGATTTAAAACTTGTGTTCAATATGGCATTGTGTCTAAAGGCATTGAATTCCAAATTTTTTGTTATTATTCTTCTGAAAACAATTTGATGCACTTAATATTTTTGGTTTCCATACTCGTTATAACATTTTTTTTCATGTTGAAGGTTTACACAACTGCTAGTGAAGCTGTGCTTGCTCATTTTATACCATATCCGGCAGCCAAATTCAAATTTTACAAGCATATTGATATCCCATACCTTATTTATGAGCCTGTTGAAGAAATTATCAGAACTTTAAAAGCACAGGTATAACAACCATTTAAAAGTTTGATGCAATTTAATCTCTTTTGACTTTCCATTGTTGCTTATACAATTGTACTAATAATAGCTGAAATGTTTGTCAGCATGAAGGACAATTGAATCATTTGGATCTCAATTATTTGACTGCAGAATCTGCAAGAAAGAAACTATCAAAGATTTATTTAAATATAATGTATTGTTTGAATGAACTTGGTGTTTGGTTGGCCTTTAAGGTATAATCTGCATCTTTTCTCTACTAGTAGTCAATTTAGCAACAGGTACAAGTATTACTGACTTCTAACACAAATTTTCGTAAACAGGCGGCGCAGTTCATGTCGCTTGATGATACTGATTTTCTTTCAATGGGTAAATTTGGCAGCCTTAGTGAGAAAATTGTTAAAGATTTCAGTGCAAATGCATCTCTTGCATTTGAAAAACACTTCAGTACTGGTACAAATATGTTTGACTCCATGATACTAGTACTTGATAATTTAGTCTTCAATAGCATTTTGCAATTGCTTTTCCTCCTTTCTCTAATTCTTCTTCCATTCATGGCCTAAAAATTTAGGTCCAAATTGGAACGACTTCGATGATTCTAGTGCTTATTTGGATGCGGGGCTTCTGACTACAAAAACTGTATGCCTCATTGAATCTCTCCTTGATTACAGGTTTGTTCATGACTGATGCAGTTTAATTTATTATTGTTGAAGATTAGTAATGGTAATCTTCTTGTGTCAGGCTTCTTCATGATGTGATGCTCGTTTTAATTTGTTGTTGTTGAACAAACATGTCGCTTAGCTTCTTTTGATCAATGCAAGTGGACAGTGGAAGAAGGGAGGAGTTTTATTTTTTCAAGCAATTGAAAAGAAGTCCTCATAATGCATATATGTCCTGCCTCTCCTATTTCTAAAATGAGTTGGTTCTGCCATAATGTTTTCTCTAATGCACTTTATGGAATCTGAATGTTACTTTTGAACATCATTATTACTCAGTGAACACATCATTACTCATAGATGAAGTTGTACAATGATGTTCAACGTCATCCATGAAGTCATGCTTTATTTCTTGGATACCTATCGTCATGTTTGGTCTTCTGCCAACATCTAATATGTGATAGGTCACTAGGAATCTTCAAAAAGTTCGATTCCTAGTTCTTAACACGTGATTTTCATGGGAGTTTTATTACATCCGTCAATTATATTCTGTTATTTTAACCATTTAATTATTGATGAAGTAATTTAATCTGAAGTTTGTGTTATTTTATTATGCAGTAGAATTGGGTTGTTTTCAATGATTGATCCATTTCAGAAGTTAACATTTTACAAATACAGGAACTTAAAGGACATAAGATGCATTGTGTTCGTAGAAAGAGTCATTACAGCAGTGGTTGTAGAATCATTACTCAGTGAATTGCTCCCAAAATATAGTAACTGGAAGACAAAGTACATTGCAGGAAATTCTTCAAGGCTGCAAAATCAAAGTCGAAAGGCACAAGATGAGATTGTGGATGAATTCAGAGATGGATTGGTAACTAAATTGCGTTGATTCGTTTGCTGCATTCACTTGGTTGTAATGAAACAATAAACTTCTTACAGGTGAACATCATTGTTGCAACATCAATCCTTGAGGAAGGTTTGGATGTACAAAGCTGCAATTTAGTGATTAGATTTGATCCTTCCGACACCATTTGTAGTTTCATACAGTCTCGAGGTCGTGCTAGAATGCACAATTCTGAGTATGTGATTATGTTGAAGAGGTAGGCATTGTTCATAGCCATCTTAGATTTCAGCTCATGATATAGTACTGCTGCAAAAACCTTCAGATTCTTCATATTCATTTTGAGGACATACAGTCGATTTATTTTTAGGAGCAACTTTGTGATAAATTTTTTAGTTCTTTTATCTTCAAATTATACAGTGGGGACATCTGTACCCGATCTCGAATGGAGAAGTATCTTGCAAGTGGTGATATAATGAGAAAGGAGTCTCTACGCCATGCTGCCCTTCCTTGTTCATCTTTTGAGGGTGAATTCAATGATGATGATTTCTTTCAAGTTGAAAGCACTGGTGCAATTGTTACTCTTAGTTCTAGCATTAGTTTGATATATTTCTACTGCTCACGCCTTCCTTCTGATGGGTTAGTAACTCATGTTACTTATTCTGATTATTGCTTTCCTCTTTACTTTTAATATCTTCCCTAATCTTTCATTTGAGTTTTCTTTTATGGTACATGCTCTCCAGGTACTTCAAACCTGCTCCCAGGTGTGTTATGGAGAAGGAAAACAAGACTTGTACTCTTCATCTCCCCTCGAGCTGTCCTATACGGTCTATTTTGGTTGAAGGAAACATTAGAACTCTGAAGCAGAAGGCATGTCTTGAAGCATGTAAACAACTGCACGCTGTAGGTGCTTTAACGGATTATCTTGTTCCAGATACTTTTGTGGAAGAAGCTCATGTTAAAGAAGCTGGTGTGCCTTTTCATAGTTTCAAGTACTTTATTTCCCTTGCAATGATCTTCAACCTCTTTATTGGAACACTAAAAACTGTTCATTGTACAGGGAGCATACCTTATAATGATGATCAACCCATTTATTTTCCTCCTGATCTGGTCTATCACGGTCCACAAAGGTTAAGTCAGAAGTATCACTCTTACTTGATCAAATTACATCAGAAGTTTGAGTATAAAATTCCAGTTCATGATATTGTGCTCATGATCCCAAGTGAACTTGACTCCGATATCCTAAGTTTCAATTTTGAATTAGAAGTGGAGAGAGGTTCATTGATGGTGAACTTGATAGATGCTGGAGAGCTCACCTTTCCATCGGAAACGGTATGGCATCTAGTTCTACACTACTTAGTTGCAATGCTATTGTGCAATTGAGATGAAATTTTGTATTGTTTCTGCATTCTGAAATCCTTTTCATTGTTAAACAGATCAATTTATGCAGGATGTTCAATATCGGTATTTTTGAGGCTCTGTTAGACCACAACCTGACTAAGATATATAAGGGGTCAAGTATATTGCATGCACAAAATGATCCTCTGGTAGATTATTTTCTACTTCCAGTGTCATGCTATAAAACTTCCATTGATTGGGCAACTGTTACTTCTGTGCTGTTCAAATATGAAGATGCTTGGAAGAATCATTTGAACTGTCCTCTTAATGATAATTCTGGTGCTTTACAGACCAAAAGTGGTCTTGCGTGCAAATGCATGCTTCAGAATTCTTTGGTTTGCACCCCACATAATGGAAAACTCTATTGTGTCACTGGCTTTTTTGATGATTTAGATGGGAGATCACATTTGAGGCATCGGAATGAAGGCTTCATGACTTACAGTGAATACTATAAAAAAAAGTGCGTAACATTATTTTAAGAAATAATTTGCATTTGTGTTATCTCATATTCAAGCAAAATAGTAGGTGGCTTGAAGTAATGCCAAGCTTGAATTGAATTGCAGGTACAATATCACTTTGTGCTATGACCAACAGTTACTATTGAAAGCTCGCCATATTTTTACAGTGAAAAATTACATCTGTACAAGCACAAGCAGACAGAAGAAGGATAAAGGTCATGATTTTTTTTGCTGATATGGTAGTCATTGTTTATTTCTGTGGTCATCAAATTTTGAATATTCTATGCTTTGTTTTTGTAGAATCAAAAAATGCATTTGTAGAGTTGCCCCCTGAACTTTGCAGTATCATCATGTGCCCTATATCAGTGACTACCTTCTATACTTTCACATTCGTCCCATCTATTATGTGTCGACTGGAGTCCCTGCTCACTGCTAGCAACCTGAAGAAGTGTTGTCCAAAAGTCCCTACCATTCCAACCACGAAGGTATCCTGTAACAATTACAATCTGCAGTTTTATGTGCTATGTCCTTTTTTAAATGATATTCGATGACTTATGACATCATGTGTTGATAATATTCTACAGTTTTACAAGTATATCTAGGTTTATTTAATTTCCGTCTTAACCATACATAAGCTCGTATCTAGATTTATTGTAATTACTGAATCTGTGCTTGTTTGGCCTTGAGCTAACCCGGTTGTGCATGGTAGGTTTTGGAAGCAATTACCACGAAGAAATGCCAGGAAAGATTTCATCTGGAATCATTAGAGACTCTAGGGGATTCTTTCCTTAAATATGCTGCAAGCCAGCAATTATTTAAAACCTTCCAAAATCTTCATGAGGGCCTTCTCAGTATTAAGAAGGACAAAATTATTTCTAATGCCTCACTTTGCAAGCTAGGATGTGACAGCAAACTGCCGGTAATTCTTATTAAATTATCTGTAGTAATGACATAGATGCTTTATCTCTTTCATTGTAGACATTCTTAACATTAATATATTTTTTCCATTCATATTATCTGCGGGGCTTCTAACATCTGTTGTTTGAATGACAACAAGAATGCTAACTTCTTGCACTGCAGGGATTCATTCGTACCGAGTCTTTTGATCCAAGAACGTGGATGATTCCTGGTGATAATCCTGGAACCTCTGCTTTGACAGAGGAGTTGCTTTCTGACACGAGAAAAATATATGTACAAGGAAGGAGGACGGTAAAGCGTAAGAGAGTTGCAGATGTAGTTGAGGCTCTGATTGGTGCTTACCTTAGTGCTGGTGGTGAAGTAGCAGCTTTGAAATTTATGAATTGGATCGGTATAGAAGTGGATTTCATTGATGTACCATATGAGAGGAGTTTCCATGTGCAGCCGGACAAGTTTGTTAATATTAATTATTTGGAGTCTCTGTTGAACTACTCGTTTAGGGACCCTTCTCTACTATTGGAAGCATTGACTCATGGCTCTTATATGTTTCCTGATATACCTAGATGCTATCAGGTATTGATTTCTGGCATTGATGATAATCACATCTCGTTCTATTTTTTCATGAAGAATTAATGTCTCTTTGAGGGGATGGTTCAGTTTCATATACCATTTATGGTTCATTTGTTAGTGTCGATTCCAATATTCTTCTTTTTATGCAGCGGCTGGAATTTCTTGGAGATTCTGTGTTGGATTATCTTATGACGGATTATTTATACAACAAATATCCTGACATGTCACCTGGAATGTTAACTGACATGAGGTCAGCCTCCGTGAACAATGAATGTTTTGCACAATCTGCTCTTAAAGCAGAATTGCATAAACATATTCTTCATGCATCACAAGATCTTCATAGGGATATAGCCAACGCTGTTAAACATGTCAAGAAACATTCTTCTTTCGGATGGGAATCCGAGACATCATTGGCAAAGGTTCGATAATCATTTCACCTACTATTAGAGTTTGATAATGACATTCCTTCCAAACATATTCTATGTTTCTTCTTTGGTTTGAGATATTGATTAGGCTCTTCCCTACTTCCCTAACAGGTTCTTGGAGATGTTATAGAATCATTGGCAGGGGCTATCCTTGTAGATTCAGGATACAACAAGGAGATAGTCTTCAAAAGTATAAGGCCATTATTGGAACCTTTGATTACTCCAGAGACAATGAAACTCAATCCAGTTAGGGAACTTCATGAGTTGTGCCAAAAACAGCATTTCAACCTGAGTAAACCAATTATTGCTCCAGAAAATGGCATGATTTCAGTTACTATAGAGGTTGAAGCAAACGGCAAGATATTCAGACATCCATCCACGGCAGCAAAGAAGGATATGGCCAAAAAACTAGCTTATCAAGAGATATTGAAGTCACTGAAGGAAAACATTCATACCTATGGAGCTACAGATGCAATGTCAGGCGAGTAGTTGAAACGTACAAGAAGGTATTCCGTTGCTTTTCCACTAAAGTCACCTCAGTTTCTTCTCCAAGCTCCAGTTCTTCCTTCTGTTATGTAGTGAACTCATTGTCTTTCTCGCGTTTTTTATGTTACGTGAGAATTTTAATGGCTTCCCATGTAAAAATTGAAACTTTCCTGACAAAGCTGCCATCTCTCCTTCTCCACTTAAGCTTTGTATCATGTTCAGTAATACTTTAATGCTTCTGTTGTTTCATGTTCAGATTGATTCGGTTAAAATTTATAAATATCAATTAAATCGAAGATTTTTATCTGTTACGGATTGAGTTGGACCCTGGGATTGGGTCGGACCTGTCATTCCTAAAAATACATAGGCATAGGTAAGAATTATAGGGCTTTGGTCGTACGACGTCGGTATAGTTGTTTCTCGCGCGTCAAGAAGTTTCGTTTGTATAGGAAGAAACTAAAAACTCATAAACAACGACCGAAACAGAGAAAGCGGAGAGAGGCTCGGTGCTAGTAGTAGAGGTAGATGGCGGCCAAGGCAGCTTTGCTAAAGTACCTAAGAGTCAAGGTATGTCCTACTTTTCATCAAAACCCTAATCCTTCCAACAACACTATCTTCTACGCCTTTCTCCGGTGTTTCTCCGACGAGGTCAGAGGCTCCTTCCTGGACAAATCAGAGGTCACTGATCGTGTCATCTCCGTTGTCAAAAACTTCCAAAAGGTTGATCCTTCCAAGGTATTTTCTTTTTCTTTTAACTTTCTGCGCAGTTGCGTTGGGTAATAACTACTAACTAATAATATCAATACCAACATTCAAGAACAAATAAGAAGGTGGAATTGAAAGCCGCGTGTCCATCTCCTTACCTCTTCGTTCCAACCATTTCTGATTGGGTTATTGGGTATTATTGAATGCAACGAATTGCCTCTTGCTAACTTCTTGCTTCTTCAAATTGACGCATGCTCAAGACTCGTAATTTGTTGTAAAGTGAGAGGCTTTTTCAGTTTTCTCGCTAGGCCATTTTCTCTTCATTCCCAAACCTTGATCTTTAGAAAGTGTACTGGTTTATGTAAGCCCGTCATCCTCTGTTCGTAAGGTGTTTGAAGTGAGTTCCGATTACATATTCTGAAGCACGAGAGGTTGGAAATGAGCTAGCCTTGGTCTTTAGAAGGTCTACTGGTTTATTGAACTGTGAAATGCAATTCCCTTCTTTTGGCTGCTTAAGCTATAAGGAACTGTATTTAGGTTTGATTCACCTAGGTTCCCTGAACACGTTTATAATTTGTTTGAGAGCTACCATTTATGATGTCCCAGTTTGAACGCTACCAACTCAGATTTTTAGATGGAGGAGTTCTGCTCTTCTTTCACTCACTCCAAGTCCATTTGCTCTTGTTGTTTGTATTTCTGGCCCTTGCTGCTGGCATTCTCTAACAATGCCGAAGTTGTTAAGTTGTTAGAAATATTTGGGCATGAACAGAACCAAAGTTCATTAGACCATGAAGTTATGGAACATGTAAATGTAACATCGTCATGCCTTTAACTAGTGAAACGATTAACTAGTGAAACGATCTCACTTTTTCTTCCTTTTACTGTGAGTTGTAAATACCACTAGATTGACATAAAATTTCTTAGTAGTTATTTGAATACCAAACCAATTAATTGAGTGGTAAGATCTTTGCATCATTCTGATTTCTTGCATAATATGTGAAGATAAGATTAGTGTTGTACTCGATCAACTTATGACATTTACCTTTCTAGTTAAGTTCTTCATGTTTTAATGTTGCCATACTTGAATCTTAGATGTATGCCTTATTCTGTGTGTCTGTTCTCTTTTCGAGTATCATTTTCCTTTGTAGGTTACACCGAATGCCCATTTCCAAAATGATCTTGGATTGGATAGTCTAGATGCTGTGGAGATTGTTATGGCCCTTGAAGAAGAGTTTGGGTTTGAGATCCCAGATAATGAAGCGGACAAGATTTACTCTGTCAATATGGCTGTTGACTTCATATCTTCACATCCTCAGGCCAAATAGGGAAAGAAAGATAATGCAACTTTGTTTTATGTTAGTACCAAACTCCAATTGGAAACATGTTTGAGATTTTCTTTGGTTTTCATCTATCCTGAATTCTAATTCAAGAGGATTTTTGTGTTAGAAGACTCTTATGCTTTTCTTCTTGTTGGTAATTGTATTGATGGGCCAGCTATCGGAGACACTAGTTTTTTATTGCCTCTACATCAAGCATTTCCTTCAATAAAGAACCCTTTGTAGGCCTCATTCCCCCTTGTATTTGTTGGCAGAATATTTCCGTTTCTGGTCCCTATTTTTGTGGGATCTTATTTACTTCTTTATTTTCGGCAATGGTCAAGGGATTGAATAGCAAACCTGTTGCTTATCTCCCTTATATGTATTTTGATCATTCATGAGAAATAATATAAAGAAATTATCCTCCAATTCGTTCATGGTATTAGCAATTTGAACGCAGAGGAGGATGGTTTCATTCAGGACGATAGGAGGATTGCTCTTGAGTAAGGGGAAAATTTTGCCACTAGCTCGTCAGGCGTGACTCCACCAAGATCGATCCTAGAAACGTCGAACACTATTATCAGCATAGGAAACTCATCCTCTTCCCAGAACATCATTGACATATAGCTGTCGATGGTAACCAACCATCGATTGAATGAGAACAACCATTGTGTTCGTACGAGGGAAAGGGAAGGAGTAATACCTCACAATTAGGCCACCAGTTGCATCTGACTCAAAATATGAGGCGTGGATGACCGAAAACAACTAGGTGATGAGTTGGTCGGTTAACGCCATGACTCTCGAAGTGGGTGAGCAGTTGGTCCATTCAACCCTGCAAAAGAGAATGCCAAAATGACATATGCCACTATAAAAACTAACGTTGATTTATTTCAGATCAAAGGAATTATGAGGGAAACGAAGCAAGGTGAGAAACCAATCACTGGTTATTAAACTACGTTGGTAAAATTGTGGCAATAGTTGGACTTCTAGGACCCGCACCAATGGGCTTACAGTGAAGATATGACCTGCTACAAGAAAATTGAGGAAAGAAAACGGGTGTATGAATTTCTTACGGGACTATACTCTATTTATGAGGAGGTTCGTGGAAGAATCATTGCAACCCGACCACTACCAACTATTATGGAGGTAGTCAATTTGGTGAATTGTGATGAGAGTAGAAGGTTGATGAAGCAAGGCACTCCAAACAATCAAAATCCCTCTTAATCTTCAATCATGGCTGTCAAAGGAACAAATGGGGCAGAATCTAAGAGAAAACAAGGTAAGCCTTGGTGTGACCATTGTCAAAAAGGTGGCCATACCAAGGACACATGCTAGAAGATTTATGGGAAACCTCCAAATAAAAAAAACAGATCAAAGTTTGAGAATAAAAGCTACATAACTAGTGGTGGTGAGAAGACCGAGGGAGATAACATACCAGCGAGTAAAGAAGAAGTTGAATTGCTAAGAAGAAGAAGACCGAGGGAGATTAATATACCAGCAAGCAAAGAAGAAGTTGAATTGCTAAGAAGAAGAAGACCGAGGGAGATAACATAACTACTTGCTAAGAAGTTGAATTTATTAGCAAGTATGATTTGAAGGCTATAAAGGATTTATCCACCAGTAACATGGTTTAAACAGGTAATAATTGTATTGCTTTAGGGTTTCAAACCCCAAATTGTGGTCTTTGGATTGTTGATTCAGGGGCTAATGATCATATGACTTATGATAAGTCATTGCTTGTTGATGTACAACCTTGTGTTGTTTATAGGACTATCAAGGTAGCTAATAGACAACTTCTAAAAGTTTAGGGGATGGCGATTGTTATAATTGCTAATAAACTGATCTCAAGTGGCGCTCTTTATGTGCCTTTCTTGGATTGTAATCAGTTATATGTGAAAAGGATTACTAATGAACATAATTAGACAACTAATTTTGGTGATGATGGTTGTGTTTTCCATGATTTGGAGTCGGGGAAGATGATTGGCAACACTAAGGAGTTTGATGGATTATATTACATTTGCAACTCAAGAAGGAATAAAGCTCATGCTATTTTATCTTCTAATGAAGAAATTGCACTTTGGCAATATAGGTTAGGTTACCCTAGTTTATCTTGCACGAACAATTATATCCAACTCTTTTCAATAAAAAGGAAATTTCTTTTCAGGGTGAATTCTATCAACTCTCTAAATACACCAGAAATTCTTATACCACTAAGCCTTTTTCCATCATTTATAGTGATGTTTGGGGGTCATTCAAGGCCAAAACTAAAAACAATGTTAAATGATTTGTAGTCTTTATTGATGATCATACAAGATTGACTTAGGTATATTTTTTGAAAGAAAAAGCAAAAGTTTTCCAGGTATTTAAGGAATTTTATTCCTTTAAACTTAACCAATTTCACACAAAATTCAAATTTTACGAAGTGATAATGGTAAAGAATATCTAAGTCAATCCTTTGATAAAATTTTAACCAGCAATGGCATTATATATCAGACCTTAGGTGCTAATATGCCATACAGAATGGTCTCTCAGAAAGAAAAAGTAGACATTTACTTGAGGTTGCTAGATCTATTATGCTCCTAACAAATGCTCTAAATCATTTTTGGGAGGATGTTATTATCACTTTTGCTTATTTAATAAATAGAATGTCATTAAAAGTTTTGGGGTTTCATACACCTTAATAATTGCTTGAGATTTATTTCTCAGTTCCCTTTGTTAATACTCTATTCCAAAAGATTTTTTGTTGTGTTGCCTTTGTGCATAATTACCATTGTGGCAAACTTGAACCTAGGTCCCATATGTAATAGCATGTTTCTATATTTGGGGGGTCTAACGATTATATTAAGTCATAGGAGTTATATCATTTGGGAATTCATGAGGTGCATTTCATTTACATGCATAATATTCGCATAAATACATAAATCATGATTTAGAAACGTTATAAGGATAGTATATGCACTCAATTAACATATTTTGGGGGATAAAAGGTTTGTAATGATTATGATGTGATTGTGCATTGATTATGTCTTGAATTTTGGTTTGATGAACGACAATTAATAATTTGGAATCTATTGTTACAATTGGATGATTGATGAAGTGATATGTGCATTTATTTTAGGAAAAAATGGTAAATGGCCAGACAAATTGATGCACGAAAATTTAGGGTAATTAAGCCTATAAAATAGTGACTATGGCATTAGTAATAGAGTGACAAATGGCTTGAATAAGTAAGTGACAAATGGTGTTATAATTGGGTGACAAATGGCTTAGGAAACTATGTGACAAATCGACTAAACATTAAGTGACAATTGGTAGTTGAAGTACGAGACATATGACTTGGATCTTAGCATGACAAATGTCTTGACAAGTGGCCACTCCCTCACCACATACCTACACCCACAATTTCCACACATTAAAGACCATTTTTTTTCTTTTATTCTTGTTACATGCTACCATCTTCTTCCTTCTCACCATCGATTCACACACCCAACCCTTACAACCTTGAAGTTTGCTAAAATTCTGCACCTTGTCACTCCAAAATTCTTCTGCCTTCGTCTTGTTGTGAAACCCCTTCCCCACTTTGTTCTTGGAGTGTGCTTGCAGCTTATAGGGCTAAGATATCTTGCTAATTGAGGTGTAATTAGAGCTAGACAAGTAAGTAAAGTTTTGTTTTTTTATGGCATATTATAATAGAAAGATTATGATGATTGAATTGGGATGGATTGTATATGATGTTGATGATGAAGTATGCTGGAATATGATGGATGAACTTGGATATTTTTATTTCTTGTTCTTGATGTATAAAATTCGTAGGTTATAGGTTGTCATATGGATAAATTCGATTAGGATTTGAAGTATAATGAAGGTGAATTTATGCTAAAGAAAGGTGCTAACGTAGTGTTCTTGAAATGGAAAAAAGCTAGGACTACATGTATGATAGTGAAAGATAGTTTCTGTTTGGTTTTTAATACATGAAAGACTATATTTATGAGCTACAATTGAATGATTTTGAGTTAGAATTGGAGATGAAATTGATGTGGAATTGAAGTAGAATTAAGGTATAATTGAGGTATAATTAATAGACTATCATGAAGGTATTAAAATCTGGAAATTTTTTTGAAGGAAATAGATGGTGAACCTTCGATTTACTCATCCCACGATCGTGGAAGCTACATTAGCTCCTTCCCACGATCATGGGTAATGCATGGAAGTGAGAAATTTTTTGTTTTGTGTGATATTTGAACCACATAAGGATAAGTCACTTTATTTTGATGTATTTGGACTTGATTGAGGCTTGAAATGCACTTAGATAGTTGCTTGATTAATTGGTTAAAGGTTTGATAAGTTTAGGTTGTTAAATGATGTTATAACTTAAGGAATGGATTGTTCGATATCAATGCACCTAAATCTAGAATTTATAAGTTATTAAAGGAATAAAGGTGTTCTTATGAATGCAAATGTGATCCAAATGATATGAGTAATGTAAATTAGGTATGAATGAATGAGAATTCGGAAATTGTGTGAATATATATATAATGCTAGAAAAGGATTGGTGAATGTATAATAGAGAAATTTGGAGTAATCAAGTTTACTTAAGATATAAATCTAATTGCCAACAAGTTATATCCAGGCTATGATGTATGAATGGTCAAGATTTGTGAATAAGGATATATACCCAGGAAAAGTCAACTGAGCATGCATTAAACATGACACATATACATGTGCATAATTGAATATTCATTTGATTAAACAAGTCAGTTATGTATAAATATGTGTGTATTGCATGATTATATATGCACAAATTGGTCGTCAGCATCCAGACATTGCCGGATTGTCAAGACAATAGCTTATCTTGAGTGTACTGTGAGTTAACCTAGATGTTTTTTCACTATGATTGAATTGTTTTTATTAACTTTTAATTATTGAAGTGATATTTATATGATCGTCGTGATTTCAGACATTGTTAGTCTGAGGAGTTTGATATTCGGGATTATATTAGAAGTGCATTCTGATTGCATGTGAATATAGACAATGTATACTCAACTGAATGCTGAATGTCGAACTCAGATATGAAGAATGTGATAAATGATTGAGCACATTGAATGAAAGGCATTGATAGCATAATATATGAATTGATGCATTTCATCACAATGATATGAATTATCAGATAAAGGAGTTGTGACCGGAGTGACCAACGTGAAAAAGAGATTAAAGCTCAATAATGTACACAAAGAACCACAAGCTTAGTTATTAATGAGCGTCGGACATTAAATGAAATGAGCTCGGTATCCACAACGAATACAGGACAGGAAATAGGTGCTCATTCACAATAAAATAAAAATAAAAGTGGAGTCACATGTGTATTTGCATATTTATAATTGACATATATCATATGAATGATTGGTTTATTCTGAAATGATGATAGGAAATGTTCATATTCATGTTGCACTTGTGAAATTTGATAGTATGAATGAATTTGTGATGAATTGCTAAATTGTTTAAATATAGTAATATGCAAAGTTTGAGTTCATGTTGAACTTACTGAAATATGATGAAAGGAAATGTGGAATTCTAATTGAAAAATGTAATATACTTGTGAATTTGGTTATATACTTGTGATGTTTGTATTCTGGCTTGAGTGAGCGCATCGATGATGGGTCACTCACTAAGTTTGCAAACTCATCAAAATTGCAATGTTGATTTTCAAGTGCGAAGGAGACCTAGCTTCTAAAGCAAATTAGTAAAAGTCTAATACTATCAATTTTGGAAATAAGAATGACTCAAAGATCTGGTCAGTTGATACCTTCAAAGTCTAGATAGAATACTTTTGGTTTAGCATTCCATTTCATGTTGCACTCTTTGTAACTGAGATTAAACCCTCTTTAATGATTTGTAATGTAATTATGAATTGTAATGACACAATGAATGTTATGTTTGTGAATGAAATGGGAAAGTTTGATCTTTTGAAGGTTTTGTGATACGTGTGATGCCATAACTAAGATAATATGTTTGCTCTGGCGTACCAATCTCGTAGTGTATATGCTCGAATATACTCTGTTATACCAGGTATATGCTCTATGAGAGTGGTATGTTACACCGTAAGTGTATTTTCTTGGGTTATTCTTCTACTCAAAAGGTTACAAGTATTTCTCTTATACTTTAAAGCATTACTTTGTTACTTTGGATGTGACCTTCTTTGAAAAACACCCATTTAGTGGGAGAGTAGTGAGAGTGAATGGTTCTTTTTGGGAAGAAATGGCACACCTAACACACTACACGAAGAAATTCTACCTTCTGCATTTAGCTATGACTTAATCAGACCTAAAAGGGACTTTAATTCTCCTAAAAACACCTATGTTTGGCTAGTCCTGATCAAACCATACTTGATTCTTATGAAAACATCTCTGAAACACACAATTTTGATAACACCAAACCTGAGATACCATATCCTGATACCACCATTCCCATTGAAGCTACTGATACAGCCAGTTCTAGTCACAAACTTGATAATAATTGCACAGAAAACAATAAATGTAATAAAGAGAAGGATACTGAAATTACGGTAGACAGATAAGAAGATAGAAATCTTGAGTTGTAGCCACGGTTGTACTCAAGGAGGAAAGGCAAACAACATGCAAGATGTGAAGTAGAACCAAAAAGATCTATCAAAATGTTTGAGTAAGGCCATGAATCAGAACCTACTGCAAATTCTGAGGAGTTAAGATGGCCAATAGCTCTCAGGAAGGGAGTAAGATCTTGTACAAAGCATCTAATCAACAATTTTGTTTCGTATAACAGGTTATCACCACATTTTAAGGCTTTCGTGACTTAGTTATCCATTGAAAAATTACTAAAAGTTTCCAAGAAGTAGTGAAGAATCCTAAGTAGAGAGAATCTATATATGATGATTTGAATGCACTCAAGAAGAACCAGGGGTAGTGACAATTTTACCACAGGGAAAAACAATGGTTGGCTATAAATGGGTGTTCACCAACAAATATAATCCTAATGGAAGCATTAACTGGTACAAAGCAAGACGTGTAGCTAAAGGTTTCACACAGACACATGGAATTGATTATCAGGAGACTTTTGCACCTATAGCCAAACTCAATATTGTTAAGATTCTATTATCACTAGTTGCAAATCTTAATTGGCCATTATATCAATTAGATGTAAAAAATGTTTTCCTCAATGGTGATCTTGAAGAAGAAGAGGTATATATGAAAATGCATCTGGGACTAAAAGAAACTACACATCTTTAGAGGGTATACAAGCTCAAAAAATCACTCTAAGGATTGAAACAATCATCTCAGACCTGGCTTGATAGATTTGCAAAGGCAATGAAGAAACTTGGCTATTACTAATGTCAAACTGATCACATCTTGTTTGTTTGACGGCTAACTAATGGTAAAGTGACTATTCTTATAGTTTATTTTGATGATATTATTATTACATGTGATGATTGGGAAGGCATGAATTACTTAAAAGGTGCTTTGGCATAAGAATTTGAAGTTAAGGATATAATCTATTTAAGATATTTTTTAGGGATGAAGGTGACCAGATCTAGTAAGGGCATTTCAGTGTCCCAAAGGAAGTATACACTTGACCTTTTACAGGAAACTGAGATGATGGGGTCAAAGCCTGTTGAGATACCCATATAATCAACTTATAAATTGAATCTTAAAGAAGAAGGCACACTAGTGGATACAGGGAGATATCAAAGATTAGTTGAAAAACTGATCTCACACTCGACCATATATGAGTTTTCTTATGAGTGTAGTTAGTCAGTTTATGAGCAACCATCAATAGGAACATATGGATGCAGTATTCAAAATTTTGAAGTATTTGAAAATGAATGCTGAAAAAGGATTATTCTTTAAGAAAGGTGAGACAAGGAGTATTGAAGTATTCATAGATGCTGATTGAGCTAGACCAATGACCAGCAGGAGGTCTACAACTGTACCTTTGTGTGGGATAATCTGGTAACTTGAAGAAGTAAAAAACAATCAATTGTTGCCAGAAGTAGCGTAGAGGCTGAATATAGAGCACTAGAATTGGGAATTTGTGAAGGAATATGGATTAAAAGACTCTTGGCCGAACTTCAGATCAAAGTAGAGCCTCAGATAAGGTTGTGGTGTAACAACCTAGCAATTATTAAGATTGCAAAAAATTCTATCAATCATGAGAGAACTAAACATATGTAGATAGATCGTCATTTCATAAAGAAGAAAGTATATTCTAGTTTGATTGATCTAGCTCACATTTCCACTAGCAAGCAAGTTGTAGATGTTTTCACAAAAACACTTATTAGAGTTAGGTTTGAAGAGTTAATCAGTAAGCTAAGAATGATCTAACATCTATTTACCAACTTGAGAGATAGTGTTGGCAGAATATTTTCAATTTTATTACTTTTTTTGTTTCCTTATTTACTCAATAGTTTATTTCCTAAGATATCATTTTATCTTTTAACATTTTGGTCCCTGTTTTTGTGGGATCTTATTTACTTCTTTATTATCCTTTATTCTTGGTAATAATCAAGGGATTCAAAAGTAGACCTGTCCCTTATCTATATGTATTTCGGTCATTCATGAGAATAATATACAGACAATATTGGATTATCTTGCAATCTTCTGAGTCCAATTGTGCATAAAGTTCTGGCATTTATGAATGATTAAAGTGATTAATGCCATGGTATGAGCCCTTGTGCCGAGGTAGGCTTCATAGTTGCTCCTCGGAGCTCGTAAGATTATAATTTGGGCTCAATGTTGGCACCGAGTTAAGATCAACAACACAGGTATATAAACAGGTTCAAACTTTATGCCTGACTGATCAAGCATGAACTTGTAATCTGCAAAAAAATCTCAATTTTGATTCCGATTTTAATAGGTTAGTCGAAACATTTTATAAAAGTTCAGAACTTCAGTTATATAAACAGTTTCAAACTTTTTCTGAATACTTAACAGATTTAACTTAGAGCTTGGTCAGTCAACTTTACCACTCACGACTTCAAACTCAGAGAAAAAGAAAAAAATGCGAAACATTCTGTAAACGAGAGTACAGTGTTGGTGGACTGCATCATCTGAGAAATCTGATTGGCTAACAGATAGTTTCCTCAAATCTGATTGGCCAATCTGTGCTCTCATGCATCACACTTGTTTTCTCCACATCTTCATTGGATAGAAGTCTCTAGACAGACAGAGGAAGACTTTGAAAGGTCTAGATGAACATGGAAGTTAACCCACCACACAATCATAGAACACTAAAGGATGACCTTGACCCTGACCCTATCCTTGAGTCCTTTCTCATAACAAAAAAGCGTTGCCTTTATTTCCAACAACCAAAGATTGGTCCTTTTTTTCCTTTGGCATTGTGGTTTCCAGGAAATTCAGACAGTAGTCCCTCTCATGTTGCAAAGATGTTGTCTTTTCTTCTTCTTCTTCTTTTTTCCCTGTTTTCCCTTCCGTTTCTGTTTTCGGTTTTGGAAATACCGAGGTTCCATCTTTACTTACTGTAAGTACAAATAGTGATCATAAAAGAATAGACAGAAAAAGAAGAAGAAGGTCTAGACATAGAAATGAACTATGGCCATTGGCCGGTGGAGCGCGCAAACACCAACATAATTGGACATCTCATCTCAGCCACCTCCTTATTGGCCATTAACATTTTAATTTAATGAAAATTAGATCGCGTTACTTATAGTAAGTGCTGTAAGAAAGAACATGATAAAGTGGCACAACTGCAATTCCACCATTCAACTCGGGGTATTTAGTTATCATACTTTTATAAGTAGTCACAGAGGGTCACCTAGCTAGCTCGCTTTATAGTGAGGCAGCAGTTCTTTTTGCTTACAATGGCGGAGCTCGTCTTGACCAAGCTTCATCCTCTATTTAAGCTTTGGTTCGTGCTGTTTCTGAGTCTGATTCATTTCTCAGCCTCCGATATCATCTTTGAAGAGACTTTTGAAGGTAAGCTCCTCTGTAACTATGGTTTGTTTTTGTCTGCGCTAAACTATAACTTGATGTGATTAGGAGACAGTAACAAGTTTCCACTTCATCCATAACTTGGATTCAGAAGATTTCAAGTTCAAAACTTGACTCTTGGAAGTTGAAGCTATAGTAACTTTTTGTTTTTGGCTTCTGATACGTTCTTGCCTCTCGATAAGCTACACAAGAAAACAAAGATTCCAGCTTTAACAGAGTCCTTCTCTTTAATTTTTTTCTTTTGTGGTGTAAGGTCGTGATCTAATTGCAAATGTGACGTTTTCTTTTGCTGAGAGAGCTCCTTTAGAAAGAGTAGTACCTTTATAATGTGCTTCTTTGCTTAACTGAAAGGAAGTACCTTTCTGGGTATTATTGCTATGGCTTTAGGAAAAGGAAGTGCTTTGGCTTGATTATGGTTATATGTTTAACTGCTCAAACCGTATTTAGTTTGTTGTGTCGTTGACTTCTCCTATGTCTTGGGAAACAGATGGGTGGCAAAGCCGATGGGTTAGATCTGATTGGAAGAGGAGTGAAGGAAAAGCAGGGTCATTCAAACACACAGTTGGGAAGTGGTCTGGAGATCCAGACGATAAAGGTATTATCATATTCCCTGATTGAGATATTTAATGTCAGAGCAAGTACATCATATTGAATCACCTGAAGCACACGCCTGGGCGCACACATACACACATATATTCACCTGATAAAATGCAACAGAAAGGGAAGAATAGGAATGTTTGCAATTAGAGAGAACTCTGTTTATATGATAACGTTTGCAATTAGAGAGAACTATGTTTATATGACAATATCTTGAGGTTGGAGCTTGGTGTTCATTTTTGTGTTTATCTTGCAAAACAAATGATATTATCCTAGCAGGTGCTATAATGTTTCTCTAATTGGATTTTGTGCAGGTATTCAGACAACCACTGATGCCAGGCATTTTGCGATGTCTGCAAAGATACCGGAATTTAACAACAAGAACAGAACATTGGTCCTTCAGTACTCGATAAGGTTTGAGCAGGACATTGAGTGTGGTGGTGGATACATAAAACTTCTTTCGGGTTTTGTAAATCAAAAGAAATTTGGTGGAGACACCCCGTACAGGTGCATCTACCATTGGCTCTTTTATGGTTTTTTGCATGAAGTAATGCACTTAAATTTCAGTTGTTATGTCTTAGATCGGAGTTAGAACCTTCATTAGTTTTCTTGCCGTCAGTTCCTTTGTTAGCTTTCTTTAAATATCACTTCTTCACTGCTAAGGTTCTTGCTAGTCAACCCACTCCTCTCTCTCCCTTTTCCTCTCTCCATCTCCTTCTCCCCTCTTCTCTTGTTTCTCATTGCTTTGTTTCTTGAAGAGTTTTCTATTGACATCATTTGCCAATTTCTGCAGTGTGATGTTTGGACCAGATATCTGTGGAACACAAACAAAGAAGCTGCATGTCATTCTTTCTTACCAGGGTCAGAACTATCCTATTAAGAAGGCTTTGGAATGTGAAACCGACAAGTTGACTCATTTCTACACATTCATCCTAAGGCCTGATGCAAGTTATAGCATCCTAATTGATGGTCGTGAAAGGGATTCAGGAAGCATGTATACAGATTGGGATATCCTTCCTCCGCGGAAGATTAGAGATGTTAATGCTAAAAAGGTTTCCAGATTCTACGCTTAAGAGCTTGAATTTGATTTTATTTTGGATTGCTGATTCAAGAGTGAACTTAGATGCTATAACCTTTCACTGGCTTCCTTTCCATTTTCACAGCCTGCAGACTGGGATGACAGAGAGTACATTGATGATCCTGATGCTGTGAAGCCCCAAGTATGCGTCAAACTTCCTTTCTTTCTTTTTTGTCCATGTTTTGGATATAGTGGTGTGTACTTAACTGTTATTATCTTCATGATGCAGGGCTATGATTCTATTCCGAAAGAAATTCCGGACCCAAAAGCTAAAGAGGTTAGTTGATTAGCTGTAAGTTAACTTCTTGGAAAAACAAACCACATGGTTATCTGCATTTTGAATTCTTGTGCCACCACAAAACCGATCAATCTGTTACCAGCTAACTATGTCTCATATAGACTTCTTGATGATAACACGAACACAATTGTTTCGTGATTTGATTCGTACTGGTTATATGATTCATGATAATACTGAAGAATGAAAAGCTAAATCGCACCATCATTTTCTCTTTGCTTAGCCTGAAGACTGGGACGATGAAGAGAATGGTATATGGAAACCCCCAAAGATACCAAATCCAGCATACAAAGGACCATGGAAGCCCAAGGTATGATAATTTGGATTTTAATAAGTTAAAAGCTTCTGTACTTAAAAGAGATTCTCATCATGCAAATTTATTATAATATGGCAGAAGATCAAGAACCCTAACTACAAAGGGAAGTGGAAGATTCCTTATATTGATAATCCAGGTATTTTCATATTTGTTATTTGCTGCAATTTCTTTCCTATTTGTTCTTTTGAAGGATTATCCATTCTGAAAATTTCCTCCCTTGTGTCTTCAGAGTTTGAAGATGACCCTGACCTTTATGTGCTTAAGCCAATCAAGTATGTTGGGATCGAAGTATGGCAGGTACAGAAGCTAAAAAAATTCACCATTTTCTGTTCTGGTTTCATATTCTAAATCAGTAATACCATAGCACATATTCTCTTTATTGTGATTGCAGGTGAAGGCTGGATCAATTTTTGATAATGTACTAATATGTGATGATCCTGAGTATGCGAAACAAGCAGTACAAGAAGTTCTAGCAAATAGGGAGGTAAGTAGTTATCTTTGGCAGTTGGTGTGTGGAAATGGAACTATATGATTTCATAGGACTGAATTGGATTGTTTGTTGGGAAATTCAGATCGAAAAGGAGGCATTTGAAGAAGCAGAAAAAATAAGAAAAGCGAAGGAGGAAGAGGTTGTTAACTTAACTGGACTAATTTATTCACTAAATTATCTATCAGCTTCTGGTTTTTTTGTGAAAGATATTTTTTGGGGTTGTGCAGGAAGCTCAGAGAGCTAGAGAGGACGGTGAAAGGAGAAGAAAAGAAAGAGGGTACGACAGACATCGGAGAGATCGATATAGAGACAGATACAGAAAGGTTTGTGTCTGAATCGTTTGGTATTATGCTTCTAAAGATTGTATGAAGAAATCGAACTTGTTTTTTTTAAGGGTAATGATCTTTACCCTTAACTAATGAAAAAGGTGTTATTTTGCAGCATGATCCGAGAGATTACATGGATGATTATCATGTAAGAATGAGTCTGCTTCTTCTTATATTTCTTCATTTACATGCTTAATACCAATCTAGTAACCCAACTGTTCTTGTTTGGTGTATTTGATTTTGGGATGCAGGATGAGCTTTGACGGAAGGGCTTGCATTTGCGAGAATCAGACAGGCATGAGACAAGACAACTACATAGGATTGGAGGCAATCCCTTCTGTTATTGTCTTTCTGGTTTACTATTTCCATGAAACTATTGTGATGTTAACATCCCAAGCAGCTTGGGTGAATCTATGGAGGATTCTATGAACTCTTTTACAATCTTTTTATCTTTGAAACAAAAAACATGTCCCATCATAACATGTTGGTAGTAGAGGTAGTGGCAAAAGGTGTGTGGCATGATTAAGTTCGAATTCCTTATTTTTTATGATTTAACGAATCATAAAAGTTTACAAGTTAAATATGACCAAATTGAATATGAGTGTTATTCAATGTCACACTTAATAATCAGTCTAATTACCATTTTATAGCTTATAAAAGAGTTATAAGTTTGATTGATCGAAAATGAATTTTATTAATTTTATCGAAAATAATTTACCTTATTCAATTTTAATTTAATTAGGTTTGTATTTCGAAAATTTCTCATCCAAGGCTTGTCCAATCAATGAGGCCCAACTGAACGGACCATATGCACATTGCTTCCCTAAACAACACAGAACTCAGAAGTAGGGGGAAAAAAAAAGAAATCTTTAACCTTCTTCCTTAAACCCCATTTCTTGGAAGAGGAAGAAGAACGATGGCTTCAGCTTCTCTACTGCGATTCTCACCGATTCCCACTTCGAAAATGTTATCAAAATTTCACCTTGTTTCTTCCTTGTCACCGCCTCTATCTCTCTCTTTCAACCCACTGTCCAGTTCACGCCGGTCGCCGAAATCAACCGTCACCCGCATGTCATACAATCCCACGCCGGCCACCGACCGTCTAATATCGGCCGTCTCTTACACACTCCCCTTCTTCAACTCTCTACAGTACGGTCGTTTCCTTTTCACCCAATACCCATCTCTGGGTCTCCTTTTTGAACCCCTTATACCTCTCCTAAGCCTCTATCGATCCGTTCCCTATGCTAGTTTCGTCGCCTTTTTTGGTCTTTATTTAGGGGTTGTCAGAAACCCTATTTTCAGCCAGTATGTGAGGTTCAATTCGATGCAAGCTGTGACCTTGGATGTTCTCCTGGTTGTGCCTTTGCTTTTGGCTCGAATCTTTAACCCGGGTCGAAGTGGGTTTGGGTTCAAGTTGATGGTTTGGGGTCATAATGCGGTGTTCGTGTTTAGTTGCTTCTGCTTTGTGTACGGGTTGGTGAGTTGTGTTCTGGGTAAGACTCCTTACCTGCCCTTTGTTGCTGATGCTGCTGGTAGGCAAATTTAAGGCCTGTCATGTTCTTTTCGCAAGGTGTTTGAAGTATGTTCACGAGAGGATGGAAATGAAAATGGGCTAGCTTTGCTTATCTGGGATTATTTAACTGGTGTTTTGGGAATCGAAATGTTCCTTTTTCGGAGAATTTTGACTTGCAACTATCCGAGTCATTCTTTTCTTCTCCATGTTCTGCTTCTTTAGATAGTCAAAAGTTACTATGTTTTCGGGACCGTACAATAACATTCTGATAGAAGATTTCATTTCCTCAAAGAGCAGCCCTTATGAATTTTGCTTTGCCTTTTCTGTGCTAATTTTACTTGAGGATCACTTATCTGGTATGAAGTTTTAGATATCAGGTGTTTCAAGACGTGGGAGCTCAACTCCCCTAGAAACAGAACATAAAGATCCTTGGAGTGGTTTCCCAGAAACACATTAAAGCTATACTAAGCTTTTCAGTTTAGAAGATCATTAACAAGTGTACCTTTTGAAGAAATGTTGATTCAATGTCCTGTTTTGCTTCCGAGATGCAAAATGAAAGGACCATACCAACATTAAGCAAATCAACTTATAAAACCAATCCATTATCTCGAAAAAGACACTGCAAAAAGAATACGGTCTCTGTTGTTTACAAGTTTCGAAGTAAATGAATTAGTTCATATGGGAAGTCAGTTGTGATTCTCATATCTAAAAGCTTAATTTCAAACAAAACATTCTAATACAAAACACGAAGGACCCTCAACTCACAACATCACCAACAACTACACTCGCTCACATCTAGATCCTTGCTCGTTTCTTTTTAACTAGTCCCTTGGAGGTCAAGCATTAAGGTTCAATCACGAACAGAGGCTGTCGTGGTGACAAAAGGTAAATCCAAATCACTTGACGGAAATTGAAAAAACTTTTAAGTTTTGTTTGTCAATGGAAGAACAAAGTCTTACCATATCAACACTGACTGACTTGCCATCTTCTACAAGGATCTCAACTATGGTTCCAGATTGATCAGCCTGAAGAGTAATACGTTTGGAGAAAGTTAACACTCGGGTAAATGCTGCATCAGTGATCATATAAACTCACATGCCAGTACATCCTAATGCGGATCATCAATACTGTTACAATCTAACTTAACGTTGAATACTTGTTACTTTATATCCTCATTCATCTAGCAGGCATCCATATCCACAGAAAACAATTGTTGTTCACTAAGAGCTTATTATGATAAAACAGGCACTATTAAAACTGAATGGAGAAGATACTTCAAACTTACTTCTATCTCATTCATCAATTTCATGGCTTCAATGATGCATAAGACCTGCCCCTTCTGCACCTTGTCTCCAACCTAGAATGGAAATGCTTATCGTTTTCCACGTCAAGCATAAACTTTCATCAATGAGAAACAGTAAAAGCACCAATAGAAGTTATTTACCTTCACGAATGGGGGTTCACTGGGGGCAGGGCTTCTGTAGAATGTTCCTGCCATAGGGCATTTAAGTGGTGGATGTGAAGACTTTGGGGATTTGGCAGCAGCAGGAGCGGGTGATGGTGCAGCAGAAGATGCAGGGCTAGATGCTGCAGGAGCAGCTGCAGGAAGGGGTGGTGGTATTGCTGGTGGTGCTGATGGCGAACTCATTATAACAGGAGCAGGAGATAATGGTTGAGGCAAGGCCTCCTTTTTCCTAATTATCAGTTCACAGTCAAGTTGTTTCAACTGTAACTCTACAATATCCCTTGAATCAACAAGTCTGCAACAAGTAAAGAATATCTTTGTTACAATAAAAATGGAGTCTATGTGAAAAGTACAAATTTTGATTCAATTCACTCACTTAACAAGGCTTGAAACTTGAGTAATGAATTCAGAGATAGATTCCTCTGTAGCCAAAGTTGGAGGTGAAGATTCATTTGATGGCTTAGCATCCTTTGCTTCCTGTGATGGCACTTCTGTTTTAGGAGGAGATGATGGTGCAGCATTTGAGGATCCCTCGACAGCAACCTTGAAGGCAACAGATGACCCCAAAAGCGTGTCGAGGAAGGAACGAAAATTTGAAAATAGATCTGCTAACGGAAACTTTTGAAAGAAGTTTACCTCATTCAATTGTCCTTTCACCACAGTGGAACAGTTGTGACCAGGCTGCAAACCCATAATATTGACAAAATTTTGTTCTTTATAAAAGAGTCTCAATATGCTAATTTGAAATGAAATGTAAATAAATGGTTAAAACTGGAGAATGTAGTCTAATCATAAGAAGAATTCCATTAAGAAAAAGCAATGTATGTGAACAGAGCAGGTCCAGATTTGCAATAATGAGATTCAAAATGCCTCAATCACATGAACAGCTTCTGAGACTACAAAGTGAATAAGATATAAAATGTGCAAGCCTAAAATGTCAAAAACTGCTCGAGAGAGAGAATTCATGAGGGCATTTCTCTTTTCTTCAAGTTTAAGAAATCATCAGGATACCATACTAGCTTAGCCTGCCAATTGCATTCTACAAGGTCATGATGCAACCCACTAGACAGATCTACTTGGGCCATGACCAATCCATTTGGTCTCCACCATACTAACATCAATGATTGCTCCGATAACTACAGCTCTTGCAACAAAAAGAACAACATTCTACAAGTTCCCAATGCAACCCACTATACAGATCTACTTGGACCATGACCAATCTGTTTGGTCTCCATCATACTAACATCAATGATTGCTCCAATAACTACTGCTCTTGCAACAAAAAGAACAATAAAGCGTACACATCCTAACACCTCTCAAAATGACTGCAACTGCATTCTGAAATTTATTGTTTCAGCAACAGGCAGACAGCATATGCAATGGACTACTAAGTTATGCTAAACCTCCAGTGTGTGGTCAAGTGATTGCTCAGAGAAGTTTATTTAAAGACAAGTAGAAGAAAACTCAATTTGTCCACTGCTTACTCCATCAGAAAGCCAGAAAGTAGATAGCACAATTTTTAAGATAGAGAAGTTAATAACTTATAGGCTACAAGTTTTTTTTCCCCCTTTTTTCTGATCCTTAATACAAACATTTCTTAACAGAGAGGCCTACAAAGAAGTTGATACATAACAGTTCAAATCTTGTTTAGACCGTGGTTAAAGAGAAGCAAACTCTCGTGTTCTGGAGATAAAATGTCATAAAATTGTCAAGACATCAAATTTCTCCATTAACTTCATTTAAGATTTTGCAACAACTGACCAACATTTCAATAGTCGCGTGGGACACTTTCTACTTTAAAATGACAACACAGGCATGTAACACTTCGATGTCGCTTCCTATTGGCTGATTCCATTGAAACAGATGAAGATTAAATGTAGCATTCAATTTCCTTTTTCTTCACTTCCCAATTTTCGTCAGCAACCAGTTAACCCTGAATCGAGTTCAGTTACTAATTCTCCAGAAATTGCCGTACAATTGGAAAAAAAAAACCAAATTAAAGCAGCAAATTAACTGACAATAGATTTTCATCAAGTGAAACAAGGAGATAAACCTCAATGATTCGAGGAATTGTAGAAAATAATCAAATGAACTGCATTTTATTATGTAATGGAACTCAAAGTTCTCATCAATATCATTGTATCTTTAATGTTATTTCCATCGCTCAAGGGTCAACAATGATGAAATCAACTAAAAAGATCTTATAATCTAGTTTCCCTCTCCTTTTCATGGTTTTAGCTTCTCTGGAATCTCAAGATAATAACAAAGGGAAATAACATAAACAGAAAAGAAGAGCAAACCATCCTAAATGATAGACTATCAAATCAAAGGTAAAGCATTTAAGAACCGTAGAAAATGGCATTCCAATCTTGAAATGTAGCATAAGCCAAACCAAAACAACAAGAAACCTAAAGATTCACAAACATAAACACTATTCCCCACATTCCTTGGAAAACCAAATGAAGGAGCCAATTCAAGTAAAAGCAAAAGGAAAATAGATAACTACTAAAGACTCAAACTTTGTAAAATTCCCAAGAAGAAAAACAAAGAAAGATGAATTACCCTGGTGAAAAATCGAAGCTTTGGGTTGGGAGAGAGGGGAAAGCAGACCCTGGAAAAGCTGGGGTTATTGCAATGAGGCAAGCTGGTGGTGGAGCTCTTAACCACAAGTGAAGGAGTTGGGGTAGCAGAGAGTGAAGAAGCCATCTTTGAAAGCTTGCGTTTTGACAAGCACAGAGAGACAACAAATGGGGTTGGTTGTGATGGATTATATAGATGTTAGAGTAGATTAGGTGAGTGCTTTGGGTTTTCCGTCAGATGGGTTAGTTTCGAGTGCTGAGCTGAAACTATGACATAGAGAGGCGAGACAGCAGAAACTAAAAAAGCCACCGAATCAGCAACATGGCTTCGCCTTATAGATTTCAGACTTTCCGATGAAACCAATGGGAGTAAAAAGGAGTATAGATCTTATATCTAATATTACGTTATCTTATTATGTTTTATAAGTATTAGCTATTTATTTATCTAAAGTCTTATAAAAGACCTACATAAATAAACGTGAGATTTACATAAATAAATGACTGAGATTTATGAAACAGAATAAGACATTGTAATATTAGACAAAGAATTTCTTCCCAAAAAAAACGTGAAGTTACTTATTTTGCCACCTAAATCTAAATAAAAAACTAAATTCGAATATCATATTCAATTTTAAATATTGAATTAAAAAAATTAGAATTCAATCAAACAAGTGTTTACTTACTCTTAACTTTGACTTATCACTTTTTTAATTAAATTTGAATTCGATTTGGTCTTATTATCATCCCTAATTACAATGGTTTTCAATACCTAAGTCAATTTAATAAATAAGAACGAACTTTTGAATATGCCTCAAGCTACTAGATTAGAGTTTAAATTCATCAGGTTTTATTTATACGGGAATTTAAATTTATTGTTATTTTAATTAGATTCGAACCTTAAAAATTTTGAGATCAGTTTGGCCCCCTTAACATTTTTAATTGGAACGTAGAGCATAATATATTATAAAGAATGAACTTTTGAATATATTTATGAGGTGTTTGATTAGTTGGTATAAGAAGAAATGATAAGATAAGGAATAAAAAAATGATGCTTGATAATATATTATGATTAAATGAACAATATTTTTATATAAACTTTTGGAGTAATACTGTATGCCTTTCAATTATGAGAGAAATGAATACTTTTTCATTTTTATTTCTCACTATATTTATTATAAATCATATTATCATTTCTTTGAGTGATAATATATTCAAGTTAGATCCGAATATAAATTCATTAAATTATATGTATATACTTAATTTTAAATTTATTATTATTATAATTAGATTTAAATAAGGATGACAATTCTTAGCCTATGAGCTTAAATATAGTTGTTTTCAATGAGTCAGCTCATAAATTAGGTCCAAGTTCAAAATTGACTCGAGACCTAATTATTCTAAACAAAATAATATTATTTACCTCAATCTAAACTTAATTAAAAAATAAATTATTTTATATTTTTAATTTAGGCTATTGACATCCCTAAAACGAAGAAGGGCCAGAATAAAACATAAAGTTGGGCCTATCACATAGGATAAATCAGAAGGCCCACAACTTAGAATATCTTAACTAGTACTCCCGCTGTTGCCATTAAGAGTTAAACCCTATCGAGTAGACCACAGATGAATCGAAAGCTCAAATGCTTAATTTCGGAAGCTTCAACTCCAGATTAATGTACAAACGGCCCTGTAATTGCTTCCTTAATCTGTTTGTTGGAGCACACACGTTGCAAGTTGTTTATGCTAAGAACCTGGAAAAAAGGTTTCAGACTATAAAGGTGGCAGCTACTCCCGCAGTACTCCTATTGATATTGCAGAAAACACTTTCCACAAACACAAGAAGTTGTTTTTGATCTGCATGCAAGTTACTGTGAAGTCTGGTTTTGATAACTCCACGTTAGGAATGACCCAGGTACGGAACATGAACATCCATGGAGCTCCTTGGCAAAAGTGGTCGCCTCCTCTTGAGACGCAATGGCTGGTTATAACGAAACAGATTTCTTAGCTTTTCATCGATGTAGTATACTCCTATCATGGAAAGTAGGAGTTATGATCCATATAGAGCAAACCTATCAAAGCCAAGGAGATCAAAGACAGGGACTAGAAAGTGCCATCAAAGACCGAATAATGGGTGCAAAACGAGTTTTAGAAAATGCCTGGTCCGAAGCAAATGTTAAGCTGGTCGGACAATTTTGTCCTTTTCCATAAATTTAGACATTATTTAATTGCATCTTTCGGTTTTTTAATAATTTATTGGTTAAGTTATATAATTTGATTTAGATAAAAATAATAAAGTGACCCAATAAATGATCTAAATCAATGGATCAAAATTCAGGTGAAAAATAGATCTCAATCAGTATGGATCAAACCTACATCGGGTCTGTGATTAGAAAGCCTGATATGAAAGTTATATATAAAAGTTAAGGTCTCCTGCAGTTGTTCATGTCAATTGTAAGCACAAGGATTCTCTCAACCATTAAAAGAGTTTACGTTTTGAAAAAATTATAGAAAGACCTTACCCGAGTCCCGGAGAGCAATTCTCGTGAAGGCGACGGTGGATTCGCACCCATTTCGACTTCAAAAAACTCATTTGAAGTAATGGAGACCGAAATTAGGAATTTTTTGCATATTTTCTTTTCTTTCCCTTTCACATTCGATATGGGATACATAACTAAGTCACCGTTACATATTACACGTGGTATTAGAGCGTGATGTGATTAGGTGGTTAAAAATAAAGATTTTTCAGTTTTCTTTCCAAAAGTTTTCAGATATTTAACTTATGTTTCTCGTTTTTTTCTTACTTTTTATTGCATAAAAGTAGTATACATGTATTTGTCCTTGAGAAACGGGGAGGCAAGGAATGCAAAAAATGACCCAAAACTCGCTAGAAATCGCCATTTTCTGGCAGGAACGATGGAGACCGTTCGCACCACATGCACGTGCTATCAGATAAGAGCGCGCGGGCACGGGTCTGGCGCGTGCACTGTTGACGCACATCGTTGGGCGACGCATGTGAGTCGCAACTGATGTCATCGCAGATGTTAGCGAATGATGTCAGTGCTACAATGCACTGACACAATGTCAATCGTACAGACATCTACAATACTTAAAAAAACACAAAATTTTCATATTTCCCGTAAAGGTGCCCCGAGGTGTTTTGGGTCAGTTTCTGAATTCGAAATTTTCAAAAAGTGATTTTTTCCCAATTTTTTGGATTTATTACATTAGTAATAAATTAAAGCTTAACTCCAACAAAAGAAATTAAGACGCTTTGAATTCGATTTCGAGTGAATTTTTATACTTTGGACATCACATGAGAGAGATACTTCAAGTTTTCGTATCTAAGGTCTTATATTCAGTATTCGAGATCGCATGATAGTTACTCAAAAGAGGTTTTAAGACATTCTAAAGCCATTTTGAGTGAATTTTCGTGCAATGAACTTGCCATAAGGGAGATACATGAGATTATCGTGCCTCGGTTGGTCAGTTCAGTATCCGGTGATGCACGATAGTCGCTCTATTGAGATTTTTCCTTTGCAAAAGTCTCAAGTGAAGTTTTCAAAGAATGTCTTCAGCACGAGTGTGTGATAATAAGATTGTGCATTCAGATTTTTACATTTATTGATGTTACATTTTCATATACCATATGTCTATAAAAAATGTGAAGATAACATAAAAATGTATCCTTTGTGTTTGTGGAATTTCAAGTCAGTATTTTGAATTGTTATGCTTGTGTATTGGGGGATGTCTCTGATTTTGTGTTAGGTTATTCTGCCCAAAGGTATTGGCCTTACATAACATTTTGAGATGTATATAAAGGCATTAGTTGGAGGCAAGTTTTTGCTCAAGTGATCTATTTGCCAAAAGGTAGTAGTGTCATCAGAGTTAATGGTTTGTACTCCGATAGCTTTTATTTCGAAGTATAATTGCATATATTTTGTATTTAACCTAAAGGTGTTTCATAATATGTATAATCGGATTTTTAAAAAAGATATTATTTAATGGCTTTAAGTATTGCTGTTATCCTACATTAGTGTTTATCTAATCAATGTTATTTTACAGTCACCTTTTTGGTCAACAAAGTCAGTGTCACCATTAAAACCCTGACCGGTTTTAATACAAAGAAGTGGACGAAGGATGTATTGAATGTTATGGAGATAGCTGAGATTGATATGACCATACGGACAGATAGGTCATCTCCACCTACATCTATGAGCTCGAGAGTTCATAAAGTAGCTTATGAAGCCTGGGATCGGTCTAATAGATTATGTCTTATAACCATTAAATGATCCATACCTGATCATCTGTTTAATGGACTTCTGGACTTAAACATAGCAAAAACGTTTCTTGGAAACGTCTCCTGGAGGTACATAATCTCAGCTAATGTTAAGATAAGTGCCTTGATGAAAAAATTATTTTCCATAAGGCATACAGGAGAAGGGGGAGTAATGAAATACATATCAATAATGATCCATCTTCAAAGTAGACTAAAGATGCTAAACATTTCTCTTCCTGATGTCTTTATTGTTCATCAGACTCTAAACACACTCCCTCCAAAGTTTAGTAATCTAGTGATGACATATTACTCCTTGGATGAGGAATGAGACTTTAACACTTTGATAGCCTATTGCATTGCTGAGGAGGAGAAACTCAAGTTTGCTACTCCTACAGCCCTCGAAGCAACTAAAAAGTAAGCAAAAATGAAGCCCGCTAAGTTTAAAGGTAGAAAGTTTAAATCTTCTCTACGTGCTGATGTTGGTCAAACCAATGCTGATAAAGGTCCACATGATATAAAGAAGCCAGCAGTATAAGGCTTAGAAGGAAAGACTATAATCATCAAGTAACTCATTGGCTTATTAATTTATGAATCTATTTTGTGATAGTCGTATTAAGTATTTGGTGGCTATATAGTAAAGCATCTGATCAAGGTGCTTCTACGATGCATAAAGCCAAATAAATGGAAGGAGAAACTAATGGTTCACAGCAATGAAGAAATAGAAGTAATATCTATGGAGATGTATGTACTGAACCTTGTTGTAAGGTTCATTTGGGTTTTATACGATACATTTTATATGTGATCTTTTAATCAATTTTAGAAAAAGAGGGTTAATGTTTTGTATTTAATGCTTATGTTATACAGTTGTTGTTTAATGCAAAACATAATGGTACAACTTTCTTGTCATATAGTTTGTATAGAATGCGTCTTACCTTGGATTAGATATATGCTTCTTTGTATCTTGCGAAACAAGTTATGAAATGAAGAACCCTGATGAATAAGAAGTCATACATGGTGTGGCATGAAAATTTAAGCCACATTTCCAGAGCTAGAGTTGAAAGATTAATCAAGGAATGCATTTCTCAATTCTAGATTATTATTATTTGGGAACATGTGTTAACAATTGTAAGGGTAAGCTGACTAATAAGGATTTTGAGCTCAACTCATGCTTTTCATTTGTTGAGTCTGATACATAAAAATATCTGTCAACCTTATACAGTTGCATTGTGTAATTCTAAATGTATTCTGATATTTGTTGATGATTATTCCCATTATAGTTATGTGTTTTTACTTAAAGACTGAAGGTTGAGAACCAATTAGGAAAATTCATCAAGATAGTCAAATTTGATCGTGGAGGAGAATATCATAGCAGACATGATGTTTCAGGACTTTAAAAGGTTTGTTTGCCAAATATTTTGAATCAGTTATAATATGTTTACCCGATATTTGGAATTAGTTATAATAGTCAACTAATTCACTATACCGAGAAATTCTGAGCAAAATGTGTGTTGCCAAAAGACATAACTACACCCTAAAGGACTTGAAGAAATCGATGTTGAACATGGCTATTCTACTAAGATAGTATAATCCTTATAAAGAAAGATTGCATGCTAGTTCCACTCATTGCTATTTAGTAATATATCTCAACTACTTCAGGGCTACAGATTTTACTGTAGAAAAAGTGGGACTGGAATAGTGGAATCACAAACAAATAAGTTTTTGAAATACAATATCTATAATAATAGTGAGCTTTTTGACCTTCAGATGATAACAGGGTGGATACTACAGTTATTATATACCCGCTATTCATACAGTTAGATTCGGTAGATCTAGGTCTTTGTATCGTGCTTGTACAGGAACAGGAATCCATACATGCACACACAAAGGCTCCTACGAGTACAAGATTTAATGCAGTTAAAGTAAATTTACTAGAGTGAGACAACTTGCTATCTCATCAGATAACATAGTCTATTAGGTGAATAGGACTATGATATTAGACATGTTTCGAATCTAGCTACAAAAGTTGTTTTTGGACCCAATGCGGATGCATGGTAGGATGCAAAAATCCATGAAGCATAATAAGGTTTGAGAGCTAGTTGATTTACAGTGGAACTGCAAACTTGTCAGCTGTAAATGAAGATTAGACCTAAAGGATTTCAGGATAGAGTCCATCAGTTTATAGGTTGGCTCAGTTACCTAATGGTTCACTCGGGGAGAAAGGTTAACTTTAATATTATCATTTCTCTCGTATCCTTGTAAGATACATTTTGAGTGATTAAGGCAATTGTAGCTCATGATGATATAGAGTTACATTAGATGGCTGTCAAAATTGTTTTCTTGAGTAAAGACCTTTATAAAGAGGTCTATATGGTACAACCTAAAGGATTTCAGGATCCAAATAGCATTGACATGGTTTGCGTGTTATGCAGATCAATATATGGTTTACATCAAACCTTCCGAAAGTAATACCTTACAGTTAATGAGGTTATGACCTCTTTCGGCTTCATGAAGATTAAAGTTAAAAGATGCTTGTACTATAAGGTCAGGGGACCAAAGTTATCTTCCTATTACTGCATGTAGATGATATATTGCTCACATCAAGTTACTTAACAATACTGTATAAGGTTAAACAATTTTTAGTCAAAAACTTTGACATGAAAGACCTTGGCGTAGCATCTTTTGTCCTAAGTATTCAGATTCACCGAAACATATTTCAACACTCACCAAGCCTCTCATAGAATGAATACATTGAGTATGTGTTACAAAGGTTTAATACAGTTAACAGTAAACTTATCGTAGCATCTATCTCTCATAATGAGAGATAATCTTTGGCATAATATCCAAAGAAAAAAGAAAAAAGAGGTATACTAGTACGATTGATAGCTTGATGTATGCTTGGTTATGTGTTAACGAGTGTTGAGATGATTAAAAGGAACTAAGGATTATATGTTGACATATAAAAAAGTCAACGAACTAAACCTCGTAGGAAATTCATATTCAGATTTAATTATGTATCCGGATGATCGAAAGTGATGTCCTTTAAATTGCATATACTTTGAGCATAATTGTTGTCAATATGTTGAAATTGGTATTCGAAATTTATGGAATTGCTTTATAATTGTTTACAGATGGTTTTCAACACTCTAAGGACGAAAAAGAACCAAAAAGGCGCAAAAGAAGGAAAGAAATTTGAACTCTCCAATCTGGACGAAATTCAGAGATTAAGCGTGGGCACGCTTAAGGATGGAATCTGAAGTCTGCAGAAATTCCAGAATTGGATTCCAATTAAAACACAATCGCTCAAGATCCTTTTGTCCTCTTTCCATGTTGGAACCCATACCAGATATCCAACCTTCATACTTATACATGATTATAAACTCAATTAAAGAAAATCTTGTAAGATTCATCTTAATTTCCGTCAATAAAATTAATCTGCTTCGGGCCCATAAGTAAATCCGATTTCTAAGGTAATACGATATTCCATGTCGCTAGGTCAAATAAAAACAGAAAACGCCTCAATCGGATCTTTAAAGATCACAAAAACGAAAGACCGGCACATAGCCCAAATAAAACCCGACACTCTCATTTTTACCAAAATGGGATAGACAATTTCTCTCGTTAACCAATGCTTCGAGTTTCGCACAAATCGGAGGTCAAATGGAGAAGAAACAAAGAAAATAAGAGAAAGACCAAATGAATAGTACTTTTTGACCATATGAATAGTAAATGACCAACTTCCGACCCTCATAACTTTTTACTCCTAACTCCGAACAGGACATATCATACCTCCATGGAAAGATGAAAAGATTCTCTACATCTTTCATGAAGGATGGAAAATCCGATTCCCGCTCTAAAGGGGCGGAAAATCCTTGCGAACATTCAGCCCAAAATGGCCCAATGAATAGTAATTCGAGAAACCAAAATGCAAAGTGGGCAGCAAACTTCAATCGTGCATAACTTTTTCATCTTAAGTCATCTAATGGCCCATTTTATACCATTTTAAAGATCTTAACGCGTTCTACAAACTTCCAGAATACCTCCAAAGCTAATTCACTTATTAAGAGGGTCTAAACCCTAAGCGAAGTTGCTGCCCAAATTTAGGAAAATTTGGACAGCATCTCCCCTATTATGCAACTAGCCAAAATCTTCAAATTTCTCACCCAAACTTCAAACCTGCATAAAAATCACTTCAATCTTCCAACTGCTCACAAGCATCCAACTTCAACTCAATTCAACTCAATTGGCAATGTCACAATCTTAGTCATCTATCATTTGAATTCTTAAAGACATACCATCTCATCCTTGTTTTTATCATTTCCAATATTACAACCATACATGCTTAGGAAACTTATACAAGATACATTCTTTGAAAAACATATACATGCTACACTTTAACTTCAAAACTCTTACATCTTCATGAAAATAAGCAAATACACAATGCTTTGAGAGGCATTTTAGCCCAATTACAAAAGAACAAAATACAAAGTATGACGACCAAGCAAAAGCTTTGATTTCTCAAAGCACGACTCCAAAAGCAAATTGCATCGGAGTTGCCTCAATCCCGATGCAGGACTCGGATTCTTGCTCAAAACCTGTGGAGGGGAAATGGGGGGTGAGCTCGACGGCTCCGTGGGTAA
>JANVCL010000007.1:26190964-26202971 GCA_026546855.1 Erythroxylum incrassatum | reverse complement strand
GAGCAACCCACAGGTCTACAAGGAACCCACACTCAAAGCCCACAAGGAGCTTAAGAATGTTGCTCCCACACTGCAGACCGTGGGATTAGAACCTTGCACCTTGGAACAAATCTACCCCTCCGCAACCAACTGAGCTACGCCCTGCGGGCACAAATTTTCTATTCTAGTTATATAGGATCCATAGATTTAATAAAAAATGATAGGAACATCCGTACACAGATCTATCCCACAATTTTTGTTACCAGCTTAATCAATGACTCCATGATATGACCCATGTATATATATATATATATATATATGCAGCTTAATCAATGTCTCCATGATATATATATATAGTTATATGCAGCTTAATCAATGTCTCCATGATATGACCCTCCGTGAGTAAGACGATGATAAAATATAATCATGACAAAATATTAAATTTATTTTAAGAATCTATAAATTACGAAACTTAAATAATTCATTAATAAGCTAACAATTCAAAATTAAATAATATATTCGATGTAATTAATCTATGGCTAGGAACAAGAAAAACAAACTTGAATAAAACATAACAGCACAATTTAACTTTTTCTGTATTGGAATTTCCTTTAGCAGGATTTTTTTAACCCATCGTTGTTGTTGAATACAATTCCAATTGTTGTTCTTAGGCTTACCTGACTCTTGACTCCAATCCCTCGCAATGGCGTCTTATACTGTAAGCATCATCTGAATTCCTATCTTCTCTCTTATATTCGATTTCAACCCTCTCAATTAGCGTGAGGCTTGTTGAGGATGAGATTCAAATAACTGGTTTCGAGCTGTTTAACCTAAAAAAAACTCTGTTTTATATTTATAGACGCTACAACCGCCTTGATGACACTGCTAATACGCATAAAAAAAATATATTGCTCATAATCTGGCAGTAAGAATCTCCCTCTAAGCAATTGCTTCATCCTCCTCCACGAAGAAATCAGATTCCACCCTTCTCTCCTTCTTGACTCCCACAATTGCTCCCATCATACGGAAACTCCCCTTTTAGTTGGTAGGCCACCAACTTCACTTTCCTATCCTCTAGAATCTCCGTATAATTAAAGAATCTCTCTATAACCGCTGACCAATTAAGAAAGACTTCAATATCGAGATCTCCGCTAAAAGATGGGATATCTACCTTAAGTTTATATTCATAATCTCCTCTTCGTCTTAGCTAGATGACTTCTCCCTTATCGTTGGAACTATTTTCATGATTCCATGACACGAGATTTTGAATATGAGGATGCCTCGCAAGGTCACCTTCCCTAACAACTGGTTCCTCAATTCTTCTTGTGTTGTCTCCTCGCAACAACGCTTGTAACTAGTCCTGAATCAACGCCAGGTGTCATTCCATATTGTGAATTGACTCTCAAACTTCAGGTAACCCACGAATGTCGCCGTTGGTGTTGGCCATTGTCAGACGAACAAACCTTGCATTTTCAAGGTTTTGATACCACCTAACGCAACCCGGAAACGCAGTACTCTAATCCAAGAGTACAGAAAATGCTGATTTAATTCAAAATCTACAAAGAAATCAAAAGGTAGACGAAAATCTTAAGAAAAATATAGTATTTTGATTGAAAAATAGGCAAAGGTTCTTCCACAATACAATAAAGAAGTATTTATATGAGTTATAATGACCTCGAACTTAATTAAAAAAAGGTCCTTACAATCTTAATAAAAGTAAAACACAATAAATAAATAGATTTTCTAATCTAAAACTTCGGGTCGGAGATAAGGGGAAAAAAAAAAGCTCTCCAATTCGGACCAACTTGGAGAACTTTTACATGTTTTAAGTATGGGATGAAATAATTGTAAGAAAAATGAAAACACACGTATCATCAAATTATCCTGAAACTTGGTGGTCCTCCTCCTCCTCCTCTTTCCATGGATAGTGCCCTGAGATGTGGACAAGAACACTAATGTCTTTAGTGGGAATTCACACCCCCAACTCAGGCCAATCATCTTTGTCTATAGACAACTCATACCTCCCAAAGACTTGACCCAAAAAACAAAAAAATGCAAACAAGTCTTTGATGTTGGTGATGACTTCAATAAGATGATTTTCACTCCATGTCCGTCCTTAATTATCGTTTACTTTGTCTCTACCTTCCGTGTCCCTTTGTGCTTCCTTCTCCATAAAACACAACCTCCCTTCTTCATACATCACCCCTCTCTCTTTCCCTCCAGAATTCTACTTGGAAAGATACATATCTATCAGGTTTCTGACCATGTTTAACCTGAACGTGTTCTGGTGTGCATTACTGTGCACGTTCCTGAGTTCTACGTCCATGGAAGCAGCTCCTGGAAGCTCACTCATCACCTACTTACCAGGCTTTAATGCCTCCTCCTTCCCATCAAAACACTACTCCGGGTATGTATGTTTCATCTCCACTCACTTGATAGATATATATTACAGTTTCTGATACGTGTTTTTTTCCTCCAACTTCTGTAGCTATGTCAGCTTCGACCAGAAGAATCTGTTCTACTACTTTGTGGTGTCAGAGAGGAGTCCAACAACAGACCCTGTAGTTCTGTGGCTGAATGGTGGACCCGGTTGCTCTAGCTTCGATGGATTTGTATATGAACACGGTACTGTTCTGTATACATAAACCATTTTCTTAAAAAAGTACAAAAAATCATGATACTTATATTCTTTCATTATTATTAAAGAAAGAGGTAGGAATAAGAATGAGTTTTGATATCATCTTGTTAAACCCTTTTCACAAAATTTCAAAACAACTCAAAACAGGGCACAAATCTTCTGTCTCGAATAACTGAGATTCAATGAGATAGAGTAAGAGACATAGTAAAAATCAGAAGATCCTAACATATCAAAATAAGAATTTTTATTATTGGAGTGTTACATGATCACGAATGATCATAATTTAGATTCATATGATACAGGACCGTTCAATTTTGAAGGAGGACAGCCAAAAGGGAGCCTTCCAAGATTGCAACTTAATCCATACGGTTGGTCCAAGGTCGTATGTGTCTTTTCATTCTGTTTTTGGCATTTAATGGTTGATTATATGTAAAAGACTGTCCGAATCAAGCTCGAACTTCGAGCCAGAGTCACATTCAAATATAGTTTAATTTGTTAATTTTAGTATTTTAACATTTTTATTTAAGTAAAAGTTTAAATACGAGCTTAATTTATTTTAGATATTTAAATTGGAATTCGATTAAATATATTTTTTTTTACTTTAATTAGACTAATTTGATTTTTTTATTAATCAAATTAAAAAATCAATTAAAATTGAATATTCAAATTTAATTCATAATATAATATAATATAATATAATAGATTATAGTTTGGCCACAATCTTCATGATTATTCGTGTTCTGATATTTTTTTTTTTTTTGGGGATGATTTAAACAGGTTTCAAACATTATTTATTTGGATTCTCCATGTGGGGTTGGCTTGTCATACTCTGAAAACCAGAGCAAATACACAACTGATGACTTTCAAACTGCTTCTGATACTCATAATTTCCTTCTAAAGGTGATTAACTTAAAAGATCTATCAGTGTTCACCTAAAATTTGGTATCTTCATCCTTTTAAGATTGTTCCTCAATTGATTCCTCAAATTTATTATCAGAATGAATTGGCAGAATAGCCTTAAGCTGTTGCAACAGCTTGACATCTTTCTTTGTTTTTTGAGAACATTTATTTGCAAAGTGACCATGTTCTTCATAGAGAAAACATCGAGTAGGCTTCTGTTGATGTACCGTTGAATTCAGATTGTACCCAATTGTGGCTCCTAAAATCAGAGTGGCTGCTTCTGCATGAACTTAAATCACTTGAAAGATCTGTGACTGCATCTTTTTCTTTTTCTCCATCCAGTGGTTTGGACTGTACCCAGAATTTCTGAGCAATCCATTTTACATAGCTGGGGAATCATATGCTGGAATCTATGTTCCTACTCTTGCCTCTGAAGTGGTAAAAGGTATATCCATCTCCATGTTCTTCCCGTGGCAGCAAGTTTATGAAGCTTGCTAAGTAATCTTCATCTTGCAGGGATTAATGGAGGTCAAAAGCCTCTTGTTAACTTCAAGGTAAGCCATAGCCATAACTGAATTCTCCTGAATCGTCTGAAACTACACTAACCAACCAATTTCTCCTGTGAAAGGGATACATGGTAGGCAATGGGGTCACTGGAAGTCAGTATGGAGGAATCGATGCTCTGATTCCCTTTGTACACGGAATGGCTCTGATCTCTAATGACATTTATCAGGTTGAAGAAGGGTGATTTCATGTGAATGGTTCACATCCTCCAAGTTGTTCTTCAACATCTGATTCTTTACACTTTCCATTTTTTGCAGGAAGTTGTGTCTTCCTGTAAAGGGAACTACTCAGATCGCAGCAAAAACTGCGATAAAAGCCTTGATAAAGTGGAAAGAGTAAGTTGCAGAAAGCTTCAGTTTTGGGTACTAAATCTGCAAGTGACTTGAGCTTTTCTGATGTATGATTGCTGATTTGATCATATCAGTCTCTAGATGGATTAAACTTATATAACATCTTGGAGCCATGTTACCATGATCCATCATCAAAAAATGGGTCAGGGAACACAAGTTTGCCACTCAGCTTCCAACTGTTGGGGAAGACGGACAGGCCTCTTAAGGTTAGGAAGAGGATGTTTGGTCGGGCATGGCCACTTTGGAGGCTTGAAAGAGATGGAAATGGCAATCTTCCTTCATGGCCTAAACTTGCATTGAGTGGCAGTGTACCCTGTGTTGTGAGTACTGACTTTGATTAACTAAACAAAGGGGTTCGTTGGTTGTTGATGATGACGAGTTTGTGTTTTATGAACAGAATGATGAAATTGCAACCTCTTGGTTGAATGATGAGAATGTTAGAAAAGCAATTCATGCCGCTCCGGTAAACTTCCCTTCAACTTTCTGGTATTTATGACTTGGAGGCCATGAGATGTTTCAATTAACCGCTTCTGTACAATTATCAGAAATCCATTGCTGGAGTTTGGGAGCTATGCTCAGATAGAATCAATTATGGTTATGGAGCTGGAAATATGCTTCCTTACCACAAAAACCTTACTACTCATGGTTATCGAGCACTTATTTACAGGTAATGATAAGAAGAAGAAAAATAAGATAATAACTGAAGCAACCATTCCTTAAATCTTATCAAAAAGTCTTGTGAATTTATGTTCTTACATTTCTTGATGCAGTGGAGACCATGACATGTGTGTGCCATACACTGGGACGGAAGCTTGGACTAAGTCATTAGGGTATGAGGTACTAGATGAATGGAGGCCATGGTTGTCTGGGGAGGATGTTGCAGGGTAAAGTCCTCCACTTTCTTTCTCCCTCCCCATTCTTTCTTCTTCAATGTTGCTCAAACAGTTCCTTTTTTAACCCGTGTCACAGGTACTTGCAAGGATATGACAATAACCTCACTTTTCTAACCATCAAGGTTTGAACATAGAAACATAATCACAATTTGTCTGAATCTGACAGAAAAATGCAGACTTTTCCTCTCAGAACAGAACTGGAGTTAGTGAAGACAATTTCATGGTTTATGCAGGGTGCAGGGCATACAGTACCAGAATACAAGCCACGAGAGTCGTTGGATTTCTACAACCGATGGTTGGAAGGAAAGACTATATGATTTGCTTGCCTGGAGTTGAGAATCCTTCAATTATTACGCAAAAATAATAATAATAATTTGATCATTTATTTTCATTATAAAGATTCATGTACTCTTCCAACAGAAGAGCATAACATGTGCATGTTATTACCAGAAATCAAATTCTCTCAACTGTTAAAACCATTTTCTACTATTATATGTACATGCTCTATTTTCCAACCAAAACATGGAAAGTTTCCATTATGAAATAGTGAAAAGAAACAAGCTTTCTCGTACTTTCTGTTTTTAAGAAACATAAACGAGTCTAAGGGAGAGACGTTTAGGATGTAAAAGGAGTTCAGAGATGATGTGAGAAACAAAGATCAATTCTTTGAAATGCATTAACTGGATTGAGTGAGAAGTGGATGAAAAAAGAATCTTGTAATTTTTCTTCTTGAGCAATGGCTTGTTATTATGAGCATGGACAAACAAACAATTGATCATACCTGAAATATAGAGCAAAAACAGAACCGAGACCCGAGAGTTGGATTTTACAGAAAGAAAGAAAAAAAAAAGAATCCCAATTTCCCCCCAGAACAGAGATAAGAGAGAAAGTGAGGACAACCAGACACAGTAATATTAGCCTGGACACCACCTCTCTGGTCGACAGTGATCATTCAATGGTCCTACCCATCTTAGATTCCCCCTACTGCAGAAAACAAAAATTAACCATACAGGAACAAGGAAACATAATCATTAAAACAAAACAATGAGTGGAAATAAGAATTAAGAAAATCCAAAGGGTGCTCCGCTTGTTTCATTTCCGAGTTTTCGGTGGCCCAGCATCCCTTCCCGGCACAAACCTTGGCAAGTTCAATAGGGTGTTGACACGAGACACTCCTTCAAGAGCAGACCATTCCACTCTGGATTCTCCAAGTAGTTCATCCTTCTCGGAGGATTCTTCTTCCTCTGCAGCACCCTCTGGTACGGGTTCTTTCCCACAAGAGTATCCCAGAATGGTTGGAACAGAAAGGTTATCATCTTTCTGATTGGATGTATCAATTTCAAGCACCGAATTAAGCTGCTGCTCTTTAGACTTGACAATGGAAGCATTGTATAGATTATTCAAGTCAAGGAAAAAGCAGACTACTGCACAATCATCAATTTTGGAGGTCGGATACTTGTACTTCCATGCGCGAACTGCTGACTCAACTATCGCTCTAGCAGCAGAAGCTCTAGCTGGGGCTGCTGCTACAATGTCTATCACCTCTTTATTTGAGAGCACATCCCAAATCTATCACAAGTTAAACCTTGTAAGATACAAATCCTTTTCCACCGTTTCAATAAAAACCACTTATGATCTACCTATCTAGGTCTTACCCCGTCTGTAGCCAAGACTATAAATTCATCCTTCTCAGTTAGCTGTCGATAGGATATATCAGGCACAGAAATTAGACCAAAATCCTTAAGACAGAAATCTCCAAAAGCCCGGGCCATGGCAAGACCAGGTGAGTCATTGTTTGGCAGCCAGACTCTAGCTACCTCAGGTTCATCCTGAAGTGCAAAAACACGGCCTCTACACTTCTGAATTCTTTCAGCTTCCGCTTTACAAGAAAAAGTACAGAGCAAATTAGCAAAAAGTCAAAAACACTAACAGTTAAGAACTAAAATAGGGAATTCATATCACAATCAACCAGATTTTCAATTCCTGTTTCTTCCACCAAATATTCACCCAATGGGAAATATTTAACAACCCCCTTTTTTCTCCCAAAAAGAAACTCATTGGTTAAAAGGTTGCAGACACCGCACATGAACAGTAAAGCTTAAGAACCAAGCATAATCTCATACAAAAGGTATGCTAGGTTGGCCTGAGTAACAGTATGTTACCGTCAATGGATGGATGGCCCTCCCCATTCAGAGCCCCTAGAACATTTTCCTAGTATGCCTAGTCGTCCTATTCAAATAGATGAACTCAATGTGCACCTAATATATACTGAGAAAGGGAGTAGCAAGCTACCTGGAAGATTTGGTTTCAGATCCACAGTCAACTGTAATGCAACCAGAGAATTGTCATCATCTCTTGTACCAAGTACAGCTCTGGAGTCCCCAACATTTCCTACGACTAGATATTGTCCCTACACCATACGTGATGGAATTAGCATCAAGGGTAGACAAAAGATGTTGTCTAAACAGTATATGCAAACTAAGCTAGCAGCTGTTGATTTAAACAAACCTGCTTGACCAATGTAACCGCAGTTGTCCCACTGCAAAAGCAGTCAATATTTGTATGCATTCTTAGTTCCCTGTCCATGATCTTGAAAGCCTTAAGAAATGAATCTTTCAGTGTCTGAAAAATCTCTGGGTGCTTTTCAGTGTCATCACGATCTACGGAGGTCCTAGATTCTTCATCAGCAGATATAAAAGCAGCATCCTCAGAATTCATGCTTCCTGCGGTATTAAGGCTTATCTCCCTAAGAATATCCTCACTGGTTACACTAATTTCCCACTGAGCACTCAGTTTCACAGGAAGAGAATCCCTCACTTTTTTGGCAACCATATGACCATAAGGGCCATGACCATCAAAAACACCACAGAAAACAGTATCTGTCCTTGAGCCAAAATTCTGGAATCCATTTTTCCATCAATAAGATAATTATATATTAAATTTTCATGAAGAGTAAGTATGATATATCAAATAACTTGTCAAAGAGAATAAGTCATAAACGTTGCAGAACAGAGAGCATATAAGCAGGGCTGTCGGTATCTGTTTAAAGAATAGCAAACAAGCAAATGATAGCCCTTTGACAATAAATTGCATAAACATCCAATTAAACAAGGAATGAAATATCTATCTTTTAACAATTGAGTTGCCATGTAACAAAACAATATCTAAATTAAGAAAGAAGATACGGCAAACCTCCTCATGTTGTCTACATATCTAGATTCAACTCTCAACAGATTTTCAGGCTTCAAAAATTGAACTTCATTCCACAACTAATGTTTTTTAATCATTGGTCTAAGACACACGGGATCCAATATTGCTTGTTGCCAACGCTAGTCAACAGAAATAGCAGACTAATTGATATTAAATAACTTCTAGCTCCAACAGTTGACCTAACCACCCAAAAGAAAAATAAGTGAAAGATGGAAAGATTATAACCTCCCAAACAATCATTGCGTCCTGGTTGGCTCCTTTCTTGCCTTGTTGAGTAAACAGTGACGCAACATCACTAGAGCCGTTGAGAAACAATCTCCCCGGAATTCTGTGTAACGGTTCATCCCTCCGGTATTCGAAAGAAGAATTCCGGGACCCAAATCTCTTCTTGGCGTTCTTCCTCTTCCTGACACCAAAGCCAGGAGAGGAAGGTGATCCAGGCCGAGGGCTCCTGCTTTCTGCAGATAAGCAGGACCCCATCCTAAGGGCCCTGATAATATTTAATATGCAATCCAGACCAACCACACTGTTGCACCCACAACTATTTTCAGATGACGAATCCGTCTGAACTGATTGGCTATGATCCCCTAAATTTGTTTCCAATTCACACAACAATGCTTGCCTTAACCGCAAATTCACCCTTCAATGCATCAAAGCACTAAACTTTCACCAAATATCAACAAAACATAATCGGACTGACAGGATATTAAATCGAACCGACCAGTAATACCATGTAGACCTCCAAAACAACGAGCTTCAAGCGAACTACAGATTACCACTTCAGCTAACCTTGAACTTAAAGCTCCTGAATCTCGCAAAAACCGACGAAGAAGCAAGAAGGAAAAACAAAAATTTTCCCTTAAAATGGACCTTTCTGGCTTTGTAAGTTGAAGCAAAAAAGAGAATGGAGAAGATTCTTCACTCCATTCTTTTCATTTTATATTCATAACCAAAGCTAAAAAGGCATAAAGAGCAGATCTACGACGCAAAGATCTATCCACACAAAAAAAGAAAGAAAACCCGCTTTCCCAAATTTACCGCCACCAAAAAGAAAGCTCCTTTCTGCACCCAAGATCAAAAAGCACCCAACAACGGTTGGCTCACAAAACCCAATAACCAAAAGCGTAGTCCATACCAAAATTCAATCTTTAACCTCCCATAATACCCAATAACAGCAACTATTGATCAGATCAAGCGTCAGGAGATCGAAAATGAAGAACAACCCGGATCAATAAAAGCAACATCCAGGCAATCACAGTCCAACAAATCGTCAAATCTTAACGAGTCTGCAATGAGTTCCAAGGATTGAAAAACACACAATCATAAAGAAGAACAGAGCATAAGAAAAGGGTAGGCAACAATTTGTGAAAAAGAAAACAGAAAAAAGGATCCTGTAATTGAGAATACGAAAGGTGTGCATGCTCGTGAAGTTAAAAAGGAAGAACGAAAACGCGAAGATGGATTGAATTAGGAGAAACAATAGCAACCACTAAACACACACACACTGAGAAGACGAAAAGGAAAAGAATAGCTCAAAAATCTCTGAACTTGAGAGATTTACGAAACTAAGAATTTGGAGGGAGAGATTAAGATAAATAAAAAAAGGGTCTCTGATCTCACCCGAGACACCTTTGTCAGTCACTTTCACGCTTTCAGACATGTAAGAGGCAACCTCCCACCCAGTCCTAGGAGAAGAGACCGTTAATTAATAGATTAATTTTTTAATTCCTTTTTTTTTTGGATAAACTAAACTAAATAATCATATCCTTTAATTGGTCAATATTATTTCTTAAGTTTCATATTTATTTATCAAATTATTTTTCTTCACTTAGCAAGTGGATAAGCAATTTTATCCGTTTAATCTTACTTGTTAGATTCCGCTTGTTTCTGGAACCAACTCTTACTCTAATATCACATTTGTTAGATTTCGCTTGTGTGATATCAGAGTAAGTGTTGAACTCTTGAAACAGCGGGGCCTAACATTACTTTTTAAAGCACTTATTTTTATACGTATTTATTGATATTTTATATTATTATTAATTTATATTACACCTAAATCAATGGGGCATAATTTCTCTATCTATTTTTATCTTGTACTAATAAGGTAATATTGTATAAAACATTAATTGTTAGTTTTTTATTTGGAAGTAGATATCTAAAATTAACAAATCAAATATATTTTTTAAGATTCAAATTTTATTTTATTTTATTTTTTATAGATTTTTTGAATTTAAAATAAGTTAAATCAAACTTCAAATAATTGAAATATTTAACAAAGATTAATCTTAGAATTTCAATTTTAATTTAAATTGAAATTGGTTGAACAAATTTGATCAAACTTGAATATTTAAATCAAAACAAATTTTATATATTCAAGATTCAATTACACTATTCTGAAAAAAAAAGGAAAATACATACTCATTCACATGATTGTGTTTGACATTTTTGGTATTTTATTCACATGATTGTGATTGAGATTTGTTAGCCATTCACATGATTGTGTTTTGTATTCTCTTATTTAAATAGTCAAACATGTGGTTCACGTTTACAATCTAACCCCTTTTTTTTCATTAATCGATAAAGTAACATCAATCAATCATACATGTGGCTAAGTTGGTCGAGTAGAAAGATAGGTTGCTAAAAGATCATGCGTTAGCCCGCTCAAAAAAAAGATCATGCGTTAGATTTTTCTTATTTATGCCTCAAATAATTACATCGTTAATCAATTAACAGATTATTTTTAAATTTTTTTCACGCAAGTAAATAAAAATTACAACTGCAAAATAGAGAAGACAACGATGTTTAGTAACGCAATTTGACACATTTTACCTATGTCTGTGGAGCCCTCTCTCAGATTAAATTCTTTCACTGTAGATCACAAAATTACACAAATTTGATCTATCCCGTAAGACTCAATCTATATAATCGACCCACAACCTAACTACCCGTGAAAGATTTTCACTCCCAATAACACGACCGACTTGTGTTAACCTCGTCAGAGAATTTTCCTAACTATTTCTACTAAAAAACAAAGACAAATAAAACAAGAACGCAACAATTTCATATATGAATTCTTCACCAAAATAACCAAGTAATAGCATCAACTATATATGTACTCATCTGTAACAAAGCCTTCGTTGTGCTGCAATCATCAATCAACTTACAGAACCCAGCAAAAACATCAACTGCGCATAACCCTTGAAATGCTTGTTGGAGATAACACCAGTGAAACAATATTGCTCTAAGAAGACCCAGTCGTGAATCCTCAACGCATCCGCAATTTCATGTGGCTTGTTGGTCGAGGGCGCATTCTCACTAATGTCGCTAGACGTACAAGAGGATTCACGACTGATGCATCTTGTTCGTTTTGCGACACGCCCCAAGAAAGCATTATTAATGTATTGAGGGATTGCAAGGCAATTGAACCTACTTGGCGACGCATTGTGGGACAAACTGATCAGGGAGTTTTCTTC
>JANVCL010000007.1:26168070-26182417 GCA_026546855.1 Erythroxylum incrassatum | reverse complement strand
AATTATTGTTGTTGTTTTTGTTATTATTATTATTATTATAAATTTTGCACGTATTATGGTTAGTATTTGTTATTGTTATTATTTTTATTATGAAATATATTAGAAGAAATTAATTATATAATAATAATAATTATTATTGTTATTATTATTATTATTTGTTATTGATATTATTATTATTATTAATAAATAATAATAATGGTTATTATTATTAATTAACAATAATAATATTAATTAATATTATTATTGGTGTTAGGTTTGAAAAAATGAAATATTATTTTTGACATTTGCAATTCTTGTCTATAGGACAAAAATTTTTGTACCTCAGTTTTGAAATGAATAAAATTTTCTACCTTTAGTCTCTAAGGACGGAACAAAAAAAATTAAAAATGACAAGCAAACGGGACGGAGGACAAAAGCAAAACTTTATGTCGTTTTTATCGGCCCTCACCCTAAGGATGCTAACCAAACGTAGGGTAAGAAGCTGTCATGTTCTCGGTGTGAACAACATGCTCAACTGCTACAAGCAAGATCTGGGCCACATGAGAACAGATCATGGCGTTGGAAGCTCCACGTCAACAGAAAAATAAACGGTCCCCTAAGATTTCACTTCAATCGTCAGACGAACGCAACGCCGTGATATTGAAGTTGAAGGCACGTCTCTTCGTTTTGTCAATTGGATTGGCTCTGCTCTGTCTTCCCAATGTTCCAAAGATTGCCTTTACCACAGGAGACGAAAAGGATTATTCGCACGCTCCAAACTCCAATCAATGCTTCGGTTAATTAATTTAGATTAACCAGATTTTTGGGCCCAAGTGTCACAAATCTATGATTCAAATTTGGGTTGGGATTAAATTGAACTTCCAAATTGGTCGGTCCATCTTTAAGAACACATGGCCCAAGTTTGGTCATATTATTTAAAATGGCCTCATCTTAATCCAGTGGCCAGGCATTTTTAAATTAGTCCTCACTCACACCAATCTTCGATATCCAATCAAATTATATGGTTAGATTGAGATTAAACCCTATTGTTTTGTTTATCTGAAGTAATTTCAAAAGGATAATATAAAAGATTATTTACTTTCCAAATTATGATTGGCATGTAATGCGTGACATTCCTATGGGGTGATATGAGTCTTGTCTTCCCATCATCTTTCTAGTTTTTCAAGATGTTCGGAGCTGGCGGGATCAATTCACCTGTGCTTATTTTCATCTGTCAACTTGTACCTTTTTTCATCTAGGTATAGAGTGGCACACAGAAACAAGCACAACGACCTCATGTTTGGAGTCGACATGCCTTATAATATGAGGGTAGAGAGTTCAAAGTTCTTATAAATTTCATATCAAATTTGTATTTAACCAATATAAGATTCAAGTCCCATACCTTGCAATTATATCAAACCGTAATATTCGTTTCCCCCTAAGGATCAATGTCTTTATTGGTCACGAATGACATTTTTAGGTCACCACTCCATGGATCACAACTATAAGATCCTTGTTGGTCATGACTGACACTCCCAAGCTACCACTTCAAGACCGGCTCTGATACCAATTAATAAAGACTTTAGGAGAGCCACACCCCAAAAGCTAGCTTATGAGGATAGAGAGCCCAAAGTCCTTATAAATTTCATATCAATTTTGTATTTAACCAATATGAGATTCAAGTCTTATACCTTACAATTATATTAAACCGTAACAGAAAATAGGCACAACGACCCTATGCTTAGAGTCGACACGCCTTAGATTTTGATTCTTTAAATGATAACGGATTTTTTGTTTCAGTTATAATTTGTATCATATTTTAATAAATTTTATTGTTATATTTATTTTAAATTTGAAAAGCAGATAATTTTTATATTACCTTTTTAAAATATCTATTTATGAATAAAATTTAATAAAATAATATGATCGAAACATGCCAATGGAATGTCACTTCTTTTTATGTTTCCGTTTAATAATATTAATAGCTCCTTCAAGTTGAGTATTTTTTTTCTTTTTATGTCCAAACTTGGAAAGAAAGGTGTCAATTTTAATAATGACGTCTGTGAACATAATCTTATCTCTTACTTGATATTTAAATCTTACTTCACTTTCAATTTAATTAAGTGTAGAGATTAAAATAACTTTTTTAATTAATAAATTATATAATTTATTAATAAAAATAATTAAAACATCTTTTGATTTAATTTTAATTAATTATTTTTATTATAACAACAACAACACCCATTATTAATTAATTATTTTTAAATTTGATTCACCTTATATATTAGAATCTACATGTGTCAAAATTTAAGCTATTATTTACTACAATTTTAAAAATTAATGGAATAGATAAGTAAAGAGAAAATAAATTAAATATTATTTAATTTTTTGGCAAATTTATATTTATGATTAAATTTTAACAAGTTTTATTTAATGACTAATCTTGTATAAATTGATTAAAATGTTACATTTACCGTATGTTATTTATTTATCATATTAATACAATTTAATTTAATTTATAAAGATTAGTTAAATAATTGAAATTTAAATTAAAAATATTAAAAATGATACATTTTAATCTATTATTCCGCAAATAAAAACAAAATTAGGAGATAACGAATCAACGATATATTCCCTCCAAAAGAAGCGAACTTTAATGGCTACGTGTGTGGAAGTACTATAAAGACTGCGACTTTGTTCGATTCAGAATGAAATGAACTGACAAAAGCTAGGGATTTCGATAACCATGTTCACCATTTCTGTAGCTTTGTCTGCCTGTGGTGGTTTGCTTGTACCTACTCGTTGTTCCTCAACTTTCTCCAGATTCCCTCATTTGCCCACTTCATATTCGTCGTTTTTCTCTAAGTCTTCTACCTGTCCTAACATTCTGAGCCACTTTCCTGGGAAGCCCATAAGGCTGGTTTCACCGAAATCGTCAGAGGCGGAGGAGATAACATCGGCAGAAGATGAGCGGCTGAAGAAGCTTTCTGAGAAGAACAAGCCTTTGTACTCCCATAGCTTGCCTTGCATTGAGGTTTGGCTGAGAGAGTTGGGGTTTTATCAGAGTAAGGATGATCGAGCCGTTTGGTCCGTTGAAAAGCCTGATTGGCACGCTCAATTGTCGCTGGATGTAACTGACCTGTATATAAGGTAAAGTTTTCGCTGGTTGTTGTGCTCCTTGTATATTGTTTAAGTGATTTTCTACCTTGAGATAGGGATTCTAGTTATCAATCTAATCTTTTAGAATGCTTGGATTCAGGTACCTGAAGAGTGGACCAGGAAATCTTGAAAAAGATGTTGAGAGGAGATTCAGTTATGCCTTGAGTAGAGAGGATATCCAAAATGCCATCCTTGGTGGTCCTTAAGACATACTGAGTAGTTCCTGACTATATAGCTGGTGCTATCTTTGGTTAATCATCTGTAGAAATTTGATTGTGATAATCTGATAATGAAGCATGTCACAATTTTCTACTTCAAATGTTCACAAGCATGGTTTGGGTTGGTAAACTAGTCAATTTCATTTCCTTGTTTCCTTTTGATGTGTTATTAAACCCTAGCTAACTGCTCTAAGTTGGAAGATAGTAGCTCACAGCCTCACTGAACAAGGATCTGACAACATATGAAAATGATTTATGTACTCTATTTTCCCTGAATTTTGATTTAAAAGTTTACCTTTTGAACTCCACATGGTTACAAATAACCACAACTTCATTTCAAGACATGAAAGACATTTGTGTCAATGGTGTGAAGAATCATATAGCACATTTAGATCAATAAAGCAAGGATTTGGTAGTTGATTGCTGAAAAGTTAGCATAGGTTGGAGAGGATTGGAAATAGGTCCTGGAAAGTGTTGAAGTGCAAATTCAGTGATCGTTGCAGTTCGGGAAAAAAGTTAATAAACTAATAATTCATCACTGATTAACATGTTCGTAGTCTTGTTTCGACTTCTGTGAACATGATCTTGGACTTATTTTTTCTTAGTCAATGTTGCATTATTCATAAGATAGAATAAATGCAAGATCTAACTCCTTGCTGAAAATTGTCTATCTGTGCAAAATCTGACAAGAACTTTTAGCTTCTATTCAATTGCCATCAGAATCTAGAAGGACAAATAGAGGAGAGAGAAGTGTGCATAGAGGAGAGAGCAGCTCTGACATCTTTCTACGATTTTTTGACTGCTTTCTTGTGAAGTTGCGCTTTTATCCTTTCTCCTTCTTCTTTCCTCTTCGATAGTACAACTTCTGAGAGTGGTTCTTGTGGAATTTTCATGGGGATTTCAAGGGTGGAGGAGGCTAGAGCCTCATCGGAGGTTCACCTTCGGTCGGTCATGGAGACTATGGATATGGGGCTAGATTCACCATCTTCAGAGGAATTTCCTCAACTCTCCAGTGAGCTACTCCAGGGCGATTCGGTGGATAAATCAGTTGGGTTAAAGAGCCCAGAGCGTCACAACAATGCCCATTTGCTGGTGATGGGGGCTTGGAAAGTAAAGGTTCATCAAAATAAAGGGGATCTATAATATTACCCAAACGTTATTCAAGATGGCATCTTCTCTCCTCCAATTGAGGTGTTACAAAAGGGAGCTAGGGCTTGGTCAAATGCTCTAGTTGGCTTCTTCTGGTCTAAAAGGTTGTCTTTCCCTGTTGTTAATGTTTGGGCTAAGGTTCGGTGGGGTAAGAGAGGCCTTGAAAAGGTTATGCTCAGGGAGGATGGTTCGTTGATGTTCAAATTCTTGGCTAACTCTAATCTGTCTGAGATTATAAAACAGGGGCCGTGGCACATTGGGGATCAGTCCCTATTTTTGCAGCAATGGAAACCGGGTCTGGGTTTGGACAGGGGCTCAATTGATGTTATCCCTTTGTGGGTACAGTTTCATGGTTTACCTATGGAATATTGGATGGTTGAAGGATTGAATCATTTGGCCAATGCTTTGGGTAAACCCATCTGTATGGATTCACAAGCTGCTTCAATGGAGCGGATTGGTTATGCTAAAATATGTATTGAAGTTCCTAAGTTGGCTCCATTATTTGAAACTTTGCCTATTCTAAGACTTGGAGAAGCTGGGGATCTGGTAAGGGATGAGGTAACTATTTCCTATCCGTGCACACCTTCTTTATCTAAAAAGAAATGGGTAGCTACAAATAAAGTTTTTCAATCAGGGATGCAGGAGGAACTGTTGTCAGAAAAGTCCCCTTCCTTGGGACATGAGGGTCTATCTTATACTGAGCAGTGCTATGAGGCTGTTGGGGGTAGTAAAACTGATGTTAAGGTGGACCAGGTGGCCCAAAGTGACAAGTTTAATTCTAGGAGGTAGATCATGGTACAAGGGAAGAGGTCAGTGGTGTCTGTGGAGACAATGCAGGTTTTGGATAAAAATGTTGATCTACCTCCTTCGGTGGCAGTCAACCTTGAGGCTACTCCTAATAGTACTGCAGGGGGTGGAGAGTTTACAGGGGGACCTTCAAGTCATACTTGTCCTCCCACTAATACTAAATCCCCGACAGCAGAGGGTCGACCGAATGGTTTGAAATTAGCTCATACTCAGGGTGATTCTGTATCTATAGAGCACGCTACAGTAAAAGCTTCGGAACCAATCTCTATTGTAGGTAAGGAATTAGAGTCAGATTTTGAAGATGTAGCCTCCTTCTCCGCCTATTGTAGTAATTGCTAGCAAGGGTAAGGGTCGGAAAAAAGGTAAGAAGAAGAAGCATAAAGGGGTTATATCCCCCGAATGTCTTTTCTAAGGGGTTCCCCTAGATGTCGGTACAAGGGGGTTAAATGACCCCATTAAGAAGTTGATGGTACAGGAAGTGGTAGCAGAGCAGAAACCGATTTTGGTGGGGCTCCTAGAGACTAAAATAAAGACTGGTTCGGTTCAGAAAGGTTTGGCTCCTTTGGGTGCAAAATGGAAGTCTTTTTCTAACCATGATTATCATTATAATGACAGAATTTTGTGTTGGTATAATAAGGATCTGGTTGAGGCTCATGTTGTTTAAATGAGTGAGCAATACATTCATTTACATTGTTGGCTAATAGGAAGGTTTCGTTTTGAAGTTACAATTATCTATGCCTCCAATTTTGCTTTTCAAAGGGCAAGGTTGTGGGAGGATTTGTGGGCAATTCATTTTGGCATGCAACTCCTATGGTTAGTTCTGGGAGACTTCAATTGTTGTTTAAATTTAGATGAAGTTGAGGGGGCTGTAGGTTTTTATCCCGGAATAGGGAGGGAGCTTACTCAGCTGCTTCAACGAGTTGATTTAGTGGACCTTAGAGGGTTAGGCAGATGGTTCACATGAGAAAATAAACAGCAACGAAATATGTTTATAAGGAAAAAATTAGACTGTGCTTTGGTGAATCACTGTTGGCTCAATTCCTTCCCTAGAGCGTTGGCTTTCTTTGTTGATCCATTATTTTCAAATCATGCTTCTATTTTGATCCATCAGCTAAGTGTTGGCGCTAATATAGGTGCTTCCTTTCGATTTTTCAATGGTTTAACACTAGTTGAAGGCTTCATGGTAGTCATCCGTAATGTTTGGGATCGTGAGGTGGTTGGGTATAAAGCTTTCCAATTGATGTAGAAATTGAAGTTTGCTAAAATAGCTACCAAGCAATTTAGTAAAGCACAGGTTAGAGATTTGAAAGAGTTGCGTAAAGCTTTGACAGATATTTAGCATCAGTGTTATTTGGATCTACATAACGTTAGTTTACGGACTCTAGAAGCGGATCGATTGAAGAATTACCAAGAAGTTCTGAGATTACAGAATTCTATTATGAGACAGAAAGCTTGACAAACTTGGCTTAAAGAAGGGAATGTTAATTCTAAATTCTTTCAGGCTTCTTTGTTGGCTTGGAGGAATACTAATACCATCACGGTATTGAAGGATGAGGTGGGCAATCTGATTTCTGATCAGCAGGAGCTTTATGACCATATTCGTTGATACTTTGTCAACTTAATGCAGGGCACTATAATCCAGCAAAGTGGGTTTGGGGTAGGAAATGTTCTGGGGTATTGTCCGGATCAGTTGATTCAGGAGATGCTTACTGCACCTTACACAGCACTTCAGGTGAAAGAGATGGCGTTTCGGTTACATAGTTCAAAGTCGCCGGGTCCTGATGGGTTTCCAACTGGTTTTTTCCAGCAAACTTGGGACATTACGGGGCCTCTCTTAACGGAGGCTATATTGGAGTTCTTTTCTTCTGGATCTTTGTTAAAGGAGATTAATCATACGTTTATTTGTCTAGTTCCTAAGACGGAGAGGCCCTCAATGATTACGGATTATTGCCCAATTTCTTGTTGCTCAACAGTCTATAAAATTATCGCTACTTTATTGGCGGATAGATTGAAAGTAGTGTTGGCAGAGGTGGTCAATATGGCACAGGGTGCTTTTCTGCCATCGAGAAGCATTAGTGACAATATGCTGATTTTGCAAGAGTTGTTGGGGGAGTATCATACTGGAAAGCCTATTAAGAGTTGTGCTTTGAAGCTTGATTTATTCAAAGCCTACGGTACCATTAGCTGGGATTACTTGAAGTCGTGTTTGGAAGCAGTCGATCTACGGAAAAGGTTTCAGCACTGGATTCTGCAATGTATCCAAACTACGTCGAAGAGTGTGTTAATGAATGAGATTCCAATGAAGCCTTTTTTCAATATGAGAGGATGAAATGTTGGAATCTATCATTTGGTACGCTAAACCGGGGCACAAGGATGGATTACTAATCAAGACTTCTTTCTAGATAGTTATCTATTATATTTGGCGGTAAAGAAACAGGAGAATCTATAATAACGCGGAGTAGCACAAATCTAAACTTGTTGAGGTAATTGTCAATTTGATTAGAGAGACTATATTAGCCAACAGGAAACAGGACTTCATTAGCTAAGAACTTAGATCGTTTTGGTTAATTTGAAACTTTTGTTGTAGTTGCTGTATTTTTGTATAGTGTAGATTAGTTTTTTGCCTGTAGGATCCTTGGTGAGGATCGTGTACAAGTTTCTGCCTTGTTAATATATTTCATTTAATTTAAAAAAAAAGACAATATTTTTTTTAAGTAAATTCTATCTTAGAATTAATTTCTAGTCATCTTTATTTACTGGCACGCCTAAAAATAAAATGCTTTTGTATATCGTACATGTCCTACTTCCTATATGGACATATTTTTAATACTTCAAATAACTGGATTAACTTCAATGCGATTCTGCAATGTGTAAATGAGACCAGTATTCCTTGACCAGTTGCCCAAAGAGTGAACCTTCTGTGCTCATCAACTTCGCTGGCTCGTCGTACTCCACTAGATTTCCTGGATTGTAATACAAAGTCATTAATCTTTGATCGCTTTCTTCTATAAATGGACACAGTTACTCACCATCTCTCATGGCAAGTACCACGTTGCAGTCCATCACAGTTGGTATCCTGTGCGCGATGGTGATTACCGTGCAATCTGCAAATTCAGTACGAATGATATTCTGTAGAATCAAGTCTGTTGCATTGTCGATTGACGCAGTTGCCTCATCTAGTACCAGTATCCGACATCTCCTTAGAAGTGCACGCCCCAAACAAAACAGCTGACGCTGGCCCATGCTCCAGTTTGAGCCATCTTCGACAACTGCATGGCAAAGTTTAGAGTTTTTAGTTATCTACCAACGTCAGCTTAGAGGCTTCACCATCTTCATGTAGTTAACTTACTGTCTGAAAACTTACCTAAGGAATATAGACCACCATCCTCTTTCTCTTGAATGACCTCTCGAAGCTGACACTTTTCGAGAACCTACGATGAAAACATTCTTAAACTCTATTTGGACAAAAACCAGAGTTAGCAGAGATTGGAAACGAACCTCCCATATCTCATTGTCTGTAAATTGGGATAATGGATCCAAATTGTGTCTAATAGTCCCATTGAAAAGTGTAGGATCTTGAGGTATTATCCCAAATCTTGATCTCAGATCATGAAGCCCGATTTTGGAGATGTCAATGCCATCTACAACAATCTTTCCTCCAACTGGCTCCACTAGACGAAACAGAGCACTGATAAGAGTTGTCTTTCCACTGCCTGTTCGACCAACAATACCCACTTTGTGACCACCTGCAATTTTACAGGTAATACCTTGAAGGACTAGTGGTGCTTCAGGTCTATATCTAACCTGTTAAAAAATTGAACAATTCAGTTTACTAACATATTCAAATTGTTTTAGATGTCATATTAAGAGAGCCAAATTCACCTGCAAGTCGCATATATTTAATTCACCAACTGCAGGCCAACATGGTGGGGGACGGTTATCTTCTATCACCTCAGGGGCTTCACTTGATATATGCATATATTGGTCGAGTCTTTCAACAGAAATGATGTAATTTGCTAGGGAGCACTGATTCTGAATTGACCTTACCAGGGAGTTGTTTAAAGACAGACCATATGAGAGTGCCATACCAATAAATCCTGCAGTGATGGCATTAGCTGATTTAAAAGCATATCCTGATGATCAAGCAGGCTCTGTTGGAGGAAATTCGGTTCATTTGGAATTTCTATGCACTCACCAGAGCTAAAAGTTCCAGAAGGAAGCAACGCCATGCAAAATGCAGCAGACCCTAAAACAGTTGCACTGACAATTTCTAGCCGTTGAATCAACCACTCGTTGGCTGCAAAATTGTGGAAGAAAGGACTAGCATTGGTGTCAATGAGGTCAAGATTCCTCATGAAGAACCGCTCTTCCTCCTGAAATGCTCTGATTGTCACGGCTCCAGCTACTGATTCAGCTAAATGATTTGCCACTAAAGACTTCGATGTGCCATAGAGACGCATCAAATCTTTTGCTGAGGCATAGTAATATCTCTGCAGATGAAAGAAAAATTAAAGCTTTGACATAATAATTTTTTATTAAAGTTACACACCAGGTTGGGGCCATGTTAGTTCATGAAGTTGTCGCGGTATTGATTCAGTAACTTTTGAATGAAGTATCCTGCTGGTTGAGAACTTCAGAAAAGTACCTGCAAGCGAGTGGCAAGATAGACCATAGGTATGGATACAAACAGAACTTGCCAGGAAACAAGAGCCAGTATTCCAAGATTACTGTAAGTATTTATCGTTGCTCCAAAAGCATTGTTCAAACCACTTGGAACATCAAGGTCGACCACATTCAAATCTGATGAAACCTATAAGATAGAGGAAAAACACAGATTTTGATATCAGTTGCACATTGTCTCTTCCAAGCTCAAGATTTTCTGAAATGGATTTTTACCCGGCTGAGTATTCTTCCAAGAGGTGTGGAGTCATAGAAAGACATGGGGGCACGAAAAAGATGATTTAGTAGCTGCGAAAATAAAGATTTTGATGACTGAAGGCCCAAGGTGACTGTTGTCAAAGATCTCACTACCAAGAAAAGGGTTGAGGTGAATCCAATAATCAAGTAGACAACAATCAACCGCAATGTGCTAACATGATGATTATCAACATTAGCTGCCATCCAAGAGTTCTGTACTATCTGAGTTATAACATATGCAAGGTAAGCAAGACCTCCAAAGATGAAGTAAATGTATCCTTTGTCCTGATTCAGATACTGAATGTATGGCTTAAGTCCTGTATCCCCTACTTCTCTTTCTTCATTCTTAATCAAATCATCTCCTTTGGCTGCTTTAAGTTGTTTATCAACTGATGTCTTAATCTTTCCATCAGGTGACCCCTGTTTCTGTGGAGCAGCAACCTCATTAAGGTTCTCAGAGCCTGCTGTTTCTCTGTGTGCATTGACAAGTTCCCTAAATTCTGGGCTTGACGCCAACAAGTCAGGATAAGGAGCTGCTTGAAGAATTTTTCCTTCAGACATCAACTGGTAACGAATTAGTGTAAGAAGCAAAGTTAGTAATCAAAGAAAATTCTATTGATTGTAAATCATATAAACTGTTGAAAAATAAGATTCCAGCACTAACCAAAACAGAATCGAATGCTGGTAGGAAATCAACTTGATGTGTTACAAGCAAGACTGTTTTATTTGAAAGTGCTCCCATCACGTATTCCTGCCAAATTTTTTTGAGACTTTTTTACATGGGGCTAACAAATAAGGGATTATACAACTAGTTGTTTTTGGGATTGTTGCATTCATTACATTAAATAAGTTCTTGGCAGTTTCTGCATCCACAGCACTGAATGGATCATCCAACAGATATATATCAGCATCTTGATAAAGAGCACGAGCGAGTTGAATTCGCTGTTTTTGACCACCACTCAGATTGACTCCTCTATTACCTATTTCAGTCAGATCTCCATGAGGAAGAAGCTCAAGGTCCTTCACTAATGAGCATCTCTCAAGTGTATTTTGATATCCCTGGTTATCCATTGGAGACCCAAATATAACGTTGTCTTGTATTGTTCCACTCTGAATCCAAGCTGATTGAGAAACATAGGCAATCCTCCCATTAACCTGTATCTGTAAGTGAGTAGAGAACCATTACTTGACTCTTCAAAGGGCCAATGATAAACTACGGAAAGCATGACGACAAGATAATTCTGGAAAGCTGTCATACTTACAGTTCCCTGGGTATTTGGAACTTCTCCAAAAACTGCAGCTACGAGGGTTGATTTTCCTGAGCCAACTTCTCCACATACAGCCACTTTTTCACCAGGTTTTATCTCCAAATTCACATTCGTAAGTGTTGGTTTTGATGAATTATCTTCCCATGAAAAGTTAGCTGACTTAATAAGAATTGCATGAGTACCATTCCCCTGGTTCTGCTTTTGCCTGATATTAGAGCACTGCAACTCGGTGCCTCCAGGAAATTCAGAATACGAGAAAAGGCTACCTTTGCTTGAATTAATGCTGAAATAACATTAGGGATGGATCTTATTGGATCTTGAATGAGACGTAAAGTTGCCACAAAAGTGAAAACATTGTTAGCATGTAGAGGAACTTTCAGAAAATAACATGCTCCAAAGGTTGCAGCTGAGACCATGATAGGAGAAGCTGTGAGGAGAAAGACATTGCATGCTTTTCGTAACTGCAGAGAAAACAACCACTTATACTCCACCTTCCTTAAACTTTCTATGACATTCTTGAAATGGGCTTCCCAAGCATACAATTTCAACACTTTCATGTTAACTAGAGCCTCATTACTGGCTTTCAATCTGTGATCCTGTGCTCCCATAAGTCTACTCTGAAATTTACGTTGCAACTTTGCAAGTGGAGTATTGGCTAGCACATTAAGGATTATAACTGCTAGAGCTGCAAATGCTGCTAACCCAACTGCGTGGAAGAGAATTGCAAGAGAGAAGCAGATCTGGAGGCATGTTGTCCAAATCTGATGAAACCAGAAGGAGAACTCGCCAACTCTTTGGGCATCTACTGTAACATAGTTCATTATTTCACCTCCAGAATGCATCAACCTGCCTGCATAGGATAGCCTGGATTGTTTCTTGTATATTATAGCTGCAAGCAAGGATCTCACCTTCAGACCTATAAGCTTGGAGCCAAAATTCCACTGCCTTTGAGCTAAGGACTCTAAACACTTTGTGATGAAAAGGGTTAAGGCCAGTAGACAACCTTCATATTTCGAGCCTTTTTTTCTTTCGGATATTAAAATAAAGGAATTCAGAATTAGAGGACCAGCAGATAAGCTAACTATCTTCAGAAAAGCAAAGAAGCCAGTGTTCAGATTCTCCTTCCTGTGACATAGTATTATTGTCTTCAAGAGTGATGGCTGAGATGATGGGTTTGCTTGGTTTTGTTTGTTGAGTTGCTCCAAGTACTGCAAATAACAGCTTTCTGCTCGTTCCGCAACCCGCAACTTGGGTACATCCTGTTCCTTGAGAGTTTTCTGGCTTCCTAATTTCATCAGTGGATTCAACCAGCTTAGTGACATTCTACTTAGGAATCTTGCCTCAGCAAATGGAGAAACTTGTCTTGCAGTGTCTGTTTCACTTATGCCATTGGAGTCTGTTTGTAAAGCATCAACTCCTATCATTTCATTTCCATCACCAGATTCAGGTTTTTTCACCTTGTAAGTGCATAGCAGTAACAACGCTGCTCCTGGAAGAGACAGAATATCTAAAACTGTCTTCCCTGACACCCCCTTGCCTAAAACAGCAGCAGATGTTGCTAAAACACAGACAAATCCAGCAAGAGAGAATGGAAGAATGGACAACAGTCGCAACATTATCTTCGAAACGTGCTCCCTTCCTAGAATTGTAGTTGCAGTCACCAATGACCAGGTGAATCCCTGAAACAAAGCTAGGAACCATTTCTCCAAGGGTAAGGCAGTCTGGGTTTTCCTTAACTTATCTTCTAAACTCCATGCTCCCAAACACAAGTACAGTAGTCCAAGACAACCATTGAAAATGGCTGAAACTATCTGCAACTTGGAAAATCCTCGAGTCCGAGATGGAGTTTTATCAGCTTTTGATAAGGATTTCTGTATCAAACTGACTAAGAGCAAGACCAGAAGTGCAAAGTAGAAGCAAAGAATGGAGGCCTGGTTGAGACACGAAGTTGGTTGGCTTAGTAACAGGAAATTGAATCCAGAGTGCTTGAAATTGAAACCTGAGCTCTCAGATTCCCCACAAAAGTTGTCAGACAAACCCCCCATCATCCTTCTTTGTTCTGTGAACTCTTCTAATCCTTCGTTACGCCTACATATGTTTACGAGAAAGCTCAACGGTATCGTTAAACTTAGGTCCTGACAAACAACTTATTGCATTAGCGGTTAATTGATTATATTTTTCAGCTGATTTGATTAGCAGATTACATTAGTTATTTGTTAAAGATGTTTGATAAAATTAGATATTTAGTATTAGTTGTTTACGTGTAAAATGACTTATAGGACATGACTTTAAAAAATATATAAGGGTATGAATATTATATATCATAGTATTTCGTTGAATATTCTTATAGGAATTTAAATTTTAGATATTTAATTCTACAAAAATTAAATTTATAAAATAATAATAAAAATTAACTTTAATAAAAATATAGAACATTTAATAATAATAATAATAATAATAATAATAATAATCAGTAATATTGATATTTATTATTTAATTAGTTTTATTAATTTAAATTAGACTATTTCAACAAAAATAAATATATAAATAATATTTCATTATCGTAATATTGATATTTATTACTTAATTTAAAATTATTTGATGTCTTAATGTAAAATAAATAATAGAATTAATTTGTGAATATTATTAAAAAATTATATAAAATTGTAATATATATATATATTAAAATGTTATATTATAAAAATATTTTATTAAATTATTATTTGTTTATATATAATAATTTAAGATAATTATATTAAACCAAAAGAACTATTAAATAATTAAATATTATTAAAAAAGATAAAACAAATTTGTAAATATCAAATAATTGAAGCATGATCAATTAAAACC
>JANVCL010000007.1:26144978-26158431 GCA_026546855.1 Erythroxylum incrassatum | reverse complement strand
CCCCACCCCACCTTCCATGCTAGTTCATGAAGTTGGAAGTACTTCTACAGTTTTTCAAGAATGTGTAATTCTACTGAAGATGAAGTTATCAGAAACGAATACCTGCAAGCGAATTGCCAAATAGACCATAGGTATGGAGACAAACAACACTTGCCAGGTAACAACAGCAAGTACTCCAAGATTACTGTAAGCATTAATGGTGGCTCCAACGGCAAAGACTAATCCAAATGGAACATCAAGATCGACGATACTCAGATCAGATGAGACCTAATACACCAAAGAAAAACGAATACAAAGCCATATTAGTTGCATATAATCTATCTAATGAAGCAACATGAAATGTTAATTGTTAAGTACCCGACTTAGTATTCTTCCAAGAGGTGTTGAGTCATAGAAGGACATGGGAGCACGAAAAAGGGAATTTAATAGTTGTGAGAACAAGGAATTTGATGATTGAAGGCCCAAAATGACTGTCAAAAGAGATCTAAAGAGCAAAACTAGTGTTGAAACAAATCCAATAATCAAGTAGACGGCAATCAACCGCAGTTTGCTAACATCAGGCTTATCAACTTTAGCTGCCATCCAAGAGTTCTGTAGGATCTGACCAATAACAAAAATGAGGTGAGCAAGAGCAGCCAACGAGAAGTACAAGTATCCTTTGTTCTGATTTAGATACTGAATGTAGGGAGTAAGCCCTGTGTCACCAACTTCTCTTTCTTCCTGCTTTATAAATTGGTCTCCTTTTGATAAGTTAGGTTGCTTCTCTGCATAAGTTTTCTTAATCTCCCTGGTAGATGATCCTTTTCTCTCTGGAGCAGCAACTGCAGTGAGCCTCTCACAACCTGCGGTTTCTTTATGTGCATCGACAAGCTCCCGAAATTCTTGGCTTGAGGCCAATAACTGTTGATAAGGAGCAGCGCGTAGTATTTCTCCCTCTGACATCAGCTGTTAACAAAATACATTATTTGCCAATGAAAATATGATGGACATAAATCCAATGTAAATGTTTCCAAAGACGAATGAAACATACGGAGATACCAATAAAACTAATCAAGATATGAATATCCCCAAGGCTCATCCATCCAGAAAAGAAGTTTAATAGGATCAATTTATTCACAGTAGCAAAATTTCAAAACAAGACTGACCAATACAGAATCAAATGCAGGTAGGAAATCAACTTGATGAGTGACTAGCAAAACTGCCTTCCTTGAAAGTGCTCCCAAGACATATTCCTGACAAAATTTTATTTACCACATTGTGAGATCAATTAATATAAGTCTGACTAGGAAAGAAGTGAATAATTTTTTTTGTTAAATAAGTGAATAATTTTTTAAAAATGCTTGAATTACATTGAACAAGATCGTTGCAGTTTCTGCATCAACAGCACTAAATGGATCATCCAACAGATATATATCAGCATCCTGATAGATAGCACGAGCAAGTTGAATTCGCTGCTTCTGACCGCCACTGAGATTGACTCCTCTTTCACCTATTTCAGTCAGATCTCCATGAGGAAGAAGTTCAAGGTCCTTCACTAACGAGCATCTCTCAAGTGTATCTTGATATCGTTGGTTATCCATTGGAGACCCGAATATAATATTGTCTTGTATTGTTCCGGTCTGAATCCAAGCTGTTTGAGAAACATAGGCAATCCTTCCATAAACCTTAACCTGTTGTAGAGAACAATCAGTCAATCCATCAAAAGGGAAGTAAATAACCTAATTCTGACATCTATCCATACTTGGCATTTTAAAAATCTGAAAGATCCTACTGGTATACAACAGGACTGAAGAGGGTGAAACGAGAAATTATAATCTTGTTTTCTTTAGGTTAAAATGAGCCAGAAGGAAATAAGTTCGTATTCTTACGGTTCCCTGAGTATTTGGAACTTCTCCAAGAATAGCTGCTAATAGTGTTGATTTTCCGGAGCCAACTTCTCCACATACAGCCACCTTTTCCCCAAGCTTGACCTCTAAGTTCACATTCCTAAGTGTAGGCTTTGATGGGTTATCTTCCCATGAAAAGTTAGCTGACGAGATACTAATGGCATGATCGACTGCCCCATTGTTCTTCTGCCGGATGTTACTGGTCTGCAGCTCAGGTGCCTCAAGGAACTTCACAATACGTGTGAAGGCCACATTTGCTTGAATGACCACTCCAATAACATCAGGGATAACTCTTATTGGGTCTTGGACTAGACGTAGAGTCGCAACGAAAGTGAAGACATTGTTAGCATGTAGAGGAATTTTGAGGAAATAGCATGCCCCAAAGGTTGCAGCAGAGACTAAAACAGGGGAAGACCAGAAGAGAAAGCTATTGTATGACCTTCTTAGCTGCACTGCTGATAACCATTTATGTTCTACCCTCCTTAAGTTTTCTATAACTTTCTTGAAATGAGTTTCCCAAGCATACAATTTCAAGACCTTCATGTTAACCAGAGCCTCGGTACTAACCTTCAATCTCTCATCCTGAGCAACCATGAGTCTAGTCTGAAACTTATGTTGTAACTTTGCAAGTGGAGTGTTGCATAGAACAGTGAGTATTATAACCACTAAGGCTGCAAATGTTGCAAGCCCCACTGCTCGGAAAAGAATTGCTAGAGAGAAGCAGAGCTGGACACTTGTAGTCCATGTCTGATGAAACCAGAAGGAGAACTCTCCAACTCTATAGGCATCTACTGTCACATAGTTCATAATTTCCCCACCCGAATGCATCAATCGACCTGCATTAGATAACCTCAGTTGCTTCTTAAAAATTGCAGCTGTGAGTAAAGACCTCACTTTCAGACCAATAAGCCTGGACCTAAAATACCACTGCCTTTGTGCCAAGGACTCTAAGCTCTTCGAAAAGAAGAGTGTTAAGGCCAAGACGTAGCCTTCATATTTGAAGTCTGATTTTCCTTCTGCAACTAAAATGAAGGCATTTAGAAGGAGAGGACCTGCTGATAAAGTAACAATCTTTAGCAAAGCGAAGAACCCAGAAATAAGAATATCCTTCCAGTGGCATAGTATAATTGTTCTCAGGACTGATGGCTGCTGAGATGAAGACTCGGCTTTCTTTTGTTTATTGAGTTGCTCCACGAATTGCAGGTAACAACTTTCTGCTTGATCCACAGAGCTCAACTTGGGAATATCCTGATCCCCAAGAGTTTTCCGGCTGCCCTTTTCCATTAGAGGATTCAACCACCAAAATGACATTTTACTCAGGAATCCTGATGTAGAAAATGGTGTAACTTGACCAACAGAATCCGTCTTGCTGATGCCATTAGACTCGGCATTCAAAGGTTCATAAAGACCTCTTTCACTTTCTTCAAGTACTCCATGTTTATGCTCTTTAAATGTGCATAGCAGTAGTGATATTGCTCCTGGAAATGATAGAATATCTAAAGCTATCTTAACTGATACCCGTCTGTCTAAAACTGCAGCAGACAGGCCTAGAACACAGACAAATCCAGAAAACAAGAATGCAAGAATAGACAGTAGCCGGAGTTGTATCATCGGAAGATGTTTCCCTCGAAGGCTTATAGTGAAGGCCACCATGGACCAAGTGAACCCCTGAGACAACATTATTAGCCACATTCTTAAAGGTAAGGCAGTCTGTGTTTTCCGCAACTTCTCTTCTAATTTCCATATTCCCAAGCACAAATACACCAATCCAATACAGCCATTGAAGACTGCAGAAACTATCTGCAGATTTGAAAAGCGTTGAAATCGAGGAGGAGCTTTATCTCTTGTGGCTGATGACTTTCTGATGAAACTTACTAAGAGCATGATTAGAAGCACAGCATCGAAACAAACGATTAATCCCTGATTGATGCACGAAGTTGGTGTACATAAAAACATAAGATGAAATCCGGAGAGTTTTCCAGTAATATCGGAACTGCTACCAGATTCCCCACAAAAGATAGACCACAAATCACCCATGATCTTGTTGTTAATGGTTGCTCTTCAAAATCCTGCGTTCTATAAGAAGAAAACTTTATTCCTGTTGTGAAAACCTCTACAAGCAAGACAAACAGAAAGCGAGCAGAGGAAAGGCAAACGGAATCTTAATCGTGTTCACCAGGAAGAAAAGGTCAAAAGATGACAGGTAATGGAGCAGTTTCTGATCGCTAAACACAACTGCACATGCATTCGTTCACTTCGAAGAAGAGAAAACTAAGAAGAGGTTACAATACTCTTATCTACATTTCATGGAGGAGTTGTCGTGTGTTCATCATCATAAAACAGAAGAAAGAAACAAGAAGAAGCTAAGATAAAGAGAATAGCATGCACGTGTAAATGTAATGAAGGGGTGATCAAGAACTTCAAGAACGATATGAAGTGTAGAACCTTCACATTATTACAAAGGAGCTACCACAATAAGTTTGTTCAATCGTAAACGCCCCCATTGTTGAAAAAGAAGCAACCCAATGCCACTTACAATTTAAGTTCTAACAAGAAGTTTTCTGTACATGAAAACATGAAAGTGAAACAAAACGAAGAACTCATCTGTCAAAAGCATCAGAACAGCTGAAACATTCTAAAACGAACGACACGAGGAACAAAAGTTTACGAGAACATTAACATTGGCTAACCTGAAAGACCTCAAACGAAACCAAACCCAAATAATGCCCGTGTCTTCCGATATCAAATCAATCGCAAAGAAAAGATATTTTCGTTCTGATAATCAAAAAGCAACGATCTTTTCTTGTTTTACAAATACCCTTTTGCAAGTTAAAAAAAGGGCAACTCTCTATATCATCTATCGATCTCTCTTCCTCGTTATATTTAATGAGGTCAATCAAAGGTCCGTTATGACACAAAGACAAAGAAACATAGTGGACGAGGAAAAAAGGAAACAAGACACGATAAGAGAGAGATGCTGTGAGGGAGGAAATGGGTGTGGGGGCATTAAGGTTGCTGTCTGTCCCTGAGTCTGAACCAAGTACGATGTCGTCATGGCTCACGTCTCTCGTAAATCGACAAGTGGTCTGCTCGTGTTATTCTCCGGTTCTTAACAGTTACGTGTATCGCCATGCTCGCTCCTTTACACTGATAGTTGAACAGTTGTTAGTTCTCAGTCACATGTTAGTTTAGCTAATACACGAATTCTCTTATTAATAATTATTTTCCTAAAAAATTATATAAATATCCATTAAATTAAAGTTGACATCTTGATCTAAGCCTAAATTAGTATAATTGATAAAAATTCAAATTATCCAAGTTTTTTAATTATTATTTTTAATTTTAAAATTAAAAATTACTCAAATTATATTTTTAAAAAGTATGTCTTTTATTTAATAAATAAATTTCCCTACTGGTCTATTGAGAAGTGGTCTAAGCCATACTCATACCAAAAACCAGTGCGAAGTGGTAAGTCTTCCACCAAGAACAAGATGGTACATTTTCCACTAACAAGTTAGCAGGTGAGCTTTCTGCTTTCCTCGATCAATCCTTCTTGTCACCACCAAAAGTATCTTTACCAGTTCAAGCCCAAGTTTTCCTTTTCAGTAAACTCTACTTTCGTGAACTTAGTTATCATCTTTTTCAAAAGAGAAGCCCAACTTTGCCTCTCCTTTTTCTGAGTAATCACTATCTGCATAATCATTGCTGCTTAATTTTGATTCGATACGGTTCGAATGACTTTAATTCAAAATTAATGAATCAAGTTTAATATTGTGACAATCTAATAATGTCTGACAATGAAATACTCAGGAAATTAAAAAAAAATAAAAATCATCTTCTTGCAGGCCAGCCAACTTCGACTTAGATCACAGGTTTGTCTCTATTCTGGAATAGGAAGAGAATTCATACACGGAGTTGAAGTTAAACCTACCAATCAATGATAGTGGCCTTTGCGTTTGCGACAAATTCAGCTGATATGGCGAATCTTTGGAAGTGGTCAAGTAGGTGAGTGAATGACATGAAAGACAATAAGTACAGTAATTGCTGATGCTGCATGTGGAGAGCGGCAGGGAGGTGACAATGTGTTTCTTTAGCCCGCAAATTTAAGTACCAGGTAAGATAACACCGTCACGAGTTTAACTTCATGAATCAGTTTTGTTGGGATTCAAAGTACCGATCTAATACGTAGAGATGACAGTGAATGAAGTATTATTATTTTGTGCTTGAATTAAGTGCATGATTGAATGAAGTATTATTATTTTGTGCTTGAATTAAGTGCATGATTGAATGGACCTTTGGGGAGTTAATAATACTTTTCTCATCATAAAAGTTTGTAAATGGCGAGTTAATAATATTTTTCTCGTCATAAAAACTTTCAGATCAATTAATAAATATATTTTTAGTCTCTTTTATTTTTATATCTTACACATAATTCTTACAGTACTTACATACTCAATTTCACGTTTATTTTGAGATTTATATAATATTATTTAATTTTATAAGTTTTAATATTTATTTTGATATTAATTTTACTTATGTTATAATCTATATAAAAGATTTGGTTAAATATTTTTGATTTATGTTTTATATAGTTTAAAATTATATAATAATTAATATACTGTACTTTGCATAATGTTTAATATACTTTAAATAATATTTATATGCATATAAATATTATTTAAAGTATATTAAAAAGTTAAATAAAAATTATTTATACATATAAATATTATTTAAAGTATATTAAACAATATTTTTTTAATAACAGTTAACTAATTTTTTAGAAAAATTCTGTTAAAAAAGATTTATAAAAAATAATTTTACTAATAAAAACTCTGTTAATATAAGTCTAACCAAATAGCGGTTAAGTTGGATTGACTTTCTTAAATATAAACTTGGTTAACTTGAAATTTTTACCGGTAGACCGAAGTTGGACCGATTTACCATAACTGAGGATTCTCTTGTAGGGTAAGTGGGTAACCCGACTGGAAATTAAGGAAAATTTTTCAATTTAATTAAAATTTGATCTAAAGATCAAATCTTTAGATTTTTTTTTTTTTGACATAAGCCGACTATTTAGAAAAAATTTTAGGCTTTGGTCATGGGTTCAATGGCTATTAAACTTTGACAACTTTGAGATTTTGGGCTGTACGAACACCTGTTCTGTTCCTGAGATATGGGACATTCGAATACCACTTGGGCTTATAGGATCCAAAAGGAGACTACACAAGACAAGACAACCATAAGGTTCGAATAAAAAGCTGGTCCGTTTCAGTCGTACAGTGTCTGCCTTCTCCTAGACAACGCACACACGCTCTTTTCTCGTAGTAGCACATCAGGACTCAGGAGTTGTTCGAAGATCTAGCAGAGAGTGTGTGGTTATTGCTGTGTTGATCGTGTCAAAGTCGAAGAGGAGTCGAAAGATGCATAGCAATAGTAGAGGATCGATTAACAAGGGATCAGTTACGATGTCTGGATCAAGAATTTTAACACTTTTTCTCTCCATGTTTGGTACTTTCGCTTCTGTTTATGTCGCTGGCAGGTCAATTTTTCCTTTTCTTTTTTTGTTTCGCTGTATACTCTTTTACTGCCTTTTCATGTTTGTAGATGATAACTTTCTAGTCTCCTGATAACGTTTCTGGGTTTCGATGGAATGACAGGTTGTGGCAGGATTCGCAGAATAGGGTTTATATGATTAAAGAACTTGATCGATTAACTGGTCAGGTAAACTTCTGATTATACAGCTGGGATTTCAGTTTCAGGTTGAAATGTTATTGCTTGATTGGTTTTTTAGAACCGGGATTTCAGTTAGAATTGGGATTTGAGTTTCAGGTTGAAATGTGATTGCTTTATTGGTTTTTCTAGACCTGGGATTTGAGTTTCAGGTTGAAATGTGATTGCTTTATTGGTTTGTTTGGAACTGGGATTTCAATTTCATGTTGAAATGTGATTGTGTTACTGGTTTTTTTTTTTCTCTTTTTCATTCGGATCATAATGTCAATAACTCTAATTGCTCTTTGGTATTATTTATGTCGTGTGTTCCACCGTTTTAACGGAAGTTTACAAAGAAGAAATTTTCTAGAAAATTGAGAACGATAAGGAGTTTTTGCTGATAATTTTAAAGAATGGAGAATTTATTTTACTAAAATTAGTTAAACTACATAAGAGTTTGAGTCTTTTACCTTTGTTAAAAGAAAAAGATCAAGTGCGTTACTGGTTTTTCATTTTAGGGACAATCTGCAATATCAGTGGATGATACGTTGAAAATTATTTCTTGCAGGTAACATGAATCATTTGGTTTCTTCTTCTTTTTGTTTTGCATTTTATTTTTTCTTTACCTCTCCACCTCATGTTCTGTTATATATCTATATTGTTGATGTTTTAATGGCTTCCTCTTAGAGAAAAGGAAAAGAAGCTGGCAGCCCTTCATATGGAATTAGCTACAGCAAAACAGGAGGGTTTTAATTCGAAACTTTTGACAGAGAATGATGTTCAATCAAAGAAGAGACATTTTCTAGTGATAGGAATAATGACAAAGTCTGGAAATAAAAACAAAAGGGATGCAATCCGTAAGGCATGGATGGGAACTGGTAAATGCAATTGCTTTCTTTTGGTTCTTTGTTTAGTTATTAGGTTGGTTTTAGTATTGGCAGATACTTACTTCGTTACACAATCCGACATTTTGTTTTAGTATAATCTTCATTGTTGAGAACTTTTCAATTATGTGATTTAACTTATTGGACTCCTCTGACTAAGCTTTATGCAGATAAACTTGTTGCATGAAACAACTTTGGTGATTTAGCAGTAATCAATTGTCTCTTAGGTTACCGGTTTTTGAGTTTGAGATTAATTTTCATGTTCTTAGGTTCAACTTTGAAAAAAATGGAGGACGAAAAGGGAATCGTTGCCCGATTCGTCATTGGACAAAGGTAGCCAAAACTCTGCTGAAAAAGATAAAAACTTTTCTAATGTATGATGGAACTTTTTGATTTGAGGTATTTCCTTCTTGCAGTGCAAATCTGGAGAGTGAAATTGACGTTGAAAATAGACAAACTAACGACTTCATCGTTCTTGTATGTTTGGGCTCCTTATTGTTAATTTTCCTTTAGAAAAATCATTTAAATTGAGTTACCTGAGATTATTTTCAATAATTTTAGCCTTGAAGGCATGCCAGAGGACACTTGACTCACCATACATGTGGTGATCAAACCTTAGTCTCTTTTTTTCTCATTTTAAACTTTTATTTTTCACAGGACAATCATGTAGAAGAGATTCCAGAGAAAGCAAGACTGTTCTTTGCTTATGCTGCTGAAAAATGGGATGCTGAGTTTTATGCCAAAGTCAATGACAATGTTTATGTGAATATTGGTTAGTTCTAATATGTATTATCTTTAAGTTTCATGGTCTTTTTGCTGTTTTGGTGTTCTGTTCAGTTGTGGCATTCATAACTTTATTATTGTATGTAGTTTACTTTTGTCTGTTTTCTATGGTTGATCTAAGCATTCCTTGCCAATTTTTGGCAGATGCACTAGGAAGTACACTAGCAACTCATAAGGACAAGCCTCGAGTTTATATCGGTTGCATGAAATCAGGAGAAGTTTTCTCCGATCGGTGAGTTTTCTTTCTTATGATGCAACTGGGGACAATTAAATATGAAAATAAGAGATGGATAAGAGAATTTGATGTCCTGTATTCTCTTTCGCCTGCAAACTAACCATTGGATTTTACAGAAATCATAAATGGTATGAACCGGAATGGTGGAAATTTGGCGATAAAAAATCGTGAGTTACCAAATACTCTTGAATTGTTGGTTCACCTCTAAGCTGCCATTTTGAGCTGAAAGTCACTCTCTTTCATTTCCCAGGTACTTTCGCCATGCTTCAGGTGATATTTACGTCATATCACAAGCTTTAGCTAAATACATATTTATAAACAGGTGAATTATTTTCTTGCACAAGAGTTGTTTAGTTTCGTAAACTAAGACTTGTATGTAGCCATGTTCTTAAGTAGTCATAAGTTATGGAGTGTACAGATCCATTCTTCGAACGTATGCTCATGACGATGTTAGCGCTGGATCCTGGTTTGTTGGACTTGACATCAAACATGTCAATGAAGGGAAGTTTTGTTGCTCATCCTGGTCATCAGGTATGAACCCCTACTTGCACCGAGGCCTTAGTTTTGGAATGTCAAGAAGGGATTTGCTTTGGTCAATATTCAAGAAGTTCTGGGAAGGCTAATTGTTACTTTAATGATTTCTCCGATTTGTCTAAGCAGTTGACTACAAATTTTTGGATTACAGGAGCTATATGTGCAGGAGTGTGATTTGATGTCATCCAAGATTCTGAGATCAGAGGGTATAACAAGAAGCTAAAAGGCCTGAATTTTGGTAGACAAGAGGTTGAAGGCAAAGCACCTCTCTAGAACAGCAAATTCAGGAGACTCCAGTGTCACCGTGAAATTTGTTTCCTGTTTGATATGTTTGTTCTTATACACATAGCTTTCTCCAGGGTCTATCCACACATAAACTCAGCCCAGGTCATCGACACTCGGAAACTCAGCCAAGGTCGTCTGACACTCGACCTTTAATAGACTATGCTTTTGTAATGCAACGTTGCTACAAAGTTCATATGCTCATGAAATATGAGAATAAAAAGGGTGAGATACCAGTAAGTGAATTAACATAAATGTCTTCTGGTGCTAAGGTATTGATTTCCTACAACTTTCTTAAGCAGGCCTACTTTCTTCGCAAACATTATGAAGTGTTAAAACAAACAAGTTCGTATTTCCAGTAATCGGATACTTTCATTAACTTTTTACAGAGAGAAAATGCCAAGCTGCACATCCATACAACTATGAAATCAATATCGCATGTGTATCTTCTCCCCAGTCATGCTTAGGATGAATTGTTGAGAAAGTGTGCCAATGCTTTGTCTGTGTCGTTGTCGTACATTGGTAAAACTTCAGCTACATTGTTGGACGAAAAGCCCATTTCTCGTAGAAGTGTAAAAGCATTGGCGAACTCCCGAACCTGAATGTTAAGGAACACAAAATTGAGTCGTTCGTGGAGCTATTTTCGTAAGTCATTCAAAGAATCATGCCACACCAAAAATCTCCAGTTACAAAATCAACTTTACTTCAACCTTTTAACTAATAAAGGATCCCAAGGCCAAGGTCAACATTGAGATCACAATGAAGTTATGAGGTTCAGATTATTTGGAATGTATTAACATCGCTGGAATTTAGCTTTACAAGAACAAAACACTCGGCCAAATACCTTTGTTGGATTGTCTCCATAGATTGCAACTGCTATTGGAACAGCTTGCCGATCGAGGCCAGATGCAACATATTTGCTCACAACAGGATCTGGGACCGAACCCTGCAATTTTAACTTCACTTAGTTCATAAGTCGAAGAAGAAACCTTAAAATTTTTCACCATGTTTGTAAAGACCGTAATACACGGATGCCAAGTTTGAAACTGAAGGTTCCAAGGACAGTGATAATTAACAATTTTTAGGCTTGCAAATAATCATTATCATCAAAATACCAACCGACCAAGCACCTAAATTCCTAATGATTCAATGGCAGCCTAAGAAGAACCATTGCAGATTGGGAAAGGCTTTGCAGTTCATATGTCAAGGGTTAGCAAGGTTTTGCGAGTTGTATTGAATTGAAACACATGCTCCACCAATCGTGCAAGCTCCCGTCAATTCCTTTTGAGTTTTGTTCTTGCAAACCATACTCACCAGGCAGAATGTTGGACGCGTTGTTTACGGGAATCATTCAATCATATCAGAAAATAAATAAAGTCGCAGAGTAAAAGATTGAATAATCAGCATACCAAAGAAGAAGTTGATTCTGTAGGAGGTTTAGATGGGAGATTTTCCAACCCAAGCCTGCTCCAGTTCGGATTTTCCTTCTGTGCTTCTGCTAAAATTTTTCGCTCCAAATCAAAATCAAACTGAAAATTGCTTCTTGGAATGTCTCCAATTAGCGGAGCCAATTGAGGCTACAATACCCAATTTAAGGAAACCCCAACAAGACAGACAAGTATCAGAAAACCAAAAGCCAAGACGTCATCACATAACTGTAGAACTACAATCTATGAAACACAATCACTTAAATAACAAACTGACAAAGGAAACTTCAGATCATACCGGAGGAGTAATCCGATACTCGGGCTTTGGAGTCACTCGAATCCCTAATCCAGCTGTAAAAACACGAAACAGGAATCAATCAGGCATTAGATTCAACGTTCGCACATAGAGATTTGACATAATTACATATAGAAATCTTCCAATTCTCGAGATCAAACTCACAAGAAGAAGAGAAAGGAGCAGAAGTTTGGTGATGAGATGGTTGGTGACGGCCCAAAGGAGAACCGACGGACGGACCAGATTGACCGACTTTTGGATACAGAGACTGACCGTACATCGGGTGACTTGACGGCGTTGGCGGCGACGGAGCGGACCTAAACGGTGGGATTTGTGCGTCGTACGATGAGCTCGTTCGGTTTCGGAAATCGTACTCCATTGTTGAGGAGATCAAAGCCAAATAGAGAGACGCGAAGAATATAGAGGGAATAAGGAAACGTCTCGTAATTGTTAATGTTTCGGAAACTGGTTGTTTGGTTTGGCGGTTTATACTATCCCTTGAGCGGGTTGGGTTCGATAACACCTGTGAACATGGATATCAATGACCGGGCCGAGTCTTGTTGGTCCTTTTAACCTATGTGTTACCCTAAACTTGGTCCGGTTTGGATTAAGAAAAATCTTATAATTTTTAATTTTCACCAAAAATAAAACAAAGAAAGGTAAAACGACACGTAGCATAAGCTTATATTATTAATACCACTCATCTCTTAAAGTCAACTGGAACTTGACTTAAATCTTAATATGATTATAATAAATTATTATTTTATACTATATTTAATTAGTTCGAACCAAATTTAATAATTAATAACAAAATAACGTCATTTTCACGAACAATACTTAACATAATCAAGGTTTAAGTCGGGTTAAATTATAGAGCCGAATTTAACTTTGGTACAAAATCTCAAAAAATACCTGAAACTTAATTAACTAAGATTAAGTTCTTTGACTTCAAGCTATATCAAACTCAACTTGAACATAAATGTCATTCGTGTATATAGGAAATTACCAACTCAAACCTTCTTCTCATTAATTTGATGAACCGATATACTTATTTCTAAATGAAGATGTTAGGCTTAATTTGAAGTCTAATTCAAAACTTGAATCTAATTTATTGACTTTGAACTGTATCGAATCAAACCTGAGAGCGCATTTGAAGAGATTACCAACTCACAACTTTATGCTAATTAATCTAATTTACATATTTACGTAAATTAATGTTAGGCTTAATTTCACGTAAATATATCAGTAAAATTTAATAAAATATGATAATAATATCAACAAAAGAGCTTACATCCCAGCTCACACTTTCTTCCCTTTTACTTTGATGGGAGTAGTCTCTCTCCAAAAGGTTGAATCCCCAACCCCAAGGGCCCCCAGTCGCAGGCCCGACCACCGCTGGAGGATTGAATCACGGTATA
>JANVCL010000007.1:26087224-26098168 GCA_026546855.1 Erythroxylum incrassatum | reverse complement strand
ACTTTTCATTCATTACAAGGAATCATACCATATTTCCTCATTAAATTTCATTTAATAATTTCTAATTTCCAAGAAAAATTTGGGGTCCAACAAGTACACCTTGAGCTAGTCCTTTTGTTGTTATGTGCCTATGACGTCCTTTTATCACAATAATTCTCTTATTTCCCTTACTGGTGATTCAACTCTTTCTTTTTATCTGATTAATTTTAATCATTTATGCCAAATCATTAACACTAATGAAGTTGTTGAGACATATTCTATTTTTATTTTTTCTTGGGATTTTTACAATACTAAACTTATATTTTCCTTAATTAAGGCCCTTCCTAATTTTAGTTCTTCTACTTCTAGCTCTTGATTTGTATGCGGTCCTTCATCGATTGAAGTAAGTTTTTGCCTTACCTTAAAAACTTCTTCCCCAATAACTCCATCACCATCATATCCACCTATTACCTAATTTACCCCCATTAATGCGAAACTATATTAATTTCCTAAATGCTGAAATGAAGCAATGACAAATCTAATTTCTGAGATGGTCTTTGAAGGTTTAATTAAACCAAGCACTAGTTCTTATTCATCTCACGTTCTATTAGTAGAAAAAAGGAGATGATTCGTGGCACTTTTGTGTGGATTACTAAGACCTGAACTCTGTTAATATACTAGATTACTACCCTCTTGCCATAGTTGATGACTTGTTAGATGAATTGCACAATGCTACTATATTTTCTCACGTCAATCTCTGATCTTGGTATGACCAAATTAGAGTAGTCAATTAGGAATAGGCATTTCAAATTTCTAGTTATGAAAAATGGATTAATGAACGAGCTTTCAAGTTTTCAGTATGTTATCAATGACCTATTAAGGATATATCTTAAGACGTTCATTTTGGTGTTTTGATGATAAATTAGTTTATAGTCCAAATTGGTTCACACATATTTTACATCTGCAATAAGTAAGGATGAAATTTTTTGACCCATAGGCCTAAATTTAGTTATTTCTAATGGATCGATCCATAGGCTAGGCCCAGGCCTATACTTAATCAAGATACAATTATTCTAAACAAAACAATATCGTTTACCTAGAACAGTTAAATCTTAGGTAAGTCTGGGCTTGGACAACTAAGCTTGGACCCAATTAAAAAAATTACATTGTTCTATATTTTTAATTTTAAAACGATTAGCAGGGGCTAACTATAGGACAACCCATTGTCATCCCTAACCACAAGAGTTATTATCTACTAACAATTTTATGCTAAATTTTCCAAGTGTGCCTTTGAAGTGTCTTTTTTTGCTTATCCTGGACATATTATATAGGTCAATGTTATTCAGGCTATTGTTAACTGACCTTAAGCATTTACTACTCTACATCGCTTTTTGAATATGACTAGATATTACCGTTGATCATGGTGGCAATAAGCCTCTTTGGCTAGCCCACTTATTAATTTGCTTAAGAATAGAGCATTTTCAAAGACAATTGAGGCTTTAGAAGGTTTTCATACACTGAAACATACTCTCACCTCTACCCTAATTATAGATATATCATATTTCATTTGGTATCATATCCCAGATTTAGTATCTTATATGGGAATTTTTCAAAATATGTGTCAAGGTATATGCATTTTAGACATGTCATAGCAGGCAGTAGCAACTGATCCCTAGTTTGAGTCACATATGTATGAGTCACACGTATGAGCATTTGTTAAGAGTTTGAGTTGATAGAAATAGTGAGAAGAATGATGATATATCATAATGTGAGAAAATGAAAATTTGTGGATATTTAGAAATGAGAAATAGTATATGGTTATATATGATAGCTAAAGACTCAACACATTAGTATTGGTGGATGTATTATTGAATATGACATCAATATTGTACTGTAATGTTATACCCTTGAATGTGATATAGATGTGAATATATTGTCATGGATTGATTAAGAAAAATAGAGATATGGTAGAAATGACAAGATTTAAAGTGTATAAGCAAAGTTGGATGAAAACAAAAATTTATTATGATCTTAAGAGGATGAACTTAGAACTGAAATGGTTATTTTATTAATATGTCAAGAGTTATGACCCACCATAAGAAAGTGTTATTGCAATTGAGATCAGAATTTTATTATGACTATACATCGATAATTTTCAATTGATTACGAATATATGTATGTAAGATGTAATAAAGGATATTTAGAAGATGAGATGAATGATAACGACATATATAAAAGTTTAAAAGGCTAAGTTGAATTGTTAATATGAGTACATATCTGATAATGGGATCACCATAACAAGTGAGAATATTGAGAACATATGTATTATATGTGTAGAGATGATATAGGAAGCAATCTATAACTTATTGAATATTTGTTAGTCATAGTTCCCATAGTTCAAAGTCTAAGATGAATTAGAGTAACACATGGAAGTTCTTAAAGTGATCAATCGGGGATAGATTGAGAATGTTAATGATGTTACTATATGTGATGAATTCGAGGAAAAAGAAGAAGGGCAAGATTATGGCAGGCACAAAAATAGAAATCTTGTTTAGAATCAATTAGAATCCAAGTATCATTACCAAATGATATTAATTGATGACTTGTCAAAAATAAATCTCTAGATAAGATGAAACGATCTTGATGGTATTTACCAAGGTATAAGAGTAAACGAATCTGCTTACTACTTCACTGAGCCTTATTATAAACGATATTCTAATCGTATAAGCTATGACATAAATTGATCTTATTAAGATATTATGAATAGTTAAAATTGATCTTCTTGAGGTACTAAGAATGGTTGATAAGCAATGATGAAAATAGTTGATTTATAAGGATTACATGAACAGTATAGATGATAGTAGCAAGAAATCTTCTTTCGAAGAAGCATTTCATTGAATTAGGTTAGGTAGACTAGATAGTTTATTTTTAAAAATGATCAATGAAGGAACAAATCATAAATGAATATGTAATAAATCAAAAGTGAATATTGGAGTCTCATTTTTAACGGAGACTCAAGAATAAGAGGTAGAATATGCTACTAAGAGTATATGCATTTTGTTTGATGTAAAGTATCCAACTATGTGAGTGGATTCTTAAATTTGGGGTGACACTATTGTAAATGTGAGGAGAAACTAGTATGAATAAACAGACATTAGAATAAATTAGTGTGAAATCAGAGAAAATCAAATGAATTAAGAAAAATCATTCGAGAAAATAAGTTAATTGGGAAACCGAAAATAATATGAGATAATATTACCTTATTGAGGAATTAGTTACTTAAGGAATACGAGAACTAATCATGGGCCCATTGAGTTATGGTAATATCTGTTTGAGTTAACAATTCCCCCGATAGCACCATGGTATTGAAGAATAAAGTGTTCTAATTTTGCTTGGATCAGTTAGTGACTATGATCATAGATAATATATTGAATGTATTCAAAAGTTGAGAAGAATAGTTTGAATACTTGAGGTAAATCTTACATATCATGAAGGTAGAAACAATTATATGCCAAGTTCAATAAAAGTGAATCTTAGCTTGATTAAATAAAATGTTGAGACGTATAGTATCTGAGCATGGCATATTGAGAGACTCAAAAAGAAAATAGAGGTAATGATCAAGTGAGAAACTCGAAGGAATATATAAGAGATCTGGAGTTTCTAGAATTAGCTAGAAATTGAACATTACCAGAAGTTGTTAAGGGGTTTTTACTGATCTTATCCCTTTGATAAAAATGTTCGAGGAAAAATGTGTAAATCGTATGGACTAAAGAATGTAAAAAGAATTTTGAGGAATTATAATACCGATGTTAATTATATCTTTTGGATTTGGAGATTATGTAGTATATAATGAGATTTCACATAAGAGAATAGGATGACATCTAATGCAGCATAATAAAGTGATTTCATATACATGGAGACAATTAAAGCCTCATGAGTTGATTAATTGATACATGATTTAGAACTTGCTACAATAGTAATTGCTTTGAAAACTTCGAGACATTATATATACAGTGAAACATTTCGGATCTATATATAAATATACAGATCATTTAAGTTTGAGGTAATTATTGAGTTTGAAAGGATTGAATATAATACCGAGACAATGGATAGAATTACTGAAAGATTATGGTTGTGTAAATGAGTATTTTCCAGTAAAGCTAGTGTTATAATATGATGCATTGAACATAAAATTTGATACCAGTGTATCACAAATTAAGATATGGAGGTTACAAAATCTAATGCAATGAAGAGCATAGAATGTCAAGTTGAATTTTGGGCAAATCAAAGTACTATTAGCTATTGAATTTAAGATCAGTTTCATATGAAAAGATTAACAAAGCCCAAATTAAGGATTCATAATTTATGAACCTTACTGAGAAATTGAAAATGAATCTGGATTTTGAGTTTGAATTGGAAAATGATACTTTGTGATTAAAATAAGAAGTATGTGTACATGATAAAGATGATTGAGAAAAGAGATTTTTGGATAAAGTACAAATGATAACCTATACTATACATCCTAGTAGGAATACACCAAAACAACATTTCACGACTAAGGATATAGAACCAAATGACTGCATGTACGAGTTGCCAACAGTCTTAACTATTGAAGATATGCTTAAAGCTTATTTTTTGAAGTTCATAAGAACATGAGATTAATGTACAACTCAAATTGACTTTTAAGTCTGATAATCATTATCATAGTGATATCATTAGAGTACTGTATGAGCCGTTATACGACAGAAAGATTCATTCGCCTTTATATTGTGATGAATGGGGCCTAAAAATGGTTGAAGGCCATAATTGATTAGAAATGTTGTTGATAAGTGAAATTGATCTATATTAGAAATTAAGTGATTTAAGAAAGATGAATGAATTAGGTGGATCAACACCGAAGGTATGGACTACAATGAGATGGACATAAGAGTTAAGTGTATTAACACTGAAGAGATGTGAATTATTAAGCGAATGATGAAACATTTTTTAGAGTATCACCTTGGAATGGTGTGCTTAGGTTAGGAAAAAGGATCAACTATGCTCAAATTGTATTGGCCCTTATTAAAAGATGTTTCAGATCCACACAGTGTTACATGGATATGTTTAGGAAATATCGTTATGATCCAATATTTGTATTATTGATACTGGAAGTGAAAGTGTGAGTAATCTAAAATAGATTGAGGAATCAGTTAAAATAATGTGATATCAAAATAAATACTTGATAGACCGAGTGATTCCATTGACTATAGTCAATTGGAAGAAATTATTCGAGCGATGAAGTTAAATGGAAAACTGAGGAGCATATGAGGAAACCAATGTTATGAATACCGTACCAAACTTGGTACAGAATTGGGTTCTGATACGGTACTGTACTAATACTGGTTAATACTGGATACCGTTTTGGGCAAATTTTTAAATTTATAAAATAATCCCTAAATTTTTAAAAAAATTACAAAATAGTTCATTGTCATATTGTAAAGTTGTAGTTTATTTAATTTAGTTTTTTTGTTTATATCTTATCCATTTTAGTTTATATATATATTTATTATATTCTAATTATTTCTATATATAATAATTATCTAAATATAATAATTTTTTGTAAAATAAAGAAAATAATTCAAATTTTTGTATTTTATCAAAATTTTGAATTATTTTTTAGAATTACTATTTTCACGTTCCATTTCATTTTACATTTAATCAGACATAATTATAATTTTAATTTAATATATATAAATAATTTAACAATTATTAATAAATATAATTAAATTTAAAATATATTTTTAAAATATATAAATTTTGATTTAATAATTAAAAATATATAAAATAAATATTAGTTTATAAATAATAATTTTAAAATTATTTATTTTAAGAAATAAAATATTTTTATTAGTATTTATTAATAAATATTATATAAAATATTAAAATAAATTTAAATAAAAATAATTTATTTTTTAAGTTTGATTTAATTTATAATTATTATTAGTAATAAAATATTTATTACTATTTAAAAAACTTTGAGACAAAAAGGAGGGGGTGAAGATAAGTAGGAGGGAGGGAGAGAAATTTTGTAGAAAAGTTTCCTAAATTTTTAAAATTTTCGGTACCGACCAGTATTTGACTGGTATTTTGACTACCAGCCCGTATTGATTGATACAGCCAAAAATGATCGGTATTGACCGACATTTTTAGCCGGTACCAAAGATAAAATTTGGGTATCATTTTTTGACCAGTATGGTACCTTCCAACCGATCGGTCGGTACAGAACGTTGGTTTTGGGTCCAAATGTCAACCCTAGATTCTAAGACATGAAAGGTAACAATAACAATAGCTACATTAAAAAAAATTTAAGAATGCTAAAATTGATATTATTATTTTCTTGTTCATAAAACGAATTACATTTTAAAGATAATAGTTAATATTCGAAACTTATAATAGTTTTTATGAATTTTTTTAAGTGTTTCAAGTATTATAAATTATTTAAAATGGACTTTAATTGAAAAGGGCAGACTCCGTGTTAGGTAAGCCGCAACGAGGGTCGTTCTCGTCTTCCAGATGTTGGTTTTACATGACCTTTTGTTGATTCAGAGAATCTTCAGGCGTGTGGAATAAGGTTAAATGGAATTGGACTTGTATATTGCTGAGTGCTGACCGTTCTTGAAACTCCTTTGAAACTGGACTTAGTCAGAGGGAGGCTTAGCAAATTAATGTCGGCCCAACTAAGTTCAGCCTAGTTTAAAATTTAGTCAGGAACTCTTTTTTTTTCTTAAAATAATAAGTATTATTTTAGTTCAAAAATTTAAGCGGATGTATTTTTAAAATGACATCTTACCTAGACTGAGTTTGAGTTATCAATTATGATTGTCGGGCTAAATAAGGTTAAAAGTAGGCTCGACTTAATTCAATTCATTATAAAGCTTGGTAAGAGAGCAAAATAGTTAAAATTTAGTAAGAGTTTAATCAATTTAAATCTAATCAATTAGATTTTAATTACCTGTTTATGTTCAGTTTCTAGTTATTACAATTTAGCATTACGTTGTTGCATTCAATTGAAAAATAATACTATGTAGCGAGTTTTTTTAATTGAATTTAAACTCAAATCGAATCTGCCTCGAGTTTCAATTTTGATCTGAATTGTAACTACATTCAAGCTCAAGTATATAAAGACTTATTGCCAACTTTATATTTTGCTATTACATCAATTGTTTTTGCTTACATTGGGTAGGAAAAAGGATCTTAGATTTATGGGATCTTATGCACTTTCTCATGCTTTCCAACCTTTCACGTTCATAAGTACCCGCTACGAAAACGACCAAAGAAAGCCGACACTTTATGGAATTTTCACGTTCATCTCCTTCTTTTAATCTTTCTTTACCTTACCAAGTATAGAACTCCCCTGATCAAAAAGCCACAATTGCCAAATTTGAATTGATAAAAGAAGCAACACTTCACTCAACATTTTTATTCTATTTTTTTTTCCAAAAGCTTCACGAAATGGTTCTTTTTTTTTTAACCATACAAACTTGAAAACTAAATGTACCCTTCGAGTAATGGTCACATTAGTAACTAATTATTTCATAATTAAAAAAAAATTGTCCATGAGCTTTTCATAAGAAGAAGATTAAAAATAAATAAATGATGACAACAAAAATGTATGACCACGAATGTATAATATTAGTGCAAATAATGGCCTTTTATAGGTATCCAGGGAAAGATTGCTTCCTTAATTGTAGGAACAAACTCAACTACTTCCTACTATTTAGGAACAATTGAAACAAACTTAACTACTTCCTAATGACTAGGAGCAAATAGCAGCAGAGCAGATAAGAAGTAAAAACGACACAATAACAGCTTGAGAGAAAGACTAAAACTTAGCCAAGAGAAGAGGAAACCAAACGCAAAAGCCAAGAGCAACACCAAAACACGGTGTAGCAGAGAAGAAAAGCAAAACGTAACATAATGCAAAAGAGCAACAAGCCAACCCAAAACACGCCAGTAGCTAAAATAAGGTATATGGAAGTACACAATCAATTTATTTTCACTTTTCTTTTTGTTAATCTTTGTTTCTTTAAGACCATGAATTGTGACCAGGCAAGTTTTCCCAACCATGGCTCACAACAGGAGTTCTATAGAAGTGTAAATAAGGCAGAATAACACTGAAATGATGCAAGGAACACATGGAAACTCCTCTGTGTTCTTATTTCTTACGACCCTCGTGAATGTTAGTCTGCAATCAACAAGTTATAAGAAAAAAACATTGCATGATCATCAATAGAATGTGTTATAAAAATGTCGGGATTCTGAACATTACGTTGGTGCAGTATAGAGGCACAGAGAAGTTACATTACCTGAAACATTAAAATTTTCAGGTAATGTAGTTTCTTTGCGCTTCTATGCTACACCAATGTAATGTTCAGAATCTTGACATTATTGTAACACATTCTATTGATGATCAGCTTCTAAGACCAAAATTAAGAAAGATTAAGAAAAGGAAGCTCTTTTTGTAATGCGTTTTCAACCTACTTCCAAATGATGATAGCATATTCTTCAGATACAACAAAAGACAAACGTAAACCCACCCAAGTTAAGGTTATTACGCCCGGATATGACTAAGCTACACGTAAGATATTGAAACTGATGTTTGCTCATCTTCAACTTGCTATTAATCTGCATTTAATTAGTCTAATCAATGGATTAAAAGTAGGAGTTGTCCCTCATCCCTATAGATAGTGTAATTACTAAAACTTGTCTTTTGTGCTCACTAATCTAAATATCTCGTAACTAACTGAGTTTTAATTAAAAACTTAGATATATTTGAAAAATAACAATTAAAAATTTTATGTTAGAATTTCCGTTTAATTGCTATATTATTTTTAGCTTGATATTTTCTTGACAAGACATTACGTGTATTTTCTTTTTCTAACTAGACCCTAATTAACTAAAATAACAAGAAATATTTAATTTTCTAAGCTAATTATTCTTGTGTGGACAGTCTTTATTAGATTCACCAAAATGTATTTACGCATATATATATATATATAAACTATAGGCTAAAAGGATATCTCATTTTTATAAAGCATTCAAAATCTAGGATCATGATCAGCAACGACAGATGATTTGTGTATATTATGCAGCTCATTAGATCTTACTGGGACTACCATAATTTTTTACCAGAAAAAAATCCCAAAACATAGAAGCAACCTAGTAGAAAAATAAACAGCAGCAGCCAAAACGATGCAGCGCCAAAAGCAGGAGAATAGTAGCAAAAAGCGAGCGGGGGAAGAGTAGCAAAATGCAAAGGGTAAGAGGAAAATTACGTGGCATCCAAAGCACCAGAGGATAAAGTAAAACACACAGTAGCAGAAAAATGCAGAGCAGCTACTCCATTCTCTAATGAAACGCAGTGCAGAGGAGAGGAACAAAAGTTAAAATGCAGCAGATAAAAAGAAGCACAAACGACATAGCAATAGCTTGAGAGAAAGGACAAAACGCAGCTAAGAGAGGAGGAGGTGAAACGAAGAAGCCAAAAACAGCAATAGAACAAAATGTAGTAGAGAAAATAAGCTGAACACAACGTAACGCAGAGGGAGTGGGGATTCACTGTCTAATTTTATAGTGTTCAACCATGGCTATAAGTAACAATGCAAAAACCATGGCTAACAGTAGACAATCTACTTTAAGCAAGAGAGACCACACACTAGATGTGATTTCCAAGCTAGAGATTGGTGAGCAGAAATTTATTGTTGAAAAAAACTGTAAGAGTGTAGTAGTTTCACAAAAACTTCCAATAAACTCCCAAGCCAGAAAAACCACACGTAATACTGAAAATTTGTCTAACTGTGAGTTTCTCCAACAACTCAATAACAAATCATGAACATCAGGGTTTCACTCTCACACGATTAATTAACAGCTTGCAATATATACCACCAAATATTTCACACGCAAGCTTCCAACAGCAAGAACTTCCAATCACCCCATATGGCACAAGACACACATATTTCAACCAAAACTCAACCAACCTAGTATCACCAATATAGAACTCACACACACACTCGGCTATATTTCAAAAATTCAATTAATGCAGACCCACCAAAATTCCAACATTACCCCAACAACTACACTATGGTAATCCACACTACATCTTACCAAGATACACATTAATTGGAGATAAAACTCTATCACAACTAGAAGATTATTCCAAATAACTTTTTAAATTCAAGTTAAATAAGGATTAATGATTATCTATTAGTGTCCAATTAATATCTTATAAGTCCAATTAATAAACAAAATGCCAAAACAAAATAAGTAAATATATATCATATATCTAACAATAGTTGTTATAAGTTCCTCATCGTACTCAATCCTGCAAGTTCAAGCAGTTATAAGTTCTCTCCCATTTGCAAAGAAAGCCATCCTTGCCATGAATGAGAAGAATGATAAGTAGATGTTGAAGGCATTTTTATCATTAGAATTAATGACATTTTCCCTTAATTTTTGGATTAATTATTGGGTTATATATATATTTTTCTTGCTAATTTGCTTGGTTCGCCTCAAATTGCATTTATAATTTTTCATGTTTAATTTGTAGGAAATACGCTTAAGTTTGATTGTAAAGAACTACAACAGTCCAAGGAGAAAATCAAAGAAAATAGCTGGCATTGGATGGCTACGTGAACAGTGGTGTGTGCGTAAGTTTGTGAAGAAATTAAGCAAGCATTAATTGGTCACTTCAGCTACAATAGGAGGTTGGAGGTTTGTTAGCGTGGAGAACAAAGACGGCAGATTACAATTGAAAAATACAAACAAAAGGGCAGCTGTTAGAGACAAGAAAAGGAAAGCATGCAAAATGGAGGAGAGATCACAAGAAAAACACACAAGAGGACAGCTCCAAAGGGGACCACACGCCGACCCACAAAAGGAAGAGTGGAGGCGTGAGCTGAAAGGGAGAGATCTCTCCAAGAAAATGAC
>JANVCL010000007.1:26020519-26033483 GCA_026546855.1 Erythroxylum incrassatum | reverse complement strand
TTATATTTATTAATAATTATTAAATTAAAAATTAAATTAAAATTGTGATTATTATTTATTATTATGATTTTTGGAGAAAAGGTTAAAAACAAACAGTACAACTGTATAATATGACAATGGACTATTTTGTAATTTTTTAAAAAATTTAGGGTCTATTTCATAAATTTAAAAATGACCTAAAATGGTATTCGATATTAACCGATATCGGTACAATATCATACTAGAACTCAATCTGGTACTAAGTCCGATACCGTATTCGTAACATCGGTTGAAGAAGAGGTAGGGTTTTATAAAAGAGTTGTCGTAGAATTGAGAAAGGAGGAAGGGTTAAATTGTCTAGCGTATTTTTTAGATTAAATTCATGAAGAAAGTAATCTAAATACCAAGGGGTGTTGGGATTTATAATCCAAATAAAGTGCTATAACTTTCCCTAGATTGGGAAAGTTTTTACTTTCCTAGCTACTCAAACTTTTCCAACTACTCAAAAAAATAAATCAAACGTGATAATATAAATTTTAGGAAAAAGATTACTTTCCCAAGCAAGAATCCATGCCAACCAAACAAGGCCTACGTGTATTTTCTTTTTCGTATAATTTTCTAAGCTAGTATTATTGTGTGGACAGTCCTTTTTAGATTCACCAAAATGTATTTACACATTTATATAAACTATAGGCTAAAGGGAATCTCATTGATCTTACTGGAACTACCATCGTTTTTTTATCAGAACCAAAGTCAAGGACAATAAATCAAATATCTTCCGATTGCATCCACAACTTTGTAAAATTTGCGGTCACAAGTTAAGGACGTAGATATGATGATAAATAAAAATTATAGCATATTTTAAACCTCTATTTATATTATTTTAAATTATTTACATAACACATTTGAGTTAAAATTGCTACATTTTACTACTATTAACATAAGTCATTTAATCCCATATTTTATTTAAAAAAGGGGTTTAAATTGTATTTAATAATTTTTTTTGTAAGTTTGGTGAAATTAATGAAAAGAATCTAGAAGAAAATCTAACCCAAATTGAAGTTCAACCCAGAAGAAAGTCCCAAAACAATGAAATAGCCCAGTAGAAAAATAAACAGCAATAGCCAAAATGACGCAACACCAAGAGCAGGGGAAGAATAGCAAAACGCAGAGTAAGAGAAGAGTAGTAAAACATAGAGGACAAGAGAGAAAACGACGTAGCAGCCAAAGCGTCAAAGGATAAAATAAAATGCACAGTAGCAGAAAAACAGAGAGTAGCACTCTAGTCTCCAATAAAACGCAGTGTAGAGGAAGAACAAAAGCTAAAACGCAACAGTTAAAAAGAAGCAAAAATGACACAATAGTAACTTCGGAGAAAGACCAAAATGTAGCGAAGAGAGGAGGAAGTGAAACGCAAAAGCTAAGAGCGAACACCAAAATGTAGCGTAGCAGAGAAGAAAAGCAAAATGCAACATAATGCAAAGGAGCAACAAGCCAACCCAAAACACACTAGTAGCTAAAATATCGCAGAAAAACATGCAAGAGTAGCAAAAAAATCTTCTTGCAATGGAGAAGATAAAGAGGATGGGATAAGTTGAAGCCTATCACAAATCCAGTTGGGTTGTGTCAATTCACACAAAGGGTGAAGGTTGTTGAACAACTATAACACAACTTTTAATTGTGAGTTGAAAGAAAAAATGAGGTTGTTTTGAACTTTCAGAGTCAAAAATGGGAATGATGGAGGGATTTTCATGCATTTCTTGCATTATTATGCTTTTGAATTGTCTTCTCTACACCTGGTATGTGAAACACCCAAAGGTTGTAGTTCCACAATAAATGTGTTTTGTTGTAGTTGCTTTGAACTAAACTTGACGGTTGCTTAATAGAAAGCAATTGTGTTAGCAATTGTCAATTTTTCATAATTAAAATGTGAGCAAAAAAATCAAATATACAACAAGTAAATCAATAACCGAAATTTGGTAACACATTTCGACACACCTGGCTTGCGTCTACGGGCTCCTCACCCAGCTTAATCAACTTTCACCGAAGTATAATAGTTTTATACGAGGCTTTACTAAGACACTGTCCACTCATACTCAAACACCGTGAAAGTATTTCACTTCTAATAACACGACCACCTTGTAATAATATCAACAGAGGATTTTTGCAACACTAAACGATAATAAAGATAAAATAAATCTCTAGTGATTAAAACAAGAATAATGTAAACAAAGTGACACTTGATTCGAATAACACACCCCTATATGCGTAGCCTCATTAACCCGAAACCCTGGGAAGTTGTCTAACAAGAATTCTACTGTGAACCTTCAGAATAATCACTTAAGCATCCCACACACAGCAGCCACAAAAATCATCAAACAAACATATGTTTCATCAGCGAAACATCACAAAAAATACAACTGCAAAATTGACAATTTTTCTACACATTTTCCCTCACAAAAAACAATAGAGCAGTTATCCAATTAATTCACATTGTGTTGAGAAACGCAACTGCCAAAGATAGCACAAATCACTGATGAATCCATTGCATATCTATCTCAAATTGTTCCCGTGCATAACCAATAAATCCTATCTTCTTTAAGATTTTATTTCAAGTAGGATTTCATTAAAATCTATCTTATCCAAGACAATGAAATCATATCCTAAGTGAACTTCTTATCACTTATCAAATATATCCAACTACAAATAATTCCAAAAATAATTAAAAAATATCCTAACAATCTCCCCCTTTTTGGCATAATTTATTATATATAAAAACTTCCCCTAAATACAATAATTGGACACTCCCCTTAATTGAACAGTTATAATAGTAAGTTTCAAATAGCATCACAATTGTCAAGTTCTAGCCACCAACAATGCAAAAAGCAAAAAATATCATCTTAAAAAATGATAAACAATCCCAAAAAAAATTCAAAAGCCTGTCTAAGAGTTACGAGAAGCGGGGCAAAGAACTCGCTGCTAAGTTGGCAAAGAGTATCCAAACCCGCTTGAAATACTCCCTTAATCCAATTATTTTCAACAAAGAAAGCGACATTGCTATTAATATTAACAGTGGATGCAGCAGACGGTGTAGATAGCCCAGAAGAGGAGTAGGCAAAGTCGATTACTCGAGCTTGCTTATTGGCATTTAATATGCGAGGTGAGATATTCAGTAGATACATAGGCTCAAGTTCAACAGATATATAGGCTCAAGTACAATAGAATCGGTCTGAACAACACCATATGCACACAGAAATTGTGTAATTAGGCATGGAAAACATAATAATGACTGTTGTTTGCTAACTTCCACAATCATAGCCTCAATAATAAGTCGCCCCAAATTAAAATTAAAACATTTTTTTAAATGACCTAAATTATACGTTCACTCCAACTTTTTTATTATAATTTTTCCAAAAGCTTCACAAAATGGTTCTTTTTTTTACCACATAAACTTGAAAACTAAATGTACCCTTCAAGTAATGGTTACTCGTGTAACTAATTATTTCATAATTATCAGAAAAATTTGATAAAGCAAACACACGCAAAAGGGGGTAAATTGTGTGTGACTTAAAAAATTTTCACAAACTAATTTCAATTTGGATAAAAGTAGGTGCTTGTTAAAAATTAAAAACAATATGAGCTTGTAAGACGATAGTAGCCTATTAAAGAATAAGTCTAGTTAAAAACAAATTTAGGAAGGTGTTTGTTGAAATAAAAGGATCTTTTAGCCGGTTGAAAATAGAAGGAGCCTATTATAAAAATGAAGGAGCCTCTTGCTGAAATGAGCGCACACACAATATAATGCAAAAATATAAAAGTTAAGAGAAGAGAGAGGAGGATGCAGCCTATTTATACTAGATCGGCTTACAACCAGGCCTACATCTAGTCCCCTAGTATCCAACTTGAATACTTCACTATAAAAACAATTAGTAATTTGACGAGCCTCTCCAAGCTCACAAGTTAATATTTTTCAAGGTTCTCTAACCTTCCAAACTAGTAGTTTTTAGCTAGCCTGTACAAGCTATCAATAGAAAATGAAGTTTGATCGATATGAGCACACTAATCTCTCTCAACAATATTTTCACTTTCTAAAGCATAAGAGACTTTAAAATGATAACACTTTTCAAAAGAATTTATGCTATAGTTATATTTTGAAAGTCTAATCTATATGCGCAAAAGTTGTGGCTCTTCTTTAAGTAGGCTTTTCTTTCAACTAGCCGTTACTTCACTTGCATCCTTAATCCACTAGATGGATTTAATGTCGAATAACTTCGATGTCATCTTTGCCAAAAATCTTCCAATAATCACGCGGCTAATATATAACCTTCATAATAAGTAGGATCCTTTAGATAAACCATTTTTTAATAAGGTAAGTTTATAAAGAAGGTTCCTACAAGAAGAAAAGCAATTATTCCACGATTTTATTTCCTTTTAAGAATTATACCGTTGTTTATCATCAAAATCGTTAAATATTAACCTTAAGCTAACAATCTCCCCCTTTTTGATGATGACAAGCAATAGTAGATATATTTTTCAAAATTCAACAAGATAATGGATGATTTTGAAAGATACCTGAGACTTTTATAAGTTCAAACATAATTAGAAAGAGTATGCCTTTTAAGAAAGGAGCCTACCAATTATGTATCACAGATTTTCATAGTAGAATCAATCACAGATATAATCAAGGTAGCATCGAGAAATCATATCATATATATGTAAAAAAAATATGTCTACGTAAGCTCTTCCCTTTTTCATTATCAAAAACAAAAAATAAAGAAATAGGGAGGAGGTGAAGTAATATATTGATATGTAACATATTATCATAAGTATGAATGAGCCATGGAAAAAGTAACATAATTAATGGAGGCATTCAGAGATTTTTCTAAGCAAGATCTGCAAATCAAGAAGTTGATTTTGCATACTATCTATCTGTTCTTGCACTTTTTCCTAAGAAAGTTCTATTTTTGGTATATTTAAACGATTCCTGAGCGTTGATCTTGTGTGAAGATGAGCAGTCATACACTAATACAAGAAGTGTGATCATCTGTGTATCTTCTGTCAGTACCGTACAGCTGCTTGTTAGAGCTACATGCACATTTTTAAAAGCTGAACTGATGCCTAATCATTTCCTTTTAGGACACATGTACCCTGCTCTATTAAAGTGAGAGGAGCCTTCTAAAATTAGAAGGAGTCCATTAGACTAAGAGAGAGTTTGTAAGGAAACACAATAGAAGGAGCCTGCAAAATGCAATGACAAGTAGTAGAGAGAATCCATACAGAAATAATATCAGAGAGTTTATACACACCAAGCTCTTTTCTTAACATGCAAAATCTATCTTCAGAAAGTGGCTTGGTGAAAATGTCAGCTACTTGATTTTCAGTATTAACATGTAAAAGATCAATGCTTCCTTCTAAAACATGATTTATAAGAAAATGATGTTTGACTTCTATATGCTTAGTCCTTGAATGATGCATAGGATTTTTAGAAAGATTAATAACACTAGTGTTATCATATAATATAGGAATATGAGAAAGTTTAGAGAAAAATCCTATAGTTGATGCTTCATCTATAAGATTTGAGCACAACAGCTGGCTATTGCTATGTATTCAGCTTCAATCGTCGAAAGTGCTATGCAATTTTGCTTCTTGTAGGACCAAGATATTAGAAATCCTTCAAGAAATTGACAGTGACCGCTTGTGCTTTTTCGATCGACTTTATCACCTGCATAATCTGCATCACAATATCCTACTATGTCAAATGAATCAGTTTTTGGATACCATAATCCAAAATCCATAGTTTCTTGGAGATATTGAAAGATTCTTTTCACTGCTTGAAGGTGAATTTCTTTTGGGTTTGATCGAAAGCGTGTGCAAAGACACACCCTAAGCATAATGTTTGGTCTTGAGCTTATAAGATGTAGTAGTGATCTAATCATTCCCCTATACTTTGTCTCATCCATATCTTTTCCTTCTTCGTCTTTATCAAGTTTAGTTCCAGTGTACAAGGGAGTACCCATCAATTTGACATTCTCAAAGTGATATTTCTTGATGAGTTCCTTTTTGTATTTGTCATAGCTAATAAAGATTCCTTTTTCTGTTTATTTGATTTGTAATCCGAGAAAGAATGATAATTCTCCCATCATGCTCATTTCAAACTCCCTTTGTATTAATGCTAAGAATTTTTCACAGAAGGATGGATTAGTAGCACCAAATATTATGTCATCAACATATATTTGCACTATGAGTAAATCATTCTCCTTTCTTATAATAAATAATGCTTTATCGACCTTTACTCTTTTAAAGTATTCTTAAGCAGAAAGTTACTTAACCTTTTATACCATGCTCGAGGAGCCTGCTTTAAGCCATATAGAGCTTTGGTTAACTTCGTCACGTAATCCAGGTGGTTTTCATCTTCAAAAATTGGGGGTTACTTAACAAACACTTCTTCGTTAATGTAGCCATTTAAGAATGCACTTTTAACATCCATTTAGAATAAATTGAAACTTTTATAGCATGTAAAGGCAAGTAGGATTCTAATTGATTCCAATCTAGCAATAGGAGCATAAGTTTCATTAAAATCAATACCTTCCTGTTGATTGTAACCTTAAGCTAAAAGTCTAGCTTTGTTTCTTACCACCTTACCATTTTCGTCAAGTTTGTTTAGAAAAACCCATCGAGTCCCAATGATTGACTTGTTTTGAGGACGAGGTATTGGATTCCAGACTTTGTTTTTTTTCAAATTAATTTAGTTCATCTTTTATAGTTGAAACCCAATTTTCGTCAATAAGGGCCTCTTTAACACTCTTTGGTTCTATTTGTGAAATGAGAGCAACAAAGTTGTTCTTGAATGATGATCTTGCTCTTAGACTTTCAAAGGGAACTCTCAGAATGTATTGGTGAGTATCAAGGCCTCTCTATTCTCTAGGTGTTTCCCTTTGCATAGGCTCTTGCTGAGAGGAAGGAGTCTACTCTATTCTAGCTTCAGAGGGACCTTCTTGATCTTTTGATTCCAAAGGTACTGTAGTTAGAGTCTCTGATGTATTTTTAAGAACCAAGAGGTGCTCTTCATCATCTAAATCAATTGATAATGTTGACGATAGTGCTTCATCAAATACCATATGTATTGATTCTTTTATTTTCCTTGTTCTTTTATTATAGACTCTGAATCCCTTACTCGCACTACCGTAGCCCAGAAAGATAGCTTCATCTGATATAGCAATCAAATTTTCCAAGATTGTCTTTTCCATTGTTTAGAACGAAACACTTACAGCTAAATGCTTAAAAGTAAGCAACATTTGGTTTCTTTTTTTCCACAGCTCATAAAGAGTCTTTTTTAGAATGGGTCTTATGAGACATCTACTAAGTACATAACATTGCGTGGATACTGCTTCTGCCCAGTGTCCTTGAGGTAGTCCACTTTCAAACAACATGATCCTGGCCATATCAACCAAAGTTCTGTTCTTTCTCTCTACAAATCCATTTTGCTGAGGCGTCCTTAGATATGAGAAGTTATTAGTTATACCATTATTGTCACAGAAGTCTTCAAACTTTATGTTATCAAATTCTCCTTCATGATCGCTTCGAATTGAAGTTATGCAGTATCCTTTTTCTATATGAATTTTTCTGTGAAACTTCTCAAAAACTTCAAAAGCATCATCTTTATTTGATAGAAAGTAATATAAATATGGAATAATCATCTATTAACACAAAACCCTAATGTTTACCACTTAAAATTTGAGTCCTAGTAGGACCAAACAAATCCATGTGCACAAGTTCAAGTGGTTGGCTAGTAGTCACAATATTTTTAGGAGGAAAGTTGCTTCTGACTTGTTTACCTTTTAAACAAACCTCACAAACCTGATTGCTTTCGAGCTTTAAGGTTGGTAGTCCTCTTACTAACTTGTTTTTGGACAATTTTGATAGAATGCTCATGCTGGTATATCCGAATCTCTGTGCTAAATAAATGAATCCTTTTCTAAAGAGACAAAACACTTAACATTTTGTTAGGACATGTCTTCTAGTTAAACCAATACATATTATGATTTCTAGGACCAACAGACATAATATTATCATTATGAATATCAACTATTTCATAATGAGATATAAAGAAAATGACTTTGTAACCTTTGTCACGTAGCTGACTCACACTCAACAGATTATGTTTCAAACCATCAATAAAGCAAATGTTATTAATGGAGGTAGAGTCAGAATTACCAATTTTACCAACTCTGATGACCTTTACTTTATTTTTGTGTACAAAGACAACATTGCCTTCATCTTTTCTTTTGATATAGTTGAAGTATGATATTTCACCTGTCATTTGTCTTGAACAACCACTATCAACTATCTATTGATTTTCTCTTGTCTTTGTTTTGAAACATATCTTCAAAAAAAACATTATCTCATTTTAGATACCCAAATTTTTCTGGATCCTTTCAGGTTAGTAGCTTGACCTTTCGATCTCCAAATATAAATTTGAGATAATTTCTCCATTTTAAAAAAGTTACAAGAATGACTAATGTGACTAAGTTTGCCATAGTAGAAACATAAAATAGATGAGTGAGAATTAATATAATTTCTACCATGTATTAGGTTCCTGCTATTTTGACGATAGCTACTGTTAGATTTGATAAAGAAATTCTTGTAAGGCCTGATATTATTGTTTTCATTGTATCCTATTCCGAACTCATCAAAAACACATTTACCCCTACCAAGCAATGCATCAAGGTTGTTCCTTCTATCAACGAAATTTGCTAAATCTTTTTCTAGAGATAAGATCTTTCCAACACTTTTCTCTTTCTCAAGTTCTAAAGTGGCGACTTTTTCTTCCAACTGTCTCACCTTTTTAAAATCATTTTTTAGCAACGTATTTTCCAACTTAGCTATTCTTTCTTCTAGTGCTTCCTTTTCAGAGACCTTTTGCTTATATTCAACTTTGAGAGACATATTCTTGGTCGTCAGATTTTTATTTATTGATTTTAATTATTTAATCTTACTCTTAAGAGATGTATCATTGCTCTTGGACTTTTTCACTTCTTTGAAATATTTCACTGTCAACCTTTTGTACAAATAATACAATTCATGCTATGCATTTTTCAATTCATCAACTTCAATATTATAGTTAGAATAGTATACCTCATAATCTCCTGATTCAACCATGAAGTAAATGTTGCCAACTTCCTCAGGTTCATCTTCTTCAAAGCTTTCAAAATCCTCGTCAGACCAAGCTGCAGTCATATCTTGCTTTCTAGGTTTCATGTTCTCTGTTTTATCCTCTTGAAGGAGTGGACATTCAGGTCTAGTGTGCCTAAGCTTCTTGCAGTAGTAGCATATGATTTGTGTATTGCTACTGCTATAACTGCCTTTTGATAGGAGCCTATTGTTTATAGTTTTCTTGTTTCCTTCTCTTTTCTTTATTAACTTCTTTTTGTATAAGCGTATGTCTTTTCTGACCATAAAGTTGAATTTATCATCTCCATCTATCTACAACTCAGTGTCGCTTTTATCACAGTTTGATTCGTTAGTTGCTTTTAGTGTCATTCCTTTTCTGTAGGAGGTTCCTTCATCCCGCCTAAGCTCAGTTTCATGGATCATCAAATTTTCTTGTAGCCAGTAAAGTGAAATAGTGTCTACATCCTTTGTCATTTCTACAGTTGTCACCTTAGGTCTCCATTCCTTTAGTAGTGACCTTAGAATCTTCGTTATGAGCTCATCATTAGCATATATTTTTCCCAGATTCTTCAAGGCGGTGATGATGCTGTTAAAGCGTTTGAAGAATTCGCCTATGGTCTCCTCTTGTTTCATGGCAATAGTTTCATATTGATTTACCAAAAAACTTATTATATGTTTCTTTACCTCATTCTTCCCTTTAAAGGTAACTTGAAGTTTATCCCACATTTATTTTACTATGGAGTAGTAGGATATCTTTTCATATTTTTTTGGAGACAATGCATATATTAGGTCATAGACGGAGATACACCACTGGGCCCCTCAAAATTTATAAAAATTAAATAATATATATATACACACACACAAGGGTAAAGTTATTTAGAGTTCAATGGTGTATTGGGGCCCCCAAGATTTATAAACTTAAATATTTGGGCCCTTCTACCTTAAATTTCTGGCTCCGTCACTGTATTAGGTGATGTTTTGCCTTAGTGTTTAGTTATGCATTTCTCCTGTCAGCATCAGACCATACTTCTACGCTATTGGAAGTGGGAATTGTAACTCCAACTTTAATTGCTTGTTATACTTCGATATCTACATATTAGAGATATATGGTCATTCTCTTTTTTCAGTATGAGTAGTTGTTTTCATTATAGTAAGGATGTTTTGTGACAGATTATTCTTCAAAGCTTCTTAAGGTGTTTACCATGATCTATCATATGCTATAAAACACAAAAATGTGAAACCTTGCTCTAATACCAAATGATACAGCAAATACACGCAAGAGGAGGTAAATTATGCGTGACTTAAAAATTTTTTGCAAATTATTTTCAATTCAAATACAAGTAAGTACCTGTTAAAAATTAAAAACAATGGGAGCTTGTCAGACAATAGGAGCTTGTCAAACAATAGTAGCCTTTTAAATGATAGGAGCCTGCTAAAGAATAAGTTCAGTTTAAAATAATTTTAAAATGAAAGGCGCATGTTGAAATAAAAGGATCCTTTAGCCAGTTGAAAAAAGAAGGGGCCTATTATAATAGTGAAGGAGCCTCTTACTAAAATGAACACACACACAATATAATGCAGAAATATAAAAGTTAAAAGAAGAGAGAGAAGGACGTGGTCAATTTATACTAGTTCAACTTACAACCTAAGCTTACATCTAGTCTTCAAATATCCGACTTGAGTATTTCACTATAAAAACAAGTAGTAATTTGACGAGCCTCTCCAAGCTCACAAGTTAATATTTTTTTAAGGTTCTTCATCCTTCCAAACTAGTAGTATTTAGCTAGCTTCTACAAGCTCTCAACATAAAATGAAGTTTGCTCGATATGAGCTACACTGATCTCTTTAAAAAAAATTTCACTTTTTAAAGCACAAAAGATTTTATAATGATATCACTTTTAGACGAATTTATGCTATAGCTATATTTTGAAAGTCTGACCTATATGTGCAAAAGCGTGGCTCTTCCTTAAGTAAGCTTTTTATTCAAATAGTCGTTACTTCACTTGCATTCTTAGTCAATTGAATGGATTTAATTCCAAATAAATTCAATGTCATCTTTGTCAAAAATCTTCCACTAATCACAGGATTAATATATGACCTTCATAATAAGTAGTATCCTTTCGGATAAACTATTTTTTTAATAAGGTAAGTTCATAAAAAAAGTTCATGAAAAAAGCAATTATTCTATTATTTTATTTCCTTTTAAGAATTATACCTTCGTTTACATATAAGGAAATAAATCTAATTTAAATTTTGAAATATTATAAGGTTATCACCAAGAGCTAATAAAATTGTCCAATGAGCTTTTCTTAAGAATAAGATTAAAGAATGTCAAATTAGTGGTTCAAAAGAAATTACCTTCCGAATAAAGAAAGAGAAAACTGCACACCCAACATATCATCATTATTATCATCTATCTTTATATTCTGCTGCTTTATATGAAAATGACCAAGTGAAAGTAAGCTTATTGCTTGGCTAATTATGGGTCAACAGGGCACATTGTCTTAAAGAAACAAAGATAAACAAAATGAAAAGTGAAAAGAAACTGATCGTGTACTTCTCATATACTTTATTTTCTAATGCTACGAACAGTTTCTACAAGTGTTCTAATGGTCATGAACCTTATCCTTGTACAGTAACTTAAAGCACGGGATTATACAGAATCAGCTTCTAAGACCAAAATTAAGAAAGATTAAGAAAAGGCAGCTCTTTTTGTAATGCGTTTTTAACGTACTTCGAAATGATGATGATAACATATTCTTCAGATACAACAAAAGACAAACGTAAACCCACCCAAGTTAAGGTTATTACACCTGGATATGACTAAGCTACACATCAGTTTTTGAAACTGATGTTTGCTCATCTTCCACTTAATCTTCTTGTAATCAGTCTAATCAATGGACTAAAAGTAGGAGCAGCCCCTAAGATAGTCTAATTAGTAAAACTTGTCCTTTTTGCTTACTAATATAAAAATCTCGTAACTAAGTTGTAATTACAAAGTTAGATATGTTTGAAAAATAACAATTAAAAGTTTTATGTTAGAATTTTCGTTTAATTGCTATATTATTCTTAATTTGATCTTTTCTTAACAAGACATTACGAATATTTTCTTTTTCTACCTGGACCCTAATTAACTAAAACAATGAGAAATATTTAATTTTCGAAGCTAGTTATTCTTTAGAGTGTGTGAACAGTACTTTTTAGATTCACCTAAATGTATTTACACATATATATAAACTATAAGCTAAAGGGTATCTCTTTTTTATAAGAAAAATTTTGCTGGAATGTACAAACAGGATAAAACATTCAAAATCTAGGATCATGATCAGGAGAAACAAATGAATTGTGTATATTATGCAGCTCATTTGATCTTAGTGGGACTACCATAATTTTTTTTGATCATAACCAAAGTCAAGGACAATAAATCAAAGATCTTCTGAATGCATCCACAACTTTAAAAAGTAGTCTACAAGTTTGTAAAATTTGCGGTCCACAAGTTAAATAAGCATGTAGACAGCTTGATAAGTAAAAACTATAACATATTTTATACCCCTATTTTATATTATTTTAAATTATTTACGTAACACATTTAGGTTAAAATTGCTACATTTTACTAGTAATAACTTAAGTCATTTAGTTCCATATTTTATTTTTAAAAAAGGTTTAAATTGTATTAAATATTTTCTTATACGCTTGCTTGCTGGACTTAATGAAAAAAATCTAGAAAAATATTTTGACTCAAATTGAAGTTCAACCTTGAAGAAAAATCCAAAAACAAAGAACCAACCTAGCAGAAAAATAAACAACACTAAAA
>JANVCL010000007.1:25959754-25970153 GCA_026546855.1 Erythroxylum incrassatum | reverse complement strand
GACATGATTCTATAAGCTGCACTATTTTAAGCATGACAAAAAAAATTGCAATAAAAGTTTTGGGCCCAATATTAGGTCCTTTGAAGTCAGGTAAACAAACCTTAGCTAAACACCCTCACACTTTTAAGAATTTTAAGTTGGGGGCAAAGCCTTTCCACAACTCATAAGGGGCTTTATCTATCTTCTTATGGGGCACTCTATTGGGAATATAACATGCACAAAGTATAGTCTCTCCCCACAAATTGTTAGACAAACCAGAGCTTAGTAGACCAAACAAAACATTAGATATATTGTTCAACATATGCCCACGAACTAGTTTGTTGTCTTTCTCATTCTTCTTCAACTCTTCATCTTTATCTTTAGTTGTATCCTTGGTTGGTGTTGCAGGAGTAATAGAAGAGGTACCATCAGTAAAAGCAAGCAGATTGACTGCAACAGCAGCAGGATCGTTGTATAGCACATAATTGACCTATAAATTGTTAAAAAATTATCAACAGCCTTTAAGACCACAATTTATAATTAGTTTTGTCAAGTGGTTTGAGTTTGGACAAATCAGGGAGGGACATTGTGAGATTTAAAGTGGTACTGATAGTCATTGATTAATAAGAAAATCGCTTTCAAATTGTAAGAAATAAAGATGTAGACCAATGGAAATTCATTGTGTCGTAGTTAAGGCTACCGTCTTGAAAGCAATTTCGGCGAGACCTCAGTACAATATGAAATAGCGGTTGTTGGACCACAAAGACCTTGATTGTGCTTATTGCACACGTGCACTTGTGGACAAGAGAGTGGAGTATGCACACAGATGCCCAAGGAATTAGAATATAGAGAAAAACAAAAAGGAGGTCTGCATTTTTGGTATATATATCAAAGAAAGAAAACTTGGTGTATATAAGCCAAAAATAGAATATCTGAAGCAAAACATCAGGAGAAGATCAAGCAATTGTAACTGAAAAATATTGCTGATTTTGTAATAGAAAGAATAAATGAGAAGTTACAAAATTAAATAGTCTAGATTCAATGAATCTGCAATACAAAAGCTACCATTATTCCAATAAGATATGCATCTACTCTAGATTCGCATTAAAAAAGAAAGGGGAATGATGGATTATAGGATAGTCTTGGCAAAGTTATTCAAAGCTTTTAAAGGGAGATTGTGACCATCATATGAGAGAGGTAAGTATCAAATCTTATATAAAAAATGAACATTTTTATAAATCTATAAAAGATTGTTAATTAACTCTTATTTATTTATTTTTAAGATAGTGAATCTTTTAAGTCTAAATTGAAATGTTATTGAATTTAGAGCATTACAAAAGATGTTAAAATAATTTTTTTAGTATAATATTGGATAAATAACAAAGACAGAGATTATTATTTATGTTAGGATCATGATTAATAGACATTTTCTTATAAACTTTTAGACTTCTTTTATATAAAAAGTGAGAAGCAAATCTCATATCATTATTTTAAATTCGAATTAAAGTTATTGTTCATCTAATTTAGATTTTCAATTTTTAGATCTATGATAGCTAATTAAAATTGAAGTTGTTATTAATTAATTTATATTAAAAATTTTAATATGTGATTTTTTAAGATTAAATCAGAGTTATTGTTAAATCAATTTAACTTAGAATCTTTAGACATATAATTATTTTAAAATTGAATTAGAATTAAAATTATTGTATTACATCTTGTTGATTGTACTTCATTTTAGGAGAAATGCTTCACAAAGCTCAAAGCATGAGATTGAGAAAGATGATACTGTCCCAGATAAGAAAGAGCAGAGTTGATTGAGTTTGAGAATTCTAGCAAGATGAGATTGTACTAAAGATACTAACATTTTGAAAGGATGTAATTTTGCAAAATTTTTAATTTAGCAATAATTGTATCTACCACAGACAAAAACAGAAAAATTAAATGTACAATTGCAAATCAACACTAGAAATTTGTTAACATAGTTCGACACACTTTGTTTACGTCTACGGGGACCTCACCTAGCTTAATACTTTCACTAACGACAATATTTTTATATAAGGCTTTATCGAACCGACTCACTCAACCCTTGACACTATCCCTCATCCTTATAACCCACGAAAGTAATTCACACCCAATAATACGACCGACTTGTGCTAATCTCAACAGAGGATTTTCTCAACAACATTTAACAATAATAATAATAAACAAAAAATTCAAGTGATTAAAATAATAAAAAACATAAACGAATATATTTGAGATAATAAAAAAACTTCCCTAATAAATCAGGATAGGATTTCTAGAAAGGAGAATGACCAGGGTGACATTTAAGGATCCTGATTTTTAGTTTTGTCTAATAAAAAGATTCGAGGGATTTTAAAGGATTGGCCACCTAACAGGCTGACTAACGTCAATTTTACTGGCAACAAAATGGATTTAGGGCAGTTGATGGATGAAGCTAGATGTGATATAAGAGTAAAGGACCACTCTAGGGCTAGCCCAAGTAATAAAACTGGTTTAGTAAATAAGGGAAAGGGGATTATGAAGCCTGGACCGAATGTAAGAGTCAACCAATAATCTAATCTGATTGCCAATGCAAAGCCTGCGTCAGCGCCTATTAACCAAAATAATATTATTCGCACAGGTAATCATTCTATAGTTAAAATCTCTTCTCACAAGGATGTGGTCGTTAATGACACGAATTTTGTTTTATGTGATGAAGATGATATGGAGTGGGGCGATTATGTGGATGAGATGGAGGAGGTTGTTGGTAACAATGTGTTAAATCTAGTAAACAAGTATGCTAAAACACCTCTAAAACCCCCAGACTCAAATATTACTAGGGAGGATAAGCATGATGATGAGATATCTCACAATTCTCAGATGGAGATTGTACCTTAAACACAGGATATTCACACCTCGAGTGGTCAGATTATTGGTGGGGTGGGTCCTCAGGCTTAATGAGGGTTGCTCATCTTTTTTTATTTCTATCTTATGTCGATTCTCGTATGGAATTGCCAAGGGGCTAATGTTAAGACCTTCAAGCTTATTTTACAGAACATATCAAATATTTATAAGCCTTTTACGATGGTTTTGGTTGAACCAAGGATTAGTGGTAAGAGAGCGGATAGAGTGGTGAATGGCTTAGGTTTTCCCTACTCTTTTCGTGTTGAAGTGGATGAATTTTTGGGGGGCAATTGGCTTCTCTGGTCCTTTAATGCAAATGTTAGGGTGCTAATGGCACATAGATAGTTTATCAAATTATGGTGAACGACGACTCCTTTTATTTTACAGTAGTGTATGCCTCTCCCTAATACCATTTACAACGGTATTTGTCGTAGTTCTTAAAGAAAATTGTCAGAGTGACTAAAGCTGCATGGATTTTAGGTGGTGACGTTAATGTTAAGTTAGATTCTAGTGAGAAGCGTGAGGGTAAAGATTGCAACCAGTTATCGATCAATGTTTCAGGGATTGTGTGAACACTTGTGGATTGCATGGAGAAGGGGAACTATTATGGCCAGAATTGATAGGTTTCTTTGCAATAATAAATGACAGGAAACTTGCCCTCAAATGAAGGTGCTTCATCTTCCTTATCTTGGGTCGGATCACTGACCTATTGTTGTTAATTTTCATGCTTCAACTGCAGGACTTTCTATTCCTCGTCGGTTTGGCTTCCAATCTACATGGCTAGCAAACGAGGATTTTTTTTCTGTTGTAAAGGAGTCTTGGTGCCCAAACATAAATGACTGAACAAGTTCTATGGATAGTTTTTCTTCCAAACTAAATGAATGGAACAAGAATACTTTTGGCAATATTTTCCATCTTAAGAATCGGTTACTTGCACGATTGGATGGTATCCAATGAGTTCTTAAGGAGGGGGAATCGAATTCTCTTGTGTCTCTAGAGGAAAGATTACAGGAAAAGTATCAACAGATTCTGTGTGAGGAAGAGCTTTATTGGCACTAGAAGCCTAGGCGCTAATGGATCTTTTATGGTGATCGCAATACCAAGTTCTACCATAATATAACTGTGGCCAAGAAAAGGAAAACAAGAGTGGAGTTTCTAAAAAATGATCAAGGCGATTTGGTGACCTCTCACAAGACATTACTGAATTTAGCTAAGGACTTCTTTTTTTAACTTATTCTCGGTGGAGGAGATTGAAGAATGGACATTCCCTATTCAGGGTAAGTTTCCTGCACTATCTAAAGATTCTCTTCTCAGTTTGAATACCCAGTACAATCCGAGGAAATAAAGACATCCTTGTTTGATATGAACCCTAACAAAGCTCTTGGAATTAATGACTTCAATGCTTTATTTTTTCGGAGGTAGTGGGATACAATGGGGTCAACGGTGATTGATTTTATGAAAAAAAGATTGACAGGAAGTATGGGAGTCTGATCTTAATCAAATCATTATAGTTTTGATACCCAAAGTTCTTTCCCCAACTTTTATTCACCATTTTAGGCCGATAAGCCTTTGTTTTGTGGTGTAAAAAATAATTAGTACGACTGTGGTGAATCAGATGAAACCTTTCTTGGTGGATTAGTGGCTCCTACGTAGTGTAGCTTTATGCCTGGTACATGGATAATAGATGATATCATTATAGCACAGGAGGTGATTCATTCAATGAGACATAAGAGAGGGACGAAGGGGCTTTTGGCTATAAAGGTTGATTTGGAGAGGGCTTATGATAGGTTAAGATGGGATTTTGTTCAAGATACTCTTCAGGATATTGGCTTCCCGATTTATTAAATCAAGCTTATAATGAAATGTGTTTCCTGTATTTCTATGAGGGTTAACTGGAATGGTGAATTGTCATAAGCGTTTGCCCTTTCTCGTGGTATTAGACAGGGGGACCCCCTTTCCCCTTACATTTTTGTATTATACATGGAGAGACTAAGCCATTTAATTAATCTTGAGGTGGATCAGGGGAGATGGAGACCTATCACTTTGAGTTGGGGTGGCCTTGTGCTCTCTTATTTGTTCTTTACTGATGATCTTATTCGTTTCTCTGAAACATCGGAGGACCAAGTTAGGATTATTCAAGCCACATTGAATTGCTTTTGCTTAGCTTCAGGAAAAAAAGTAAGTGTTGATAAAACTCGTTATTTTTTTCTCTAAGAATGTCCATTGGGAGAGAGCTAGATCCCTTAGCCAAACGTTAGGTTTTCAACAAACTAATAATCTTAGCAAGTAACTTAGAGTTCCTTTAATTCATGAAAGAACTACAAGAAGAACGTATCAATATATTTTGGATAATTTTCAGAAGAGTCTCTTTGGGTGGAGTGCGCAGCATCTCTCCTTAGCAGGCCAAACCACTCTAGTTCAATCTGTCCTTGAAGCCCTCCTTGCTTGCACCATGCACACGGTTAGGCTGCTAAGACTATTATATGATGATCTAGAGAAAATAATCAGGGATTTCTTATGGGAGTCGAATAAGAATCAAAGGAAAGCGAATTTGGTTAATTGGGAAACTATTTGTAAGCCTAAATCTATGGGTTGGCTAGGTTTGAGGAGGATCAGATTGAATAATGATGCTCTTCTGACTAAACTAGGATGGAACTTGATTACGAAATCTTAGGCTCTACGAGTTTAGATTCAAAAGGAAGTTCCTCAACTTGGAAAGGGATAGTGGCCTCGTGGATTCATGTTATAAATGGTATAAAGTGGGTTGTTCGAGATGGTCTATCATTGCATTTTTGTTTGGATGACTGGGTAGGAGATTGGGGTCCTTTGATTTAGCATACCTTTGGTGAAATCCCTGATATGCTTCTTTAACTAAAGGTTCATAGTTTTGTTGATGATTGTGGTAATTGGATATGGGAGCATTTCCAACAGTGGCTACTGTCTTCGGTGTGTATAACTATTGCAGGTATTCTCCCGCGCCCCCCAGGATGGAACTCGGTAGCGACAAGGTAAGCTGGAAAGCTTCTTCGAGTGGTGAATTCACCATTGCTTCAGCCTATGAGATGATTGAGGGTTTTGGTCGATATGAAAGCGGTGGATTTTGGAACTTTATTTGGAGATGGCCAGGTCCTCAGCGGATTAGATCTTTCTTGTGAGTGCTTAGCAGAGATAGATTATTCATTAATCAACAGTGGGTTCTAAGACATTTATCTGCCAATGGGGCATGCAATTTTTGTGGTATGGAGGAATCTTCCATTCATGTGATTCGGGATTGTGGAAGAGCATGACCTATTTGGGCTGCTTTTCCCTCACATGTTATTGATCGGAATTTTTTCCAACTAGATAGACATGCATGGATGAAAAGCAACCTAAAGTGTCATCATCAGGTTTATGGCTCTGATTGATCCATTAGTTTTGGAATAACTTGTTGGTTCATGTGGTTTTGGCGCAACAAAATTTTGTTTGATTTGGTTGCTCAATTTGCTTTAGCTTTGGAGGTGCAAATTTGTGCCTTGACTATGCCTATTTTGCATACTCAAAGAAATGTTGGGTGGTCTTTTCCCCGTGATGGTTAGGTCAAACTTGACACTAATGGTTCTTATAAGAGATCTTTGCAACGAGCTGCTGCTGCTGGTGTTATTAGGGATGTTACTGGTGTTTGGTTAGGTGGATTTGTCCACGATATTGGCTGTTGTTCTCCCCTTGAGGCAGAGTTGTGGGTTGTTTACTCGGGTCTTCTTTTGGCTTGGAACTTAGGATATTGTCGGGTGGAGTTAAACTCAAACTCCCTAATTGTCGTCAATATTCTATCGGACTCGATAGGGAGGAGTTTGACAAATTGTTCCTTGGCTCAGGGTATTAAGTTACTAATAACTAGAGAGTAGATGGTGAACTCGCGTCGTGTCTCTCGAGAAGGAAATTAATGTGTTGATTGGTTGGCTAAATCTACAAGTCTACATCAGACTAATTTTATGTACCTTCAGGAGCCCCCCCTTAGGTTGTCTAACAAGGACATAACTGATGCTTCTGGCCAGAGGCGTAATGTGTAGCTGTTTAGGTTTTGTGTTTCATCTTCCTTGTATTCATTTTTTTTCAAATGAAGTAATTATAGCATAATTTTATAATGATGTTTTCAATATTTAATAATAGCAGTAGGATGCTTAAGCCAACATTTTTTACATAGAAGAATTTCACCTCCTATTAAGTATTTTAATTTTAATAGAATTATTTATTATAGATCAAGATTTGATTATGTATTATAGATCAAGAATTGATCATGTTGGATACAATCTAAATCGGGTGTCAGCCACTTTTCAATTTAGAAAATTAAAGGTTTGAGTCATGTTAAGTTAACTTACAATTCCCTTTAATTTTAAAGAAAATGATTGCTTATATAATTTGTGAATTATTATATATACTCTAATGATTTAGTCGATACATATTCAAAGATTATCAATTACGAATTTTACGGATATAAAAAAAAACTCGGTTGAATATATATTGTAGTGCTCTCTTTGCCATCCCTATGTCCTCTCCAACATTACGTCCCTTTCACGTGATGAAGCCATCAACCATACTGCTTGCTTGCTTTATGGTGCAAAAAAAATGCTGAAAAGATAAGGATAAGAAAATTAAAGAGAAAAGAAAGTAATCATGCACACATTGACACGTTATATTTCTTGTGAAAGGAAGGGTTTTTATGTACTTAAAACTATACTTTTGGTAATATAGAGAGAGACGTTTCTAAGAAAAGAAAAAGGAAAAAAGCTTAAAATGGTCGACCAAAAGGTAAAGTCCGGAGTATTTTTCAGAATCATATCCCACAGAAAGCAAGATGACTATGTCTGCACTCAAGAAATATGTGAACAATGGGCCAGCGGTACTGGAATCTGTGACGCTTGTCTTCCACCACTTGCCATTATCGTGCATGAGATTTCAGCAAATATGGAAAAAGCTAATCGTAGGATAATTTCTTTTAAAATAATTTAATAAATATTAAATTGATTTTTAAAAGTTTATAAATGCTACAAGATATGTTTTAGCAATTTAAAACAACAAAATTAGTTTTAAAATAAATAAATTTATTATAAAAATCTGTTTTGTTTAACTAAATATTTATTTAAATCTTTTTTGTTAATGCATTGATCAAGAGGAAAATTTTATTATTGAAGTACGACTTACTTTTTACATTGAAAACACATCATCTCATAATTTTTAGTAAGTCTTCCCTTATTTGATGGGATGGTTAAGTTCTATGATTAAACTCCTTTTAGAACTAATAGCTTATCAGTATAAAATCTAAACTTTACTCTGTGACATCAAAAAAGGTTCTGTTTTTTTTATTTCTCAAAAAAAAAAAGTTTTGTTTATATAATTATTGTTTTATTGATCGTTATCGTCATCACGAATTATATTAATTGAATTATTTTTTTTGATAAATAATTGAATTATTTTTCCTATATCATAAATTATGTATTATATATATATATGTAATAACTTAGTTAATATTTAATATGTTGACCACGATAATTTATTAAACAATAGCTCCTAAAAATTTTGTATAAAATATTAACATGGTCGCTTAATTAGTTTTCTATAGACGAAAAAGGGAAATTTCTACCTAAAAATAAAAAATAAAAAATGTGATGAAATGTATTTATGTAATTTATAAAATGTCTAGCTATTAATTTCTTAATTTTATGTCAGAAAAAATGGTTGAAAGAAAATAGTCAAGCATTAATTTAGACGATTAATTTCTTAATTTATTTTTCTATACTTTAATGTATACAATTTATCTGTTTACTTAACCAAAATTTATTTTTGGCAGACACCAAACATCATGGATTGCATTATAGGAAACCTTCATCTTGTTCGTACTTCAAGTAGCGGAAAAGTGGTATAAAAAAAAGAACCGACAAAGAGAAAAGTTGGAAATTTCGTGATTAATGAAACAACTATTGACAAGAACTGAGGAATCTAAATCTAAGATTATGAAGTATATACCTCCCTAATTAAACTTCGTACGAATTCCAGCCACGTATTTTGGCAAAGGGTGGTCCAATTACTGCTAAGCTCGTCGTGATTTAATTTTCTCTATTTCACATTCACTAAATCGACCAGCAAACGACTAAAAATACAAACAAAAAAGGAAGAAAGTGACGAGAATTCAGAAGGAGACAATGTACATCAGATGATTTACTACACTATATTACGTGGCTCGCATTGTTTATGTGATTGAACGTATCAAGGTCAGTGAAATCTCTATAAGGTGTTTGGCGGATGATAAAGCAGAGATTATTATTAATCTAGTAAATATTACAATTTTATATCTAAAATTTGAGAAAATATGATTGTTTTTATATTTGATAATAAATCAGAGATTTAATGTAAAAGAAATTGATAATTTTATTAAAATAAATTGATAATTTCCAATGGGGTATTGTAGTTTCATAAATATTCTGGTTCATCCGCAGTTATTTCTAGCACCAACGAAAACAGAAAAATTAATCACGAAATAAACAAATCAACACTCGAGATTTGATAATGTAATTTGATACACTTTGTCTACGTCTACGGAGCCCTCACCTCGCTTAATTACTTTGACCTGTGATACAACAATAGTTTTACTTAAGACATTACAGAGTCGACTCACTCTACCCTTGACACTATCTCTCGTCTTCATTGTCTGTGAAAGTAAATTACACTCAATAATACGATCGTCTCGTACTAACCTCAACAGAGAATTTTTCTCAACAACTTGTAATAATAAAGATAATAAACGGACAACTCAAGTAATTAAAATAATAAAGAACATAGACGAATGTACTTGAGATAAGAAAAACAACTTCTCTAATTAATTCAACTCCTTCAATAATAGTTTAGAAAATTGTTCACCAAGAGTACTGCTGTATTCAGCTCCTAGAATATTCGAACATCACTTCCACTATCGACAACCACATAATCAACATCTAATCAGTTCACCAAAAGCCACATAATAGATCAAGAACAAAAGCACAGAAAGAATACATAAACCAGAAAATTAATCAGCTGCAAAACTCCCCAAGAATTCCCTCAATTGTCTTTGAATAATAGAAGAACACCCAACCGCATAAAGTCACAAATCACCCTGCCAAAAACACACAAAAGCTCAAAGAGAAAAAAAATCACAGGTGTTGCACACCCACCATTAACGACAACAAAACCAAAGAAAAGTGCAGCACACACACATCAACATAGGTTGTGTGACCAACGCCCGCGCGGGGTAGCTTGGTTGGTCAACTAACAGGGTAAATTGGGGAGAGGTCCTAGGTTTGAATCTCGGCAACAACGAGAGGCAATGGACCGCTCTGTTAGGGGGCTGACCAAGAATATACCGTGATTCAATCCTTCAGCGGTGGTCGGGCCTGCGACTGAGGGCCCTTGGGGTTGGGGATTCAACCTTTTAGGGAGAGAGCTAATGCCAGGAAGTCTCTGCAATGTCGGTAGGTCGACGCTCCAAATGTGCCTCTATAATGAT
>JANVCL010000007.1:25910126-25920939 GCA_026546855.1 Erythroxylum incrassatum | reverse complement strand
ACGTTACCATCTAAGAACAACAACTTCGGTTGCATGAAAAACTCAATTAAAAGTGAACCACCTTACCATGTTTTCGGCATTCATCAAAGAGAACATCAACGTAACACCCCCGTATACAAGAACAAATACTTAGATTGCATAAAGAAATCAATTGGAAGAAAGTCATTCGCCCACGTTTTCGGCAATTGATAAAAAGAACATGAACATAACACAGTCGTGGGCACCTGCACAAACTAGATCATCTCATCATTCATGAAGTCTTCACTTAATAGAATTCTTCATTCAACACCCCCTTTAGTTACGTGATGCACACATCCATGTCGTTTTACAAGATTGAGTCTTTATCAAAGTCAAACAAGAATTATTGTTTAATTAACAAGAATTATTGTTTAATTAAATTAAAACAATAATTCTTAACCCATGGTCTAGCTAGCATTATCCAATCAAATTCACTGTATTTTCTACTTTATCTTAATTTGAATTTGAAACTACATTATCTTGGAGATCTAATTATAAAAAATGTCAAAACTAAACAGTGAGATATATATATATCTCACATCTTAACATCCTCTATTATTGTGTTTGACTTCCTTAGGCAAATCTCCTTGATCACAGGTAAAGAAAGCTTTTTGAAATTTGAGTCCTCAACGTAAATCATTCCTGGCAGATTTTTCTTTGAGCTCACAGCGCTTCCATATACAATTGAAACATTTGAAGGTCACATGATCATCAATGAAGTCTCAACCAATATTCATCATATTCTAACCAATATTCAGCTTAGAATCAACTAATATTCAACATATCCTCTATAGATATCCAAAACAGACACCAAATAGGATAAATGTGTGGAATTTGAGAACTTAAGAAAGAAAATTAGAAATAATGTAAGGTGAAGAGTAATACATTTCCATTCGTGGGAGCACAAAATTCAATGCTTAAAATTTTTCGTTTTGCGAAGGCCATCAATCATACTTAACATTCCCTTTGTATTTTGCAAAGAAGTTGTTCTCCCTAACTCACACATGTAACCTTCAAGTCACAAAAGAATAATTTTATTAATTATTCAAGACTCGTCTTTCCATATCCAACTGTGGGAGGGAGTTCAAAAAATGAGAAATAGGTGCAAATTAACCATTGATGGATAATTAATAATAAATAGTACAGAAATTGGGATGTAATGAAAGTACAGTTATTTACCATATTAATTAAATTAACATAATTGATATAATATGTAAATGATTTAACCAATGTTTTAAAAATTAGATTGCCATTATTTTAAAAATCAGATTAAACTAACCAATTCAACGGAAATAAATATGAACCAATTTAATTTTCGTTCCGCTTATGTTTATAATCTTTATAAGAAAAACAGGCAAAAAAAACCTGTTCTTGAGAAAAACCGGCCAATACACTTCGAATATATCACATGTCAAAGCTTGCATTAATTGAAGTTGTTTCTTTTCGTTTTTTAGAGCTGCGAGTTGTTGTTGTACCGACAGTTGAGAATTTTTTGCAAACTTTTAACTTGAAATTCTTTCGTACAATTTAACAATAAATTATATTTTTAAAATTTATATTTTATTTATCTTTTTATATTTTAAATTATTATTGTTTAAAATGGATTACCATTTTTATTTTTTAATCTCACTAATGAATTATATTTATCAAAATTTAGTTTTTTATTTAATTATTTATCTCTTTATACTTTAATTGAATTTTTAATTATTATTTTTATCATAAATTTGTTTGATAAATTGAATTATTAATTAATATATATAAATAACTTTACTTAAGATAATTTAAGGATGTGTTAAAATATAATATTTAAACTATTAAAAAGTATATTTAAAGGACATTAAAAAAATTATAGTCATCTTTATTGACTTCCTTTAAATTTACTTAAATTTTTATAAAATTTTAAATAAATAATAATATAAAAATATTTTTATCTTTATTTTAAATTTTATGTTAGATTCAATCTTGATTCAAATTATTAGTTTATTACATATTAATAGATATTATTAATGCATTTTTTATTTCAATAAATTATTTTATTTTATACCATATTTTACTTTTTTTATAATTTTTACTACTTATTTATTATATAATTATTTTATAGTAGTTAATACCGTTATCCTTTGCCTAGTTGCTTAATTTGTATTGCTTAATTTATATATATATACCGACAAATTAAGCAACTAGGCAAGGGGTAGTGATCTTATATTATATTTAACGTTAAATTTTTGTCAAAATAAAAAATAAATTTTGTATATTTTAAACTTATATATTAACATATTAAATCAAATTAATTTGTTTTGATTATTGTTCTTATTTGTTATTTTTATTATTTTATTTTAACCTTTAAAATTAATTGAATCTATTTTTATTTCTTTTTTCACTCATTTACAATTAATCAAATTTATTTTTAATCAGATTAGTCTTTATTTTCACGTACTTATTTACAGTCAATCAGCTTCATATATTATTCTTATTTTCTATTCTATTTACGCAACCTAATTAAGTTGATTAATTATAATTTTATTTATTTGAATTAATAAATATGTTAAGAGTATAAACATTTAGAGAGATGCTAGAGTGAGTCAGTCGAATCTCAACTCTATAAAACACTAGACAGCTTCGTTTTCCGAAGAAGTCGAACATCTTCTCCATCCAGTTCTCTCAATCAAACGAATCTATATAACCCCAAAAGAATATAATAAAAAGTATTTCTTAGCTCAGATTTAGAGGGTTAGTGTATTGCCTAAATTTAGGTGTTTTTATTTAGCCAATTTACCGGTAAATGCTTATATCGACCTTAAACTCAATTTTTTTAATAAAACAATATCGTTTTATTTAGAAGTTAACCATGCAGTTAATTTTTTATTAGTCAGTAGCGCTGTAGCAATTAAGTTGTTTGACATATTCCAATTATCATCATAAAGGAGATCATCAATTAAATTATCAAATCCTATAAATAAATTTAAATGAGCAGCATCAAAACGGGCTACCCGACCCCGCACATATACTACTCTATAAGTCATAGCATTTTCATTCAAAATATCACAAGATTAATTGTAATAAAATTCTTTTACCAGATTGAAATTATAGTGCTTCGGAAGCAGTGAAGCTTATAGTAAATATCGCTCCGATAGTAAAGCGGCATCATAGGCCAAATGCCCATATCGATCCGAAACCTAATTTTTCAAATAAAATGACATCGTTTTGTTTAGAAGAATTATGTTTCGGATAAACCTGAATTTAGATGGACTTAATTAAAAAAAGATTTTGTTTTATATTTTTAATTTTAAAAAAATTAGAGAATTGTCTCAAAATTTCTAATCAAATAATTTATGCATAACGTGACTAATAATTAAAATTATTGAGATCCAAAAACTGCGGAGGAATCAATATATTACACATGGAAGTGGAAATTCTTCAGTTTCAATATAAATATGATGAGAAATCAACCACATGCGTACAAAATCAAAAGAAACATTATTTTATATCAGTTTCAATATAAAATTATGTATCGCTTGCATTTACCTCAAGTGTCGATTTAGAAGTCGTAAGGACGGGAACATCTCCTTGATTAACTCCTTAATTCATTTAAAAATTAAATTAAATTAAATAATTTAAAATATGATTAAAAGATATATTTTTTATTTATTTAAAAATTTGAAATTTAATTAAAAATATTTATTAATTTATTTTTATAAAAGCTTATTAATTTATAAAAATTGATAGATTAATTAAATAAATTGATCCATTTTTAAAATTATTAAAATAAATTAAATTGAATCGAAAATTGAACACTTCAAAATTTTTATGATTAAATTGATTATATTTTTTAATCATTAGTTTTAGAAATCACTTCAATGTTACCAATACTTTCTAAGTTTCAACCATACTGCTGCTTAATTCGTATCTTACATAGCTAATTACCCTCGTAATATGGTCAAGAGTCAAACATTCTTAGGCATACTAATTTTAAATGAGATGAAGTAAATGGTAAGTGTACTTTGTATATCAAGTTAGACATAAATTTTTTAGTTCAAATCTTCCAACAGACATAAATTCTTTAATTCATATATATTTGAAAGATTTAAACTAAAGAATTTATGTCTAACTTGATCATTATTTTATAAAGGATAAGAAATATTTTTTCTTTCAATAAAAAAAATGACTAATTATTTGATCTTATTCTTGTAGAGTGAGAAAGGTGATATATATATATATACATATATATATATATATATAAACACACCGCAGGGGTATATAAACACACCGCTACCCCTTGCCTAGTTGCTTAATATATATATATACCTAGTTGCTTAATTTGTCGGTGTATACAGCCTTATACTTTATTTGGGCCGATGAATCCTAACAAAGTGGCTGATATTATATAGTGTATGTATGTATATATATATATATGTAATGTAGATGTATACATGTATAATTGCTTAATTTGTCGGCGTATACAGCGACTTATATTATTTATTTGGGACGATGGATCCTAAGTGAGTCAGTCGAATCTCAACTCTATAAAGCACTAGACAGCTTCGTTTTCCGAAGAAGTCGAACATCTTCTCCATCCCGTTCTCTCAATCAAACCAATCTATATAACCCCAAAAGGGTTCTCTGATCATCTAACACAACCTTGGTCGATTAGTTGAAACCCTCCTTTGAAGCATTTCAAGTTCCATATGCACAATAATGACACTTCTTCGCCTGATATTCGGAATCATAGGTAGTTTCCCACTCTGTCCTTTGTCCTTTTTCTACTTTCCGATGTACTAAACTAACATAGATAATCTGATATCTGAATGTGTTGTTTTTTTTTTTGTGCCAGGCAATGTAGTTACTATATTCCTGTTCGGTGCACCCATGTAATGTCCAGAATCATTCTCTTAATCACTCTTTCTTTTTCTTTTACTTGTTGATGGAAGATTTATGAGTTCGAAACACTTATAGTTTATGTTCATTTCTTTTTTGGCTGTAGAACAACTTTCACGAGGGTGATAAGAAACAAAAGCACTGAAGAATTTTCTTGCATTCCCTACCTCATTTCACTCTTAAACTGTGTTTCTTACACTTGGTATTCAACACCTATGATAAGCTACGGATGGGAAAACGCACCTATGTTCTCTATCGATGGTATAGGATGCCTTTTCGAGTTATCATACATCATCATTTATTTACGGTTTGCTCCAGTAAAAGAGAAGGCAAGATTAGCTACTATAGTTTGTGTTTCTCCGGAAAATTTAGAGCGAAAGAAAATGTCAGGATTTTAATAGCTTAATAATTTTTTCCAATGCAGATTAGGGTTGGTGCTATGTTCGCACTTCTTATAGTGACATCCATTGTGCTCGTCTTGGTTTCAATCTTTGTATACAATGATCATCCTCGTCGTCAGATATTTACTGGATGTGTTGCAGTCGTGGCTGCTACGTCAATGTATCTCTCTCCACTTGTAGCTGTGGTGAGTCGCATTTATATCTTCTAGTTTGTATTAAATTGGACCGTTACTCCGTTTTATCGTAATTTTGACTGTATTTTTGCATAATTCGTAGTTTACAATTTAAAACCTCGGTATTAAGTCATTAATGTATAGTATCTAATCTCTGATTTTGCAGAAAGCAGTGATACAAAAAAAAAGTGTGGAGTTTATGCCATTCTACTTATCATTTTTTGGCTTGCTTGCAAGCGTTCTTTGGGCAATTTATGGACTATTGGATCTTGACTTCTTCATTGCGGTTTGCACTTTGAACCCTTCTTTTAACTCCAAAAACAAAACAAAAATACATCAAAAAATTTTCAGAAATCTGTGTATTTTCTCAATTGGAATTCATTTATTGCAGACACCAAACATGATTGGCGCCGTACTAGGAATCATTCAGCTTGTGCTATACTTCAAATACAAGAAAAAGGAAGGTCTTAGAGAAGGACTCGTCTATTGGGACAGAGACCAAATTGAAGCCAAAACTTGAAGTAGAGTTGCAACTCTCAGATCATGAACGCTCTTAGTGGCGTAGAGTTTAAAATTTTTGAGTTTTTTTCATTGAAATCTTAATATTGCAGTCATTTTCCACAATGCTTTGTAATTGCACTCATGCTTCGTTGTTGCGGATTGCAGGTTTCCATCTTTCATTCTTAAATCAAGAGTAACAAACTCAGCAAAATTTTCTATTACTGTATACAATTTTCCTTCCCCTTTTTTACATTACAACTCTTTTCCCCTTTTCTATATTAAAAACTTAGGTTTGATTTATATATACACTATTTTCTTCTATTTTTCTCTTTTTGATGTCGATTAAAATCTTATACACATACAATATTTTATAAATTACGTATTTTAAATAAATTACTATGATATTAAAAGACTCTATCTCAATATGAAATGTATACGATTCAAACCTTTGCTTAAAATAGAGACAGTTGAGAGGTCTTTCGTAATCCACTACTTAAAGGGTAATTAGTCTCTAATTTTTGAGATTAAGAGAAAGTTTAGTCGATATCAAAGCATTTGTAGTCTCCTTTTATCATAAAAAAGGTTTTATAATCAGTTTTTAGTGGTTATTAATGGCCACTGCTAATAATCTCCTCACCTTTCACTCAACATATCTTCTACTTGGGCAATTCAAACTCTTCAATATAGAGTCGTTAAAGCTCGAAAAGACAGCTTGAGCTTCACATTTCAAAAAAAGCTACTACGAACTTTATCTTTTCCTTCACATAAATTCAAACATTGCACTGTTGCGACTTGCCATTTTCAAACTTTAACTCTCCCGATCAATTCTTTCAACCACCATCCGGACCAGCACTCTCCTCCATGTCCTCACCTCTATCTACCTTTCAAATCCATCTACCTTTCTCAAAAGCTTTTCACCTAATGCATCTTCACTAACACAATGCTTTGGAAGAGTTTTGGACTCTTCACTTCGTTATTGCGGTTTGTATGAGTTCTTCTTTAATCTCCAAAATAAAATACAGGTAAATTACATTAAGTCTTCTTATAATTTGATCTTTTTTTTTCATTTTAATTCTTATATTTATAGCTATTAAATGAAAGACAATAAAAACCAATTTATCATCAAGTAGTGTATTTGCTTTGGGCAGGGAATTAAGCGTGTATAATCTCACTTCATAACATAATATCGTTATAAGAAATCCGTCATATACAATTAAAACTTTCCATTCTTCCTCGTATAAATTAACTCGGTCAAAACTTTATGTTACACTATGATATTTTTTAAAATATTTACGTAAACTTTTATTATTATTTATAATATCGTATTGTGTTTTAGTAATTTTTTAATGATAGTATTATCACTTTAAACTCTAATGAAATTAAATTATTATTAATTTCTAATAAATAAGTTATCAACTTTTAAAAATATTAACTAAAAAATAATTTATATTTTAATAATTTATAAAAATATAAGTAAATTTTTACTATTTTTAATATATTTAAATTGTAATAATTAATATTAAAATACAAAGTAATTGAAGGGTTTTGAGGGCACCTAAGGAGAAATTGGGTCGGATCGAGAGTCTATATATAACTAGGACATTATATCTCAACTCAAAACCTTAAGAAATGAGTTATGAATCATATTTTTTATATATAAGTTACTTTAGGTAATGAGTTATAAGTGATATATTTGTATATAACTCATTTTATCTTTGTCTCTTTCATATGTAAGATTGTTTCACTTGTAAATTTTTAACAGTAACATCAATATAAAAGCTTATTTAAAATTTTTTAGAAGACATGCTCATATTTAAATTTTTTTAGAAGACATACTCAGGTTACAAGGAATTGCAGCCTTATCCATTACCATTACTGTTGGGTTTTAATCCCCTTAAAGTCAAGATCTGTTCATATCAAATCATCAAGAATTAAATAAAAGCGAAAGCATACCTGAATCTATTGTGAAATCTGCACTGGAGTCTTGCGATTTGTCTTTCAACTCTCTATTTTCTCTCTGATGATGAGATTTCAGAAGAAATTGTGCGTACGTTTAATTTAGGGACCATAACTACTTTGATAATTTCTAGTTTGGACCATTATAAAACTAGAAATTATAAACCCGGTCTTTACACATATAAAGCCCACACTTAAAATAGATGTATTGTTGGATGTATTTTTATTATTAGAATTAATGATATTTTCCTTAAATTTTGGCTTAATTATTTAGTTTTATACATATTTTTTCTGTTAAATTATTTAGTATATTTGAATTCGTATTTATAATTGTTTATATTTAATTTGTAAAAAATACGCTTAATTTTAATCGTAAATAACTACAACAATATGAAGCGAAACATTGTCGCAAAAGAAAGCATTGAAGAAAAGTGACGGACGCTACAGCCGAAGGAGTTGTAATTGGAAATTAATTGTCTAATGAAGGAATTAATGAGACAGCGTACGCAAATGGAAGCACGCACAAGGAGGGCGTCGTTTTGGGAGCTGGAGGATCAAAATAGAGACAACAATAAATCATGAGAAGTAGACACGCGGCAGCTAAGAGGGTCCCAGGCGGACGTTGGAAGCAGTTGGAGGCAAGCAAATTAAAAAAGGAAGAGCAAATGTTTTAATTGGGCATCACGCAGAACAGTGTAGACGCTACATTGGGGGACAGTTGGCAACAGAAGGGAATCAACGAAGCAATAGGACACACATAAATTGGAGTGTAGTGTTTTTAATTGAAAACGCACAAGATAAGAAATCAAATTGAATTGAGGAGACAGGTGAGCTGCGGGCGTGAATCAGCTAAGGAAATCAACGCAATTAACGTGATACACAGAGAGAACAAGCAACATGTGGCGGCAATATAAATATGAATGAATTAATGGCACAAATCACGCAAGAGGAGCTGAAGGCAGGAACAAAAACAGACGAGCAGAGGAGAGATAAAAAGAGTAGCTCATTTAATTGTCTAATCTTGAACAGTGGACAAAAAGACACGTTAGCAGAGATTGCGTGGAAATGAGAATTAAATGAGTAGCTAAGGAATTGGGCTGCGTAAATAATTAGAAGAGAGGAGCTGTGTGACCCAAGAAACGTTGGAGGCTTGTGATTTGAGGGTCAAGCAACAGGTCAAAAAGAGAGGAATTAACGCAAATAAGGGGAGACATGCAACAACAGGCACGTGGGATTAAATCAGACAAGCAATGGAGACACGCGCAATCACCAGCTGGAGGCGCAGCAGACAACAAAAGTTTCAAGCACAGTGCAAATCACGAGAGCAATTAATTAAATGGGAAGCCAAAATTAGCTAAGGAGGAGACTTATGGTGTGCGGCACATTCACGCTGAAGCACAAAAACGCAAGCTGGCATTTAATTTAAATCATGTGAGGTTCAGCTGTCTAAGAAAATGACAGGTGTTGGCATGACCAAGGAGCAGGCGTGAATCAGGAGGAAACAAAGAAAAATCTAACGCACAACATTAAATCATGTGAGGCTGGATGAGCAAATTGAATTAGCTAGTGGGAGACTTGAAGCAAAAAGAAAACAAAGCAGGCGTGGTCGTGGAAAGCAGCTGAAGCACGCATGAAGACAAAGGAGTGGATCATGCATGCAGTGAAGATCGTTGGTAGCTGGAGGCTTGGAGCTGGAGATGATAGAAGCCTTCATGTTATACAAAAAGGAGGCTAGACGATTGGGTAGCCTGCATGGGGATGATAGAAGGCAGAAGAGGACACGCCGACCACACATCCAAGTGGAACGAAAATCACGCCTCAGACAATAACAAAAATAACGCAGACCTAAAGAAGCTCCAAATGAATTCAACGTTGGCTGTTGTAAGGGACAAAAAGAAGGAGAGTGCGTTAGCCACCAGGTGGAGGAGAAAACAGCACATCAACATCAACGCATAGGGAAGCAATGAAGACAGCTGATGAAAACAACTAGAAGAACCAACGAAAATGATTGCATGAGTTGCGTGACACACCAAAAATAGAAAAGAGGAGCTCAACGCAATTACAAAAGAGGGAAGCAAGAGACTTCAACGCAACAGCTGGAGATCATTTAATCACAAGAGAGGAGAATGAAAGCACGCAACAGCTGGGCGTCAATAGCTGAAGACACAACGCAAAAGGTATTTTAATCCACTTGTCTTAACTGTCCAATCAAGCACATTGAAGAGAGGAGGCGGCAGTGAGTGTTTTTAATTGGGAATATCATGTTAAAGGGGACCCATGGACAGGAGAGCAAACGAAAATCAAAAGTGGATTGGAGCTCACATGAACACCTAGGAGGGCTCCACCAAATGACCCACCAAGCACCAAAGAAAAAAAAATCGTGAAGCTTAGGAGAGCTAAAAACGTTACATCATTTGGGAGCTTTTAATTTACATAGAATAAAGAAGGCATGCACGGCAACTTTTGAGGGGAGCCCACAAAAAGCACTCATTTTATTATTTGGAAATCCTCTCCACTCAAGTGGGCCATTCAAGTTACAAACAATTCATTTTCGGTAGGAGCTCTGAACTCATTTTAAAAAAGCACCAACCACACATGAGAAGGGGGCTCCATTTATTATGATTTTTCAGCACTCACTCCAGACTCGACAAGTAACAACGTTGCAAACACCAAAGGAGGACTTCAACGTGAAGCAGCTGGTGGATGCAAGCAGGCTGGAGGAACGTTGAAGCACCTGTGGTAGAGAGTTGGAGGCAAATATGAAGAGCAACAATCACCATTTGTTCTTCCATTCCTTCTACTTATTTCATAATTATAATGCTTGCTTTTATTATTTTTATTGTTGCTACTGTCATTATGAGTAACTAATCCTTTCATTCTAGGATTTTA
>JANVCL010000007.1:25898857-25910026 GCA_026546855.1 Erythroxylum incrassatum | reverse complement strand
TTTTATAATTAAATTATATGTAATTAAATTTTAATAATTATTAATAAATATAATTAAATTTAAAATATATAAATATTAAAATAAAATTTAATTTAATAATTAAAATATATTTTAATTAAATATTAATTTATATATTATATATTTATTAAAATAACATAATTTTGTTAATAAAAATTATATAAGAGATTAAATAAATTTATTTAATTAAAAATAATTTATATTTAAGTTTTATCTAATATGTAATTATTATCAGTGATAAAAATATAAGTACATTAACATTAACAACCAAACAAATTTTTGTTTTATTTGGAAAAAAATTGAAACAAAAAACTGAAAACTACAACAGAAAAAACATAAGTAGAACCAAATGGCCCCTAATTCTAAAAACTATGTTAATGTTCCCAACTGCGTGAACACTAACTTTTATGCCCTTTTATGCTTTTCGATCCTTTCCTTTTTCCATGATCTTCAGCAGATCACACCTCTCACATATTTGGGTTGCAAATCTCCAGCAATTAGATCTTTCAAGATTATGAAAATCTCAAACGAACCAGATTTGAATTTGAAAACAAATTTTGCAAATAATTTTAATCCTTGCACGTGCCCACGCTTAGTCACAGAATTTGCTGTCAATCTGAAATTTTCCGGTTATCTTTGTTTCCTTTGCATCTTTTTGATTCAATTTCATCTCTTCAGTGTTAAAAATCATCTGAGAACAAATAAGAGACAAATCTATCAATTTTGAATAATAATTTCAACAAATAAAAGAGATTTATATACTAAATGAATACAAAATGACAACTTAATACTTCTATTTGTGATCAGCCATGCAGGGCTTTCTAAGTTTCAATAATTGCATTATCGATGGTATTGGAAATAATAAAAGATGGGAAGTGTGTTTTGTATATATATTTTTGGAAGTTATCATTATTATAAACTAAATCTAATGTTTTATATTTTTATTTTATTCAAATTTGATTGAACCTTAATTTCATATATATATATATATCTATATAGATATTTAGTAACATTTTTAATTGATAAGTATGATGGATTCGACAAAGTCAAAACAAACTTTCTTTTTCACACTTTAATAATAGAGGACGAAGAAGTAATTTTGGATTCATTTGCATGCTTCATTTGTATGGTAAGTTAAAAATTTTGTATTATTTAACTTTTTATATTATGATTAAATCTTTATAAATAAATAATTTAAAGTTAAACTAACTTCTTTTTATATTAATGAATTCATGTATAAATATTAGCAAACTTAATTTAAAAGATATTACAAACTCAAATCAATTTAATTGTAAAGTTTAAATTATCTAATATATTAATTTATAAGAAAAGTCCAAATTGTTTAAATTAAATTTTAAATTGATTAATTTAAATTTAATTTATTAATTTTAAATCAAATCAAAATATTTTATGTCTTCCTTATTTTAAGATATTTCTCACTGTTAAACAGCTGGTCTCGGCATCTCCTTTGTCATATCCACATGTTTTTGCTGTTAATATTCTCTATTATTGTAAATTTATTAATTTTAAATTAAATTGAACAGAAATTTTTATTTTTATATATTCTCCTTTTAAAGATACTTTTTACTATTAAACAGCTGGCCTCGGCGTTTCCTTTGTCATATCCACATGCTTTTAGTGTTGATACCTCAATTATGTAAACTGACGTCCTTTGTCTTATGTTCTTTACTTTTAAGATATTTTCACAATCAATGATTAAAAGTTCATGTTGGATCATTTATTTTTTAAATTTTTAATTTATTTTAACAACTTTTAATTTATTAATTAATCATTTAATTTTATTAATTAATAAATTTTTATAAATTAATAATTTTTAATTAACTTTATAAGTAAAAACAAAATTTTAATCTTATTTTAAAAAAATTAATCTTATAAAATCTTTAACCAATTTTACAATAATTTTTAATTCATAATTTATTTTATATAAAAGAATCTTTTCTTGTAATAAAAACAAAAGTGTTATAAATTATTCAACAAGATAAGTGAGATTTGCATTATAAAAATGTATCAATTTTTATATCTAAACAGCATTTGTTTTATTTTCTAAATTAATTAGATTTTTATTAATTAATGTGTGGTAATTACTTAAGGACCTTAAATCTGTCCCACAGGCTGGCATGTCCAAACATGTCAGACGTCCGTATATTTACACAGAGCTATGAAGAAAGCTATCATCTCTTCTTCTTTCAACCCGCTCCAATTTTCACCACCCCAAAACAACTTCAGTCGCTTCTCGGAGTTGAAGCCATTTCTTGGCATTGGATAATAATGGAAGTTCTTCGTCTGCTTGTCGGAATCCTGGGTAGTTTCTTACATTGTCCTTTGTCGTTTTCTGATTTCCGATGTACCTTACAGTGAACTAAACTAACACAGATCAACTCTCTTCATGGCTTTTTTTTTTTTTTCAGGAAATGTAGCTACCATGCTTCTTTACTCTTCACCCATGTAATAATATCCACGATTCTGACACAATTAGTTTGGAACATATAGATCGGAACTCTGATACTGAACATGTTCATTTTAACGTTGTTTTTGGTTGTAGAACAACCTTCACAAGGGTGGTTAGAAACAGAAGCACAGAGGAGTTTTCCTGCATTCCTTACCTTATGGCACTGTTGACCTGCGTTTCTTACACTTGGTATTCGACCCCTATGGTCAGCGAAGGATGGGAAAATGGGCCCGTTTTTACAGTCGATGGTCTTGGAGGGTTTCTCGAGTTAGCATTCATTGTCATATTCTTACGGTTTGCTCCAGGAAAACAGAAGGCAAGTTAGCTGCTTAAATTTATGGGATTAACCAAGTAAAATCTCTCAAATTTTATGATTTGAAAGTCTCTAAATCCATTCCCTGAGTCAGCTACAATGGTGTTTGTTTCTTGGGAAAATTTTAATGCATAACTTGATTGTTTCTAATGCAGGTTAAGGTTGGTGCTATGTTCGTACTTGTTTTAGTGGTATCCGTTGTGCTTGTCTTAGTCCCAATTTTCGTGTACTCCGATCACTCACATCGCAAGCTATTTGTTGGATGGGTCGCCGTCGTGGCGGCTACGTCAATGTATGGCTCTCCACTAGTAGCTATGGTGAGTCACGTTTAAAACTTCTAGCTAGTTTATATTTATATTAAATATATAAATTCAGTCTTAATCTTTTCATGAAATTTTAAATAACTCCTTAACTTTTTATATTTAGCATAAAAATAAAATATCTATTGACGACCTCTTTTGTGGCAGAAAACAGTGATAGAAACGCAAAGTGTGGAGTTTATGCCCTTCTATTTATCATTTTTCAGCTTCCTTGCGAGTGCTCTTTGGTCGATTTATGGACTATTGGAACTTGACTTCTACGTTGCGGTTTGCACCATTTTTTTTACTTATTTTCGTATGTACATTGGAAGTTTGTGCATTTTCTCAATATGAAATCTTTTTTTTGCAGGCACCAAATGTCATCGGTACTCTACTAGGAATGGTTCAACTTGTGCTGTACTTCAAGTACAACAAAAAGGGAGGTATCAAAGAAGAGCTCATCTATCGGAACATAGAAAAAGAAGAAGGGAACTTAAAGTAGAGAGCAAGTTGAAAAGAATACCAGTCTTAAGAATTCGATGGTGGCAACCTCAGTTTCACATTTTATGCTTGAAACTTATGAGATATTATGGACATCCTGTGGGTGAAATTTGCAAAATTGAGCATCTAATGGTTATACACATGACTACGTGTCTTTGGACGATGAGGGCATAATAGGTAAAGTTTCAGTCTAGTTGGACTTATACTAGTAGAAATTTTGTTAGTAGATATTTTCTGAGAAGAATTTTTCTAAGAAGCTAGTTGACTATTTGACTGTCAATTAAAAAAGTGTTTTTTTAATTATTTGGCAATATAAAAAAACCTTTTTAATTTTAACTATATTTTATTTTGTAATAAAAATTATTTATGAATATAAAAATTATTTAAAATATATTAAACAATATGCAAAGCACAATATATTAATTATTATATAATTTTAAACCATATAAAACACAAATCAAAATATATTTAACCAAATCTTTTATATAGATTATAACATAAGTAAACTAATATTAAAAATAAATATTAAAATATATAAAAAAGTCAAATAATATTATATAAACCTTAAAAAGTTGAGTAAATAGTTAAATATATAATAAATGAAAAGATGAGTTTGTGGGTATTGTGAGAATTATATGTAAAACATAAGGATAAAAGGGATTCAAAATAGACTCAAGACAAAAGGGACTCAAAATAGACTTATTAATTGATCTGAAAAATCTACATAAAAGATACTTTTTTAGAAGCTTCAGATTTGGCTTTTTTAAAAAGCTTTATTTTAACTGCCAAAAATTTCATATCTATTAAATAAGTGCTTATTTATGTTACAGCTAAATATTTATTTTATAAAAAAAAGTTTTATGATAAAAAAAGTACTTAATGACTTTCCAAAAGTTCATTCAAACAGGTACAAAAAAAGTAAGTCGGTCTAATTCAACTCGAAGCTAACATGTAAGTTCTTTTTTATCGAGATTTAGATTGAGTTTAGATAATTATTTTTGAATTTTAGATTTTTGTATTATGTTCGACTTAAATCGGCTCGAGTTGAATGATGGAATCGATATTATTTTATTGAATGAATGGAGCAAAAGGTTAACTACGAAATCGACAAAAAATTAATGTTATTTCGTTGAGGTTGGGCTTCAATTACGATCCGGAAATCGTTAACTTGGTTATTGCGGTTTGTGTGAATTTCTTCTTTAACCTCCAATAAAAATCTTATATTTTTTTATAACTATTTAATGGAAGACAATGAAAAGAATTTCTCATACGGCAGTGTATTTGGTTTGAGCATGACAGTCTGTATAATTTCACTGCTTTAAAGGTGTGACTTGATGGTTGAGAGCGAGGTTTGACTTTGATTAGGTTCCAAATTTAATTTCATATTGGCTCCTTTTGTAAGAGTTTGAAATAGCCGAAATTTTATTTATAGGTGGAGAACTAATTTAGCTCTCAATAATAAAGTATACCCGCTTAATCCACCTGTGAAGCGGTATGCTAATTAAATCTTTAAAGAGATGTGCGAGTCGCCCGTATGATTTCTGCGAATAAAGAAATGTATAATCTCACTACATAACATCATATACAATTAAATTTTTGTAAAAGACAAGCTCAGGTTACAATGAATTGCAGCCTTATATGTTGCCAGAAGCACTAATCAACGTCAACTGGAAAGATGATCAAAGAGGCCAACTATTCAAAGACATTGGAGTCATACTGACGTAGTCTTTCGATATATGCTCTCCAACGTCAATTTCTAATCGGCACCGTAGAGTTTTCAAGTTTCAATAATTGCATCATCGACGGTATTAAAATAACAAAAATAGTTAGAGGGTTTGCTCCTGACCAGTTACTCTCTAATCTAAGCATGTTTTATTAAATTTTATTTATATATTTATGTAAAATATTATAATTACAACAGGAGATCTAATTTCTACTCCTAAGAGCACTTAAATATTCTAAGTAAAATTAGAGAGGATCTCAAAAAATTCGTAATCAAGTTTAAACTTTTATATATACTTGAGTTAGAATTATAAAAAAATCTAACTTAATCATATTTTAAATCAAAAATTAGATTCATTATAAACTTAACTTAATGTTTAATGTTTTTATTTTATTGGGATTAAATTGAAATTAAAATTAAAATTTACACCTTAATATATATATATATATATATAAGTACCATTTAAACTTGGTAAGCATGATATCGATGGATTAGACAAAGTCAAAGGTAATATATCTTTTTAACACTTTAATAATTGAGGATTAAGACATAATTTTGATCGTAGTGACAGGAGATCAACCACCTCATATGGAAAATGAGTTACGTATTTATTTCAATCGAAAGCAGTTGTTATCATTTCAAACTCTTTAATTATAAATATAGGATGAGTCACTTTCTAAAAGTAAAAGACGTAAACTTTAAAATATTAAAAAATGTAAAAATTCATGTATTGAACCAATTTCACTTATCTTATACCCCATCTTATTTAAAATAAAAGTCGTTTTAGAGAGGTTTTAATTATTCAAAATAAGTGTCATTTATTATTTTTATGCATGTTTATAATTTTATTTTTAAAATTACCCTTTAATTTCTCTCACATCCTAATTACACAGATTATATTTTCAAAACAGTTCAACATATAATTAATAAAGATATATCAAACATTTCATTAGCTTTCTTAATAACTGCGCATCTCTCTTAAACGACTTTCATTTTAAATAGGAGGAAGTATTAGTTAATTCATGTGTCCTTGTCTAAACATTAGCAAACCTCAAATTAAAACCTATCCCAACTTTAATTGTGTAGTTTAAACTAAAGGATGTTAAGAGGGTATGAATGAAATTAGACCGAATTTAAGTGAGCTTGTATTTAATCAAGACATTGTATCTTAACCATGATAATAGATTATAAGTCTGATATTTTTATATGAATTACTTCATCACATGAGATAATTCTAATTGTGAATATTGTTTAAAATTAAAAGATTAAAATGATATTAGTTTATAAGAGGAGTTTTAAATTTAAATTTGACTTATTCCTCTTTTAAAAGATATTTTTTAGTATTAAACAGCTGGCATTGACGTCTCTTTTGTCATATGCACATGTTCCTACGTCTTAACGTTGACATCCTCCATTATTGTGAATTTATTAATTTTAAATTAAATCGAACCAAGCTAATTCGATTTTTGTTAGTTAAATTTTATTAGACAATTACTTTAATACCTACACGTCAGAGTGTAATACATTTAATGAAAGCTATGCAAAAGCTTGTCATCTGCTTCTTCCATTCCTCTCCTTCTGTTCACCGGCCGTGTATAAATCCTAGAACAACCTTAGTCAATTCTCGGAGCTGAAGCTATTTCTTGGCATTTAAAAGCATTGAATATTAATGAAAGTTCTTCATCTGGTTGTCGGAGTTCTAGGTAGTTTCGTATGTTTCCTTTGTTGTTATTCTATTTCTGATGTACCTTATGTTGAACTAAACTGACACAGATAATCAACTCTCTTCTTCTTTGTTTTCTTTTGCAGGAAATGTTGCTTCCATGTTTCTTTACTCTGCACCCATGTAATCTCCAGGATTCTGACACAATTAGTTTGAAACATTTAGATCGGAACTCTGAATCTGAACGTGTTCATTTTAACGTTGTTTTTGGTTGTAGAACAACGTTCACAAGGGTGGTTAGAAACAGAAGCACAGAGGAGTTTTCTTGCATTCCTTACCTGATCTCACTCCTGGCGTGCGTTGCTTACACTTGGTATTCGACACCTGTGGTCAGCGAAGGATGGGAAAACGGGCCCCTTTTCGTAGTCGAAGGTCTAGGAGGGCTTCTCGAGTTATCATTCATCATCATATTTTTAAGGTTTGCTCCAGGAAAAGAGAAGGCAAGTTAGCTACTTAAATTTATGGGATTAACCAAGTAAAATGAGCTTAATCTTTTTTTTTTAATTTAAAGTCCCTAAATCCATTCCCTGAGTTAACTACAATGGTGTTTGTTTCTTGGGAAAGTTTTAATGCATAACGTAATTATTTCAAATGCAGGTTAAGGTTGGTGCTATGGTCGCACTTGTTTTAGTGATATCCATTGTGGTTGTCTTGGTCTCAATTTTCATATACGACGATCACTCACATCGCAAGCTATTTGTTGGATGGGTCGCTATAGTGACCGCTACATCAATGTATGGCTCTCCACTAGTAGCTATGGTGAGTCACATTTACATCTTCTAGTTTATATTTATATTCAATATATAAATCCAATCTTTTCACAAAAATCGAAATAACTCCTTAAATTTTTTGTACTTATAAATTGATTTTTAATATTAAGATATGTTCAATAAGTTATTTCGTTATCCAGTTTGATATAAATAAGTAAAAGTTGATATGTAAATAAATATTAACATTAAAGGGTTAATTTATAAATTATGAAATATTAGATGTTTATTTAAATTTTTATAAAAATTGTAAGGTTAATTAATGTTTTAATCGGAGCTTTATATTTAACATAGAAATAAAATATTTATTGGCCTTTTTTTAATTGCAGAAAACAGTGATAGAAACACAAAGTGTGGAGTTTATGCCCTTCTATTTATCATTTTTCACCTTCCTTGCGAGTGCTCTTTGGTCGATTTATGGACTGTTGGAACTTGATTTCTACGTTGCGGTTTGTACCTTCTTCTTTTTTTCCTCCAAAACGAAAAGAGAGAAAAGAATTTCTTTTTTTTTAGTTATTTTCGTGTGTACAGTTTGGAAGTTTGTGCATTTTCTCAGTATGAATTCGTTTTTGGCAGGCACCAAATGTGATCGGTACCCTACTTGGAATGGCTCAACTTGTGCTCTACTTCAAGTACAACAAAAAGGGAGGTATCAAAGAAGAACTAATCCATCGGAACACAAAAAAAGAAGATGAGAACTTAAAGTAGAGTGCAAGTTGCAGAGAATACGAGTCTTAAGATCAGTTCGATGGTAGTTTCACATTTGATGCTTGGAACTTGTGAGATATTATGGACATCCAGTGGTTGAACTTTGCAAAAGTGAGCATCTAATGGTGATGCACATGACTGCATATTTTAGGAAGATAGGTGAAGACGGATAAGTGAAAGGTAAAACAGTCCAACGCTAGTTCTACTTGAAGCTGACAGGTAAATTTTGCTTTTGATCAAGATTTAGAATGAGTTTATGTAATTTTTTTTCTTTTAGATTTAGTTCGAGTTTGGATTTCACTACTATGTTTGACTTAAAGTAACCCGGGTTGATATGAATGGAACAAAAAGAAGAGTATGGAATTAACAACAACAAAAAAAAAGTTAATGTTAGAGACAAAAGGGCCTTACATACGGTCGGAAAAATTCTGTCAATTCTTCGGCTACCCGTGGGCCTAAAGATAAGAAAGAGGTTGAGGTTAGGCCGCAAGGGACAGGGATGACCCATTTTCATATATAGAGAAAGGATGATAGGTGATGGATTTGTGAAAGGATTAACGGATAAAGAATGAAATGTGAATAGCTAGTTATTGATTATTATTATAAGAGAAATAGTTTAATATTTTACTTTTGAAGAATCTTTCGTACCTTCTATTAGTAAAGAAATAAAACACATTTATTTTAATTAAAATATAGTTCATTCAATTAAAATAATACAATTAATTAATTAAAATATAATTAATTAATTTATTATATTATATTATAATTAATTATAATATAATTCATTCATTAATTAAAATATTGTAATTAATTATTTATTTAATTACAATATATTTAATTAATTACATTATAATTAATTAAAATATAATGAATTTATGAAATGTTTTTCAAAATAAAAGTGCACGTAATATTTATTCTTATTGAATTTTATATTTAAATCAGAAAATCTGCTTTAATTTCTTAATTCCAATTAACATTTTAATACTTGGGTTAGAATTGTAAATCACTTAATTCTTTTATAATAAAATAATTACCAAATATTACAGGTTGTCGTGAGAAACGTGTTGGTTCTTGCTTCTCCTTGTTTTCACTTACGTGCTAAAGTCTACAAAAGCAGCTTCGTTCTTGAAAAAAGGAGGTTCATGAATGTTTCTTTGTCTTCAACCATAGATTTCGAACTTGACTATTTGCGGAGCTTGCTTTTAAACACTTTCTATTAAAGCAGAAACATTACGACCTTTGTTTTCACATTTTTATGATATATAACTTTTGACTCATTGGGATGTTGTCTCCTTTGAAATTCTGTATCTAAAATTGCCAAATGATTCACTTTTTCCAAGACATAATCCTTTAAAACTGCAAAATAAATTATAATATAACATAAGTTGGTCAATAGTTAGTTATTTTGTATATCAATTTTTTATTTAAAATGAAGAACACTTCCTCTAAGATTATATATAGTTTTTTAAATAGATTTAGCAAAATTTGGACATTTTAAACTTATAAATTTTCATATGAATCAAACCATATAAGTTTTCATTTCTTATTTTATTTAGTTGTTATTGAAAAATAAATTATAATATAATCTAAGTTAATCAACAATTAGTTATTAAGTATATCAATTTTTATTTAAAAGATAACATATGTTCTCTTAAATTATATATATCTTTTTGTAATGGATGAATTAGCAAATTTTGAACATTTTAAACTTATAAATTTTCATATAAACCTAGTGTTGCTTTCTCCAGCAACAAGAACAAGAGCAAATACGAAGAAAGAGGAAAAGTAAGAAAAATTTCCTTCTCTGCCTCATCTTTTCTGTGGTTTTGTTTATATTAAATGATTCGTAACAGAACTGGTTATAACCACCTGTATTCTCAATTCTTTCAATTTGTAAAAATAAAAAGAAAAGTTCCTATAACATTTAGGCTATATAGTCATTGAATCGAATGGGCTTCTTGTGTGTTCGTTTGGGTCTGTGGTCGTTAGTTTTTGGGTCTACAACATTATCCCGGTCATCCAGCACAGCCTTGTCCTCAAGGTGGAAAGAAGGAAAATCTTTGTCATTGAAATCTTCCCAAGTAGCCTCATAAGCAAGTTGATTCTCCCAACATATAAAGGGTTGGAGGACGAAAGTGTTGTTGCGGATGAGAGCTTCAGTTTGGAGGACTTCAGCCGAAAACAAGAGAGGCTGTGAGTTGATAAAATAAGTAGGAAGAGAGGTGGGAGAACCTAGAGGGTTACCAAAACATTTCTTAAGCAATGAAACATGAAAAACATCATGTATTTTGGCATCCGCTGGCAAAGAGAGTCTATAAGCCACCCGACCAATGCGTTCGGTAATCTGGAAAGGTCCATAAAAATGTGGGGCCAATTTGTTGGATTGGTAGTGTGTAAAAGTGGACTGGCGATAAGGCTGGAGCTTCAAAAAAACCCAATCACCAACAGAAAATTCGATATCCAAATGTTTAGCATTAGCCATACAGGTCATTCGAAGCTGGGCATGATGGGTGTCGAATCCACCAAAAATAATTCCCAAACACCAAATAAATATAAATTGCACACAATGATAAATGGGGTCGATCCACAGAGAATGGAATAAATTGATTCTATTCAAATGCCAAAGAACGAATGAAATTAATTAAAA
>JANVCL010000007.1:25876534-25891542 GCA_026546855.1 Erythroxylum incrassatum | reverse complement strand
ACAGTTTAGCTACTCATAACGGAATTAAACAAAACAAGATTCTTAATTAACATAGTCTAAATAATAAGGGAAAGAAGGAAAACTAGAAGACTGCCGCTGCTGATTGCGTTTCTACTGGCGGGTTCTCTATCTTTTGCGTTATTTTTCTTTAATTCTTCACTGACCGCCGCTTGCTATTTTTGCCGTCTCACTCTTTATTATTCACGCCTCCAGTCCGAACCCTCTGTTGTTTCCAATTAAAAACCTTCTCTCTGTCGCGTCAAACAGCTATCGTCCTCTCCCAGTGAAATTGCCGTCAACCCTTAGCCTCCTCTCTAGGTTTTTGTTCCCTTCAATGATGTGGGGCCTCTCCTTTTTTTTAATGGTCTCCAAGTGTCGCCGACCCTCTTGTTAATTTAATTTCTGCCTTGCAGCCCATTTTAATTTGTTGTCCCTCCGTTAATGTGCGTTAATTCCTTGTCCACTCTAACGTCCTTCCTTGTGCGTGCTGCGTCACTTACGTTTGCGTGTTGCCTCTCATTTTATTTCTCTGTAATGGGTCCATTAAAAACCCTCCAAGTCCACGTGCTTTATTGCTAATCCGCGTCCAGCCCTTGATTTGTTAACGCTGCCCTCTTATCTGCGTGACTATTGCGTGCTTCTAGCTAATTTTGCTTCTCCACGTGTCTGCTTCTAATTCCTCTTTGCTAGCAACTTAATCCTCCTCAATTGCGTTGCCTTTCATTGCTTGTCTCATTGTTTCCTTATTTAATTCCTCATTGGGTCACGCTGTCGTCTCCCCCTTCATGTGCTTTGCGTGATACTCTTGCATGATTTAATTGCTGGACGTCTATTTAATTCCGTAGCTTGATTTCATTTGCTTCTCCAGGTGTCCTCTGCGTGACTTTCCTCATGTTTTCTTGTGTCCGTAGCTCATTAATTGAATGATTTCCTCTAGTCTCAAAGCCCTCTTATGTTGCGTTAATTTGTTTGTTGTTTCCAGGCTCCAACGTCAACGTTTATTTCCTCTTAATTTCTCACATCATGCAAAGATTATAATTCCCTACAAGAAAATATTAAATTAAATTAAGTCCCAATAATTAAATCAATAAGAGGAATAAAATAGAATAATTAAAACATAAATATTAGACAAATATACACTTATCAGGGCACGTTGCAGATTAGATTGAAGTTGAGTGAGTATGACTTGACGTGTTGCAGAAGATCGTCTAGAGAAGCATCTAAAGTACTGCCACTAATATAATCATGCAGCGATGGTGGAGGGCGACCATAAATAGCTTTATATGGAGTCATTTGGATTGTCGAGTGATAAGTGGTGTTGTAAATATATTCTGCCCAAGGAAGAAAGGAGACCTAGGATTTCAAGATGGCAGTAGTGAAAGCGCGTAGGTAATCTTCGAGACAGTAGTTGAGGACCTCTTTTTGGCCATCTGTTTGCGGATGGTAAGCACTGCTTGTGGCTAGAGTATTACCTTGCAATTTGAACAAGTCTTGCTAGAAGCGACCCATAAAGAGAGGATCTTTATCGGAGATAATAGTGACAGGAAGGCCATATAATTTTACAACATCTTTGACAAAGATGTCATCAACCATGGAGGCCATAAAGGAAGAAGGTAACGTAGAAAAATGGGCACGTTTGAGAGACGGTTCATAACAACCAAGTTGGCAGACTTATCGTGGGAAAAAGAGGCAAATGAGTGATGAAATCTAAGGAGATGGAATCCTAAATCTTACCAGGTATAGGGAGTGGCTGCAATAAACCTTGAGGGGCACGATTGAAAGGTTTCACAGCTTGACAAGTAGAGCATTTGCGAACAAATTCAGAAACAATTGTGCACATGGATGGCCAGTAAAATTGCGCGGCAAGCCAAGCAAGAGTGCATTGTGCCCCGGTGTGGCCACCCATATGAGAATTATGGAATTCAAATAAAAGTATAGTATGGAAGGTCAATTCAGCTGGGACTAAAATTTTATTTTTGTATAAGACCAAGCCGTCAGCAACAGAGTGATCCGAGCACGCAACTGGGTAGGACAAGATTGAAGTAAGTAGAGAAGTTGAGTGCGGGTTGGAGCAATAGAAAGCGCGCAGACCATCCAAAATTATTGCAAGGGGTTTAGATAAGAATGAATGAAGGGTAGCAGCAGGTAGACGGGATAAAGCATTCGCAGGTTGGTTAACGAAACCTGGCTTGTAAATAATGTCAAAATCATACCCTAACAACTTGATAAGCCATTTTTGTTAGGTTGGAGTTTGAACTGTCTATTATGTGAGAGACTTCAAGCTTTGATGGTCGGTTTGAATTGTGAAATACCTACCTAATAGATAATGACATCATTTCTTGATGGATTTAGTAATGGCACACATATCTCGTTCATAAGTAGAGGCTGATTGGAGACAAGGACACATTTGTTTACTAAAGTAAACAATAGGATGACCAGATTAGGTTAAGACTGCTCCAATAAAAGTACCTGAGGCATTTTTCTGTAGCAGGAAGGGCACTGAAAAATCAGATAAGGCTAATGTTGGTGTATGGCAACGAGCTGTCTTAAAAGTGTTAAAGGCAGTTTGCACGTCAAAATTCTAGATAAAAGATTGCTTCCGTAATAACTTAGTTAAAGGAGTCACGACAGAAGCAAAGCCTGAAACAAAACAATGATAATAACTAATAAGGCCCAGGAAGCCACGAAGTTTTTTAACAGAAGTAAGGAGGGGCCAAGCTTGTATAGCCTCAATCTTTTCAGGATCTACCGAAACCCCATCTTTGGAAACCAAATGACCCAAGTATTTCAGCTGAGTACGACCGAAAACACATTTTGAAAGCTTAGCATGAAGAGAATGATCTTTTAAAAGATGGAGAACTTCTCGTAAATGGAGTAGATGAGAGTACAATCCAAACTATAAACCAAAATATCATTCAAAAAAGAAGCAAAAACTTGCAGAGAACATATCTGAAAACAGTATTCATCAGAAAAGCTCTCACCAAGTGGGTTTCCGTCCATAGAAAAAGCACTCGTAGAACTACTTTCCAGAAAGAAAATGTTTGGTACCAGTTGCAACTATAATGAAAGCTGGGCTTTCTGACCCACATGTGAAAAAGAAGATCTCATGATCGTTCTTTACAAAACCCATCAAGATGGGATTTGCATCTTTCTTCAAGTCGAACGCCCAAATGGAAGAACAAGAAATTCATAGTGACCCTCATGGGTGCGAAACGCACACCGTTTTAGGGTTGGCATCAGGGTGGAGGCAAACTTGATGATAACCCGAGCGGAGTTCTAACTTGGAGAAAACCGAAGCGCTATGTAATTCGTCTAATAATTCATCAATAGTTGGAATTAGAAATTGGTCTTTTACTGCGACGGTGTTCAAAGCACGATAATCAAAGTAGAAAAGCCAGGAGCCATCTTTTTTGCGAACCAAATGGCTGGAGGAGAAAAAGGACTTGTTCTAGGGTGGATGATATCGTCCGACAACATTTCAGAAACTAACTTTTCAATCTTTGCTTTCTAGAAATATGGGTAGTGATAAGGGCGAACAATAATAGGGGAAGTGTCAGGCAAGAGGTGAATCTAGTGGTCACACTCGTGGAAAGGAGGTAAGGAGTTGGGTTTAGAGAAGACCACTAAAAATTGGGAAAGAAGGTCAAGGAGGGAGAACGTTAAGAGGGGCATGGGCTCATAGTGGATGATGGGAAGTGGGTCGTCAATGATGGGTTCACAAGAGAGATGGTAAAAGGATATAATGGAATCCTATTGAGCATATTTACAGAACTGGGCTAGGGTCATGGAGGACAAGTTCGATTGTTGGAGCCCAACGAGGCGTAGCCCAGATCCACCAAACTGAATGATGGGTTCACAAGAGAGATGGTAAAAGGATATAATGGAATCCTATTGAGCATATTTACAGAACTGGGCTAAGGTCATGGAGGACAAGGTCGATTGTTGGAGCCCAACGAGGCGTAGCCTGGATCCACCAAACTGAAACTTCATTCATAACTCAGTATAATCAAATAGGGTAGGCCTAAGTCCAGCCAGCCACTGAACGCCTAATACAATGTCGACGCCAAATAAGGATAGGATGAATAGGTCGACGAAGAAGGTGCCGCTAGCCAACAAAAGAGGGGTACTGGGACAAAACCCAGCACAGCCGATCTTATCCCCGTTACCCACTGTGACGTTAAGATAGAGTGAGGGTTGGAGGGTGAGACCCAGATTTTTGGCCAGGCTGGGTTGGATGAAGTTATATGTGGGATCCCTGTCGATGAGGACAATGTCTCGTTTGTCGTGGAGAAAACCTTTCAACATTAAGGTTTTGGGAATAAAATAGCCCGTAAGGGCATGGAAGGAAATTTAAGCATGAGGGGTCTATGGGGGAGAAGTGGAAGAGGAGGTGGCATTTGATGGTGTAGGCAGGGAAGAGGGTTTAGAGGTACAATGTCCTCTTGTTAAGCCAAAAGACAGAGGAATTGGGGTTGACAACAACGGTGGCCAGGAACAAATTTGTGGTCGCAATTGTAGCAAAGACCTTTTTCACGATGATTAGCCATTTGGGCCAGTGTGAGGTATTTGATGGGTAGGGGACTGGGACGCAGGAGGTCTTTCTAGGGAGGTGGAGAAGAGGAAACAGGGATAGAAGATGATGTGGGATGGGATGGGAATTGAGAAAGGGGGTTTTGGAGACGCGGGTGGATGTCTTTTTGGATATTGTCGGTGAGTCCAGAAATAAAACAATTGAGTAGATTACTAGCAATGAGGCCTGGTGTTTCGGTAGATAGGGTTTGAAAGTCATGAATGTAAGAATCTACTGTAGAGGCTTGTTTGAGTTTGAATAAGGAAGCCTCAAGGTTTTGGTAAATGGAGGGGCCAAATTGAGCCCTAATATCGCGAACGACGGTTGGCCAAGTGGAGAGTTATCTCGTATTATACATCCAGTGAAACTACAAAAGGACATCCAGTGAAACTACAAAAGGGCGGGGCCAATCAATAAAAAGAAGCAATGTAGAGCTTATAGGCAGGGGGTGTTTGGTGATAGTCAAAAAACCGATCAAGTTAGAAAAGCCATTCACCAACGTTGTCACCAAAAAATAGTGGAACTTCAAGTTTCGGGAGGCATAGAGGAGTGGGAGGACTATGAGCAAAGGGAGTGACAGGAGGATGTACAGGCAGGGATGGAGAATAAAAAGGAAATGTTTGGTGAAATATGGGTGCGGAGGGGGAAGGGAAAGATGGATCGGTGGTAGTTGAGGGGGTAGGGTCGGTAATAAAAAACCCATGTGAAAGGGAAAGATGAGACGAAGGTGGGTAGTGGAAATAGGGGGATCTATAAGATGTTTTTGTCCCAACGAGCTATCTTGAAAAGAAGGTCATCCATAGCTTGACGGTGAGAAGCAAGTGTAAATTGTAGGGTCTCATAAGATGATTCGGTATGTTTAATGGATTTGGTGTGTGTCTGGAGGAGTTTGGCTTGCTGTTGGACGATATCTTTAAGGGACGCTACTTGATTCTTCAGCCACAAGAGTGATTCCTCAGTGGACTTGGCACCGGTTTGCATTTCTTCGGTCATGGCAATGAAAGCACCAAATTGTTGCTTTCTCCGGCAATAGGAACAAGGAGAACAAGAGCAAACACGAAGAAAGAGGAAAAGTAAGAAAATTTTTCTTCTCTGTCCCATCTTTTCCTGAGGTTCTGTTTATATTAAGGGATTCGTAACAGAATTGGTTATAACTATTGAAAAACTGAGGGGGTTAGTAGTTTCGCAAACTTTCCAATTTTACAATGGACGTCTCTAGCACAAACAAAAACAGAAACGAAGTAACAAATAACACCAAAAATTTGGTAACGCAGTTTGGCACATCTTGCCTACGTCTGCGGGGCTCTCACCCAACTTAATACTTTCACCGAAGTACAATAGATTTACCCAAAGCTTTACTAAGCCGACACCACTCAATTTTTTATACTATCTCCTAACCTTATTTCCTGTGAAAGAATTTCACACCCAATAACACGACTGACTCATGTTATCCTCAACAGAGGATTTTCTCAATAGTATTTGATAATAAAGATACGAAATAAACAACTCAAGTGATCAATTAACTAAGAACAAAACAATAATACACTTGAGATAAAAGAGAAGAACAACTTTCTAAAAGGTACAGCTCCACTGAAATAAATCTGGAAATCGTCGCAACAATAATGGACTGATTCACATAAACACTAACACGAAGTCACAGATGCACCAATAACACATTCACCAACCAAAGTATATGCAGCCCATAAAGAAATCAATTAATAATCGTTGAGTCAATACAAAATGATGCAATCAAGAAATCACGCACAATCCCAGAAGATCAAGTCTAGAAAATTGATGTTAACCTACAGTGTTTGTCTCACGAATAACATCTCACAACCCCAGATGAAGAAGATTGGAAAAATAACAAGCTAACCCACGGTATTTGCAATCACCGAAGACATATAGGTGCAGCTGCGTTTTTCAAACCAATAACGCACACCCACTACACCGTAGCTAACACTCACTGCACCATTAACTTGTCTCACCCAACACACGTATTTTTTTTTGTTCAACCATAAACCCTAACATGTAAGATTGATGTCGTGTGTTTTTCTCAATCAAAAACTAACGCACATGAACTCTATGCCGCACACGCACATGAACTTTGTTGTCGCACACTCACCTTTTAGATTGACTTCTAATGTGGATAGGAGATGTACACAATCCCTCAAGCAATGAGAGTCCCACTACAACCATGCAACCACCACATCAAATTCAAACATACAAGAGCCTCAACCCTTTATTTTCTTCAATCCACAAAATCCGCAAATCCAGCAGTAATTACCAACATGTCTAACAGTAAAACAATTCCAATATCAACATGATAATAGACTCCAATAGAGTGTAGGATTCTTTCACAACTACAACCTCTTATTTTTAACCTCACTATAATTTATATCTTATATATCCAATTAAGATGTCAAAATTAAATAAAAGATATATATAATATATCCTAACAAGTACTTGTAGTTTTGAGATCTTTCAATTTGTAAAAACAAAAGAAGAGTTTCTATAACATTAGGCTGTATAATCATTAAATCGAATGGGCTTCTTGGTGTTCGTTTGGGTCTGTGGTCGTTAGTTTTCGGGTCTGCAACACCTAACCATATAATTTTTTCATTTCTTATTTATTCATATGTTATTGAAAAAAAATATAATATAATCTAGGTTATTTAATAATTGGTTATTATGTATATCCATTTTTATTTAAAAGATAAAAATACTCCATCTTTTGGGCTATTATATACTTTTTAAAATAGAAATAACGAATTTTGTACATCTTAAACTTATAAATTTATATGTAACTTGAATCACATAAATTTTCATTTCTTATTTGATTTATTTGTTATTATTCACAAGGAATAAATTAAAAATTATTACGTGTTTGAATATTACACTCCTCCATTATTGTGAAAATGACGTACTTAGTCATATGTCCTTAATTGTATAAACCATAAAGAGAAAGAAAGATTGAACCACTCTCGTACGCTTATCCAACTACCGGCAAACATGTGGCGAAGGCTGATCACACGATTCGTATTAAGTCAAAACATAGACAAGAAAGTGAGAAATTTTGGGACTTCAGTAAACCATAAATGCTTGGCGTGCGCTGCCAAGCAAGACTATTAAGTTCGGACTAAACCTCTCTACCTAATCTAAAGGATGGCAAATCAAATTGGATTAGGCTATTAATAAATATAAGATTAAATTGATAGAATTTTAAATGAAATTTAGTTTAAATTAATTTGATTAAAGAGTTGTTTTGAAAAAATTATACACGAATTGTTCAATTTAATTTCTGAGTTAAAAGGTAATAATTACATATTTTATTAAAAAAGAGTTTAAATATTCAAGTGTGATGAAATTATCTATACTTATTTTATTGTACATATAAATATAAAATTATGGGATTTGAGACTCAAGGGTGACTTTGTTTTTCATACTATCAATAATAAAATTTTATTGGAACAAACACATCAATCTTTATAAGATCTTTCAACAAAAAGTTGTTGAATTTTCAAAGAGAAACTAATGTCCCTATCCAAAAGATTTTTTTAATTTCATTTTTTTACCATAAAATAAAATTCTTATAAATTATTTTCCATATAATTCAATCCGCCATGTTAATTAGATATTTTCTTAATCGTTTAGTATATAATTACTTATCTTTATATTATTTATTGATTAGTTTCTTGTAATTAATTAAGTTATTTATTATTTTTATAATTAATTAAAGTTTATTATTTCAAATACAGCTGCCCAAAAATATTATAAGATAATTACTTGTTCCTATAAAACCATTGATATATAAATGGACCCTAGTGTGGAAACCCGTTGCCTCCACAGCTTACGCAATCCGAGAAAAGCTATCCACCATTGACGTAACTTCATCTTTCTTCTCCTTTCATAGCCTACCCTTTACCCGTTTAGTTCAAAAGACTCTTCCTTTGTTGAAGTTGGCACCATTTCTGGGACTTAGAGCATCCTAATTTTCAGGAGCCATACAATGGGAGCTCTTCGCCTGGTTGTGGGAATTTTCGGTACTTTCTTGCTTCGCACTTCGAAGTATTAGTCGAGTTTAGAAACTATCATATAGTTCAACTCTGTTTATGTTTTTTTTTTCCCTCTGTGGCAGGCAATGTAGCTGCCATTTTCCTTTTCTCTGCACCCATGTAACGTCCAGAATCCTGAAACTCTCCTGCAAATTTTCACTACATGATTCATATATATATATATATAATTTTTGTTCTGTTTCATTTGGTTGTAGATTAACTTTCAGGAGGGTCATAAGAAACAAAAGCACCGAGGAATTTTCTTGCATTCCCTACATCATTTCACTTCTAACCTGCGTTGTGTACACTTGGTATGCTTCGCCTGTAGTCAGCCATGGATGGGAAAACGCACCTTTGTTCACAGTAGATGGTATAGGGATGCTTCTGGAGTTAACCTTCATCATTATATATTTATGCTTTGCTCCAACAAAAGAGAAGGCAAGCTAGCTACATGTGGTTTTTTCGATATGTTCTAATAGATACGAAACAATGAAATCATCAAAAGTTCTAATAGCTACGTTTGCATGCAGGTGAAGATTGCTTCTATGACCTTACTCGTCATTGCGTTCTCCATTTTGGTTGTTATAATCACAATATTTGCGTATGAAGACCAACATCATCGCAATATAATTGTTGGATCTGTTGCAGTAGTGACAGCTTCAGTGATGTATGGCTCTCCTCTAGTTGCTGTGGTGAGTGACGTTAATATTTTATTTAGTCTTGAAAAGATCTATTAGAACACTTAACTTCGTGAGGTGGATCATTTATTACTGGTTGGCCATTAATCGAAAAAAAAATTGAAATTGTTTTAGACACGAAACATGATTTTTGCACTTATAAAAAAAATCATAAAAAATAATTTTTGCACTTAAATAACATTTAATAGTAGTAATCTCAAGTTTGAGATATACCAAATGTTGGAGCAAGATAGCATAAAAATTGAGTATGAAATGCTCATTCTTTTAATCTAACTATGTAACTTCCTTTTTTGTTCTTGCAGAAAACAGTAATCGAAACAAAAAGTGTTGAGTTTATGCCATTCTACCTATCATTTTTCACTTTCCTCACAAGCGGTCTTTGGTCGATTTATGGATTATTGGACTTTGACTTCTATATTGCGGTTCGTACCCTTCTTTTTTATCTCCAAAACATCACTTCAAAACATTCTAACTTCCAATATTTTGATTTGCACAACTTTGAATTTTTTATGCAGACACCAAATCTAATTGGCAGCCTACTAGGAATCATTCAACTTGTTCTATACTTCAAGTACAGAAAAAGGGGTCTCAAAGAAAAACCCTTGAGCTCGGATTTAGAAAAGAATGAAGATAAAACTGTAGTAGAGTTGCAACCAGAAGCTAAGAAATCTACTGTTGAAGCATGATAAAGTAGTGTATTGGACTCACCAAACATATAGTGTCATTACTTGTTTAAATAATAATAAACAAGTAATGCCTCCTCGCATCAACTTAATAAAATGATCAAGTGTTATAGAGTTAAAGTTTTAATTCTTTAATGAGTACGTTTGGTTTTTCTAGGATTTGGATGCTATCAAAATAAAACACAAGACCTTTCGATTGTAATTCGTCGGGATATAGACACGTTCGACTTAATAATATTAATTAGTTAATATATATTATTTAATTTTAATTTATTAATTTGTTAGATAATTTCTTCAAAATACATAATCTATATGTTATTTTATGTAATAATTTATGTAATACATATTTTAAAAAATAATAATTGTGGGTTTAATGTGAACTTTACTATGTGAAATGGTCAAAAAACAACTTTTAGAAGTTTTACTTTGAAAACAAAATTTGTTTTATTGACTTAATCCTCTCTCAGCAGAAATTTTGTTTTATTGATTCTAGTCCTTACGACTGAAAGAGTAAATATTGAAATGAGTGTTGTCACTCAACCACATTTGTTGAATAGACGTTAGAAAATGACTTCTGAAAACATTTTATTGGCTCAAGTGATGCATCGAGCAAATCCGGAATAGCTTTCCATTTTAAGAAATTATAAATGCAAATTGAGTTTAAAAAGTTTTAATTTGTCTATAAATTTAAAGTACTTTTTAATTTATGTTTTTCTTCTAAATAAAAATAAACACATAATTTAATTATATTTTTATACTGAAAATAATTATATATTAAATAAAATTTAAAGATAAATTATTTTTATTTTAATCTCTTATATTAAAATTTTTTAAAAATTATTTTATTATATTAAAATAAATATTTTATAAATTAATATTTATTTTCAATTTATTAATAAATATTAATTTAATTACAAAATTTTAATAAATTACTAAATATAATTAAAATTTTCATAATTTTTATTAACAACTAATCTTAATTAATTAAATACATAACATTACATTAAATTATTTAAAAAATTAAATATATAACATTAGATTAAATTATTTAAATAATTAATTTATTAAATAATATATTTAATTAATAATAATTCATATTATAAAAAAGAAATAGAAAATTCATTTTTATGGTTTTCATAAATTCTGAAAATAGGAAAAAATCAAAAATAAAAATTACTTAATTAAAAAATAAAAACAAAAATATAAGTATAAATAAAAACAAATAACCCTAAATTTGAAAACAGTTCATAACCTGTTATGAATCCAACTCATTCACGTCACAGGCCCTTTCTCCTATCTTCTATCTTAGAAACGGACCACGGTCTTGTCAATCTCACCGTTTCTCATAAAAACGGAAATCATAACATTGGTGGATCTTGGTGAGGCATCATCTCAATTGACGTGTTTGAATCCTCGACACGAACATTAATTGCCTATCCTTTCATCATTAAACTGGATGATGACCCAGAAAGCAAATAAATTCGCACAAAATAAAAAGAATTTGTGTCTATATGAGAATTTCAAATATTCAAAATCTCCCACATAAGTCCTTCCTTAAATAAAGATTTAAATAGGACAATAAATTTAATATAAAAAACATACTAAAAATAATACAAAATTTAAAAAACAATTTGTAACTCGCATTGTAAAGAAAATTTGGGGCCAAAAATTCACATTCTACGTCAGTCTCCTCCACTTGAAAAAAATTCGAGGTCGAATTTCAAACTATAGAAACAATTTTAACTAGATATTATAGTTATAAACTAAGAAAACACATTAATTTCAAACTATAGAAACAATTTTAACTAGATATTGCAACACTTTTAAGTCTTTCGAGGCAACAATGTTAAATAGGTAAGCCAACAAAATGAATTTTTTTAGACAACAATTTATAGCAATAAAAGCAACAATTTATTCTTTCGTTTCCAATAATATTTAATGTAAAAGCAAATTCTTGTCATGATATGTCGGCAAAATTTATATATATATATTAAAGTAATATGTATATGTATGTACATATATACATGTATATGTATGTATATGTATATATATGTATATGTATGTATATATATATATATGTATGTATGTATGTCTTAATTACATACGTACTATCAAATATAAACAATCAAAAAATTGCATTTATATATAATATATAGGCAACATCCATATACACATTAAAGCAAAATATATACATACATATATATATATATATATATTAATGTATGTCTTAATTACATACGCACTATCAAATATGAACAATCAAAAAATTGCATTTGTATATAATATATAGTCTATAAAGAATTGTAAAATTCAACATTTAACATATTCAAAATACAAAAGCAAATTACATATATTTTTATTGATACAAAAAAACAAAAGTGAATTCTACAATCCTCAACAATTGCAAGGAAAATTACATGTGTGCCAACAACTCTTCATCATTTGTAGAATTAAAAGTCGGTGTCAAGCTTCTTGCTTCGTAACGTTTTTCAAAGTTCTTTGGAAGTATACGTGTTGTTTTGTACTCCGCGACCAATTAAATTAAAAGGTGGAAACCTGCATAATTCAAATACATAATTGGAGGAAATACATTCCACACTTTTCCAATCTTCATCAGTCAAATGCACAACTTCTTGTGGAATATCAACTTAAAATTCATTATATTTACATTCAATTATAAACGTCATAGAATAAAATCAACAAAAGATAGAATAAGATCTAAATATTGTAGACTTCTATCTATGATTCAAAACAAAGGCTAGTGCCACTTCAATTAAATGGAACCTTAATCTTTAAAGGTCAAACAGGAAAAAAGTAAGCAAACAAAGACAAGTGGCTTGATCACAAACAGTTTTGGCGTAATTCAAATCCTCTTCCTAGGGGCATTCTGACCAGAAGTTGTCAAAGTCTTCCTAACCAAGACAAAGCGTCAGTAACTACCGCTTATAAATGATGATGGTTTGCAGAAGACAAAGTTCCAAATTTTGGTACTATCTTGGGGAAAGAAAGAAAACAGCAAGCTTACTTAAAACAAAATTTTTAGGTAAAAAGTGGTGCACTCATATTAAGCTAAATGAAGGAGCCGGAGTGCAACGCTACTGTCGTCTCTACCACTGAGAAGGACAACAATTCTGAGATGTGTCAGGCGTATAATAAGAGAGATAAAAAGGGTCAACAGAGGCATGATTGAGGAGCTGATGGGTCGATGGTTTCAAAACAAAAGAAGAAGAAAAAGATCGAGATAAGAAGATTGTGGAGTTTGCAACTGGAAATTTCAGTTGAACAATCTTAGAGCATAATATGATAATGGAAACAAATTAAAAATTAGAAACCCATCTCTGATCTCAAAATAGCAATCACCATGCCAATTAACAGAACTCGCATGCTTTAGAACGCAGAAAATTACGAATTGATACATAAAAACCCATAATATACGGGAGTACCTAATCCAAAAAGAAGTGAATGAGGAGGGAAACAGACAAGGGAGCCAATTGAGGCTACAATACCCAATTTAACGAAATCACAACAAGATAGACAAGCATCAAAACACTAAAAGCATCAGAAAACTTAGGCTTTAGAGTTACTCGAATCCCTAATCCAGTTGAAAAACACAAAACAGTAATCAGTCAGGCATTAGATTCAACATTCAACAGACAGATTTGACATAATTACATATAGAAATCCTTTAATTGTAATAGCTACCAATCCACAAGAATAATGTTTCTTAAAGTATTTTTTGTTGTAGGGTTAAAAAATATAAAATTATTACATGGTCAGTTGAGAAGAAAATCAAAGTTTTGGCACCTACCTGACTAAGTCGACCCATCATCTAGCACATCCGTGACATCCTCAAGCTTAAATATTGACCTAGCAAACATGGAACAACACTTAAAGGAGGCTTGAAGAAGAAAAGATGCAAAAATCTCTCATCTTTGTAGCGAGCTGAGCAGATAATTGTCTTAGAAACTCTCTGATCGCCCAACCCTAAATGGGAAAGAAGAGTGAGCTCAAACGCAAATAGGGGGTTGTTTTTCCCTTTCTCGTTTAATTGAGCATGTTGATCCAGAAGCTTCGTTTTACTTGCTGCGCTGTCGTCTAGTCTTCTTACACGCTATCATCCAAGTCTTTGCGGTTTCGTTTTTGCTCCCATTAGGGTTTGTATGAACATTTTGGCTCTCTTTGTGGATATCTCTCTGTTGACGTTTTATTGGAGGAGAAATCATATTCTCCTAACGTTTTATGTCTTTTACTATTATTTATAACAATTTAATTTTTATTGTTTCAAAAAAATTAAATAATATATTTAATCGAATTTGGTTAGGCTAAATTGTGCTCAAGTTTAGACCAAAAATCTCAAGTCAGGCTTAAAAAAATTACTACTAATAAAAAATTACGATTAATGTGTTTTAATTTTATTGAATAAAAATTAGTGGATAATTTAATTTTCCTAAACATATTCTAAATACTTATTAATAAATAGAAAACTTTTATATTTAGTAAATAATTATATAAAAATATATAATCTTAGTAAATACTTTTTGCTAATTAGGTGACTAGAATCATAGCAACAATTCTAAATGTTGCATTTATAATACTTTATTGCAATATTTTTTTAATTTTGTTGCATACATGGCTGATTTCCTTTCGTAAGAAAGTCATCATAGATGTGAAAGTCACCATCAGTGTGTTTATCTATACAGTTTTCCCACACTCCGTGAAATTCATCATCAGTGGCATGCAGACTCTTCACAATTTCGAACCTCACAACCTTTTGACTCATGGTGAAAAACAGGTTAGCACACCTACTTAATGCATTAGTCATTTTGTTCTATACGTCAACTTTATGCTTCAATGTGAAGGTGAACTTCTCTAAAAATTGGGTCCATCTTTTTTTTTGGGGGTTCTTTCTGGTTACCTTCTCGAATCAGGATTCTTATGGTTTGGATCTGAAGTTGTGTTGTGAAAAGATTGGAGTGGTTGAAAATCATTCGAGTAGTTGAAAATC
>JANVCL010000007.1:25853396-25868933 GCA_026546855.1 Erythroxylum incrassatum | reverse complement strand
TAAAAGAGAAGGTAAGCTAGCTAACTTCCTTAAAATCCATTAATCTGAACTTAACTAGCTTCTTCTTGTATCTAATTACTTGTCTTGGAACATGCAGGTGAAGGTTGCTGTAATAACTTTACTCATGATCATGTCCTTTGTTTTGGTTGTTCTAGTTGCCATATTGGCCTACCATGATCACCACCATCGAAAACTCTTTGTTGGGTGCGTCGGAGTTGTGTCGGCCGCCGTAATGTATGGCTCTCCGCTAGTAGCGGTGGTGAGTACCATGAAACTCGTGTTTGTTAGTCGGCAATTTTCAACTTCTGCTTCGTCAGCTTTCGCCAAAGATCAAATAACTTTAACAAACTAACGATCAACGTATTCTATTTAGTCTTTTAAGATTCATGACAGTGTCCACTTGCTAAGTTAGTTCATATACAGTTACAACTTTACGATCAAGTCAACGAAATCAACTTTTGAACGTCGGAAAAATTTTGATTGATAAATGATCTTTTTTATTATTACCACACTCTCGTCGTCTCGTTAAAGCCACCGAGCACCGAAGGGGATGGTCTTGGCTTATTGTTTTGGTGACGCTTGAATATGCAGCAATGTTAAATACTTTGTACTAATGGTAATTAAGATGCTCTCTGAAGTCTTATAAGACACATTCATTTGGGCGTGATAATAATTTAAAGGTGCTAATGACAGTTCGAACCTATTCAAAATATTTTGTAGGATAATTAAAAAAAATGCAATGATTTTATACATTAAAAAACGTAAAATGTAAACTACAATATAAATATTGATATAATATTTTTATTCACTTTAAAGAATTTTAATATCACACATAGTTTTGTATTTTACTTAATTGCAAATTACAAGTTGAGCATAGAGGTTTAAAATTTTAAGATAAAAGATACCAAACTTATTCTAAAAAATATTTTATTATTTGAAATTATCTCATACTTTTTTATATTTACTAAGTTTTATGTTATTATTTATTAATGCAAATTACTCTATAATGACTAGTTATATAATAATTTTTATTAAAATAAGTTGACATAATTTCTTCAAATTTTTATCAAAAATATTTCAAAAAATCTTAAAACTTTCCTCTAAGAGGATATAAAAATTATTTCTCTCTTGCTCTCGAACTTACTTACTTTACTTAATAGGCCTTAAGAGAGATGATTACGAAAACCTCCTTTATCTTAAGAACCTAATTCAAAGGATCAAATAACACCAAACTCAAATAGATCTCACTTTCGACGAGTTTATATCCCAGTAATTAGTAATTGCTTTAGCTTTTTTCTCTACTAAAAAAGGGGAAAGGTTCAATTAACCCAAAGTTAAAGTTTATTAAATTTGATTAATTAATGTTCTATATTTGTATGTTTCTAAAAAATTAAAATAATTTTAAGAAAATTTTTATATTTTCTTAAATTTTTTAGGATAGTTTGTTTCTGCTATGGAATTTGCTAATTCTTCCCCTATTTCTCTTGCAGAAAACAGTGTTGAAAACAAAAAGTGTAGAATTCATGCCATTCTACTTGTCATTTTTCACCTTACTGTCAAGCATTCTTTGGACAATTTTTGGACTAATGAATCTCGACTTCTTTCTTGCGGTTCGTGTTCTTTCTTTCTTTTTTCCTTTTACTCTCCCAAATAATAATATGAAACGCCTTCATCATCATCATCTTTTTTTCTCAAATATTTACAATTTTATACAATATTCTTAATTAACCTGAAAATTCATTCATGGCAGTCACCAAGTATCATTGGCTGCATGCTAGGAATCATTCAACTTGGGCTATACTTCAGTTACGGTAAAAGGGATATCAAAGAAGAACCCAACAACTGGGATATAGAAAAGAATGAAGAGAAAACTAAAGTGGAGATGCAACTCAACCATTAATGGCAGAACTTACGCAATTGTATTCGAAGCTTAAGTTGTTAATTAAATAATACAATCTCCAAAGTTAAATATATCTTTCTTTCTTTATTTAATATTTGATGTTTTAATTATATCAATTTTTATCTTATAAAATTGCAAGAGTTACATTCTAAAAGGAATAATACAAGTTATGGTAATTGATAAATCAATTATATTAAAGATCGGTGATTTTCTCAGGTTATTGAAGATCACTAAAAAGCTTAGGAATTTCATTTATTAGTTGAATTTTCTAGCCTATGTTTCCTTGAAATATATGGTTGGATTTGTAAATGACTCGAACCGGTTCCAATCTGACCAAACCCGAGTGAATAGACAAAATTTCGAGTTAACCCGATTTTAAGATGGGCTCAAATTTGATAAAGTTGACCTAATTCAATTTAAAATGATATTTTCTATATAAAATTTGACCCGTAACATGTTAGGGGGGGAAAAAGGCTTTAGCCAATAATATGAGTCTAACGTAAGTACGTAACTCATTACTATTTCTAAGAATGTAGTTGGAGAAGATGAGGGAGGATTTTGAAAATGGTGACGTCCGAATTCAATACAGCTCACTTTCTCAAATGGCACCTAATCCAACAATGACAAGTCCTCCTTGGTCTGTGTGGATCGACTGAGATGTTACGAAACTGAGAAAGGCAATATAATAAAGGTTTAATTACTAAAAAAGACTTAAACTTTTTTAAATTTTTCACTTATAATTTGAATTTTAAAAAATAGTAATAAAAAGTTCAAACGTTTAATTTTTTCAATCTTATTCTAAACTTTAAAAGTGATAATAAAATACTTAAATTTTTAATTTTCTTTAATTATGGCCTGACATTATCTGTTGTTCTCCCTCAGCCCTCAACCCTTTGTTTTTGTTTACTCTTCTAACGCTCCAAACTACTATCGCATTACATCGTATTACACCGGTAACCTTTTTGTTTTTAGTTCGTTCTCCTAATGCTCTTAGTATGAGCGCATCGGGGCCGCGTAATTTAAAAATAGAAGGGTGAGAACATCGAAAGAACAAACTGAGAATGAAGAAAAAATTGAAATCAAAGCGAGCCATTTTTAAACAACAACGTCGTTTTAATTATGTGATTAAAAGACTTCATTTTATTAATCTTCATTTGTTGTGTTAATTTTGGATTACGTGTATTAATAGTTAAGGTTTCTGAAACAAGTAACAAGTCACATCAATAAACTCAACGAAAACACTAACATTGAGTTAGAATTGAAAAAAAATAAAAATTTGAGCATTTTATTGTCACTTTTTGAAGTTCAGGCTAGAATTGAAAAAAATTGAAAATTTAGGCATTTTATTGTTACTTTTTAAAGTTCGGGCTATAATTAAAAAATTGACAAAAATTTGAGCTTTTTTTTGTAATTAACTCTATAATAAAATAGCAAAACAAACAATTATTCATTAAACCAATAGGTAAGGATGAAAATGATTGGATCCAAGCCTGAGTCAATCTCTTTAGGTTCGGGCTTAAACTGAAAAATATTTAACATACTCAAACTCGAATTCGAACTTGATCAAATTTAAATAAAATGGTTCAAGCACGAGTTCATTTGATTTTGAATATATTTGAAAATGTCAATCTTATTTATTATATTAGATTTGAGTTTATTGACTTAAATCTAATAGAATGCAATTTGAAACTATATATATAGGGACATATAAACCGACATTTTAAGTTGAGTTTCAAATCAGACAATTACATGTTCAAAGTTCAATTTAATCTTAAATATTTTTCAAAATTAGCTCAAACTTAAATTTAATTTTTGTCAAATTAGATATAATTGTCAATTTCAAATCATATTATTTTAAATTAAGAGCTTTTTATCGTTCTTAACAACAACTTCTTCGGTATAAGTTTTATGATAAGCCAATAAATGCAAGTTACCTAACACACACAATAAAGGTGAAGCTGGTACAAGAATTCAAATTTGACTTTAATCAATTAATAAAGTTTAATTTAAGCAAATTTTAAACATGACTTGAGTTTAAATTTAAAAAATTAGATTATGAAAAAAATCCAAAAGGGTGTAGTTTCGCACAAATTATGAATGGTCACAGTTGTTATAAATTTTATGATAAATACAAAACAAAAAAATCAAATACGCAATAACAAATCAACACCTGAGATTTGATAATGCAGTTCGATACAACAATAGTTTTACTTAAGGTATTACAGGCTGACTCACCCAACCTTTGACACTATCCCTCGTCTTTACTACTTGTGAAAGTAAATCATACTCAATAATACGACCAGTTCTTACTAACCTCATTAAAGGATTTTTTTAACAATGTTTGATAATAAATGATGAAAATAAAATAACTCAAGTGATTGAAATAACAACGAACATAAACAAAGACATTTGAGAAAGAAAAACAACTTCCCTAATAATTCCAGCTTCTTCAATGACAAATCGAAAAGTTGTTTGCCAATGGTACTATCGTATTTAGCTGCTGGATTTTCCGGACACCACTTCCATTATCGATAGCCACACAATCAACATCAAAACAATTCACCAAAAGCCAAACGAAGGATGAAGAACAGCAACGCATAGAGAGTACATAGACCAGAAAATAAATCAGTTGCAAAGCTCTTAAAGAACGTTGTCAACTGTCATTGAATAATTGAAAGATACCCAGTCAAAAACCAAACACGATGTCAACCAAAACACAACATATGTGCCTAGATTACCAGCCAAGGATCGTGTAAACCAGAAAAAAAAATCTTAGCAGTAAAAATACTCACTTAACGATACACACACAAGAAACACAGCTCACGCCCCTTTAGCCTAGGTTCATGATACACTCTGAAATTACCAAGCCAAGATAAAGTAGTAGCAAAACCACCCAATCAACAACACAGCCACAAGAGAAATGTTGCACACACCCAATTAACTACAACACCACTAAAGAAAATTGCAACACACACACATCAACCAAATCAGGTAAAATTCCAATAGAAAAATATCTGCAATTTTTTTAACCAAAAAGCTACGACATTTACAAATTTAACTCCGCTCCAAAAATCTACCCAAGTAACGTGATTCAACCTAATTGCGTGATTCACCTAGAAAAATCTGCAACAGATAGAGTTCTATTGTTACACAATCAACTACTTAATATTATCTACGATAGATCTAAAATCTCAGCCTCCAGGCCATATGAGAATTGTCGTTGATTCACACAAAAAATGAAAGTCCTTTAGTCATAGTCCAGTTGCAATTAACCAACAAAATCTCCAAAGAATATGCTATCCCATCTTGATTAGAATTTAAAACTAATTAACATTATCTTGAAAGTCTAATTATCAAATAATGTCCAAAATAAAATAATATAATAGATAACATATATCTTAACAATCTCCCCCTTTTGACATTATTTGTCACATAGTTGAAATTCCCCCTAAAGAGTATAATTGGACGCATAGCATCAAATTCACAAGGCATATGGAAACTCCCCTTAATCAAACAACATCCAAACGTAATCAAATATCCGAATATCGAAAGTCAAAAGTATTCTCCCCCTTGGGACAAAAAGATGTCAAAAAGCAAGACTAATAGTTACGTAGATACCTTGAAATCTCCCCCTAAATTGAAACGTCATATCAGATGAAAATAAATGAAGAAAGCCTTCAATACGATCAATCTCAGTGAATAAAAAAACATAAAAATCAGCAGTAGGTGCAGCGAAAGAATCATAAGCGTATAGTGCAATAGCAGAAGGCCAATATAACAATTTATCACCAGTTAAAACACTAGACAACATATTATTACTCACATCAAAGTCGTTCACATACGACTAATTAAATTGATAAACCCCGAATATGCATTCAACAAATCAAAATAAAACTTAATCATTCTCCCCCTCACATAAACCATGTGAAAGCATATTGCCCAAACTCATACACCCTAGTATTGTTGTTGCTTGCAATCAAATTTAAAAAGAAACCAACTTCCGTTAATACAAATTAATGTCGTAGTGGAAAGTGGGTATCGTTCCCACGAGGAATTGTAATGGTAAAGAGCTTATATCGTTCCCACGAGGAATTGTAATGGTAAAGAGCTTACGAGTTTAAAACTAAAATAAAGTAACAAAGGGGGGTTTCAATTCATGTAAATTTAAGAGTGTAGAAATAACAAAAATTGAAAAGTAACAAAAAGTAATTGGATCTACAAAATTTAATAGACAAACCTTGGTTTCGGGTCACCGATGTTATCACACTAAAATGGATCCTTCATATAAAATTCAGTTCATCAATAAACATTCATTGGGAGATTTTTTTGTTAAGTGTAAATGAATACAAACATGTACTCTAAGCATTCTTATTAATCACCAACCTAGATATGATCGTAGGTTCAATTGAATAATAGCTTTAAGAACTAAGAAACCAATGAACAAGATAACACATGTACGCCATGCATTTAATCAAAATGAGTATCTTCTTAGAATTTCCCACTCTAACGTAAAGAAGGTAATCCTAATTGCCACTTGTGATTAATAAAACTTAACATGATATTTCATTAATCTAGCTATTAAACGAATCAATTCCTAGTTGTGCACCTAGAAATCAATCAATTCAATTAGAAAAAGTAATTCAGAAGATACTCAATGTTCATCAACAAAACAAACTTTATTGAAAAATTTCACACATAATAGATGATAACACGGTTCCCCTCAACCAAGAAAAGGGATTTAGCTACTCATAACGAAAGTGAAAATCAAAGAAATAACAAAACATAAAGTCTCCATCCCTGGCCTTTCTTTAAAGAATCCGAAAATATTTAGAAGAAAAATGCAGAAACGTCAACTAAACTTCTGGAAAAACTGCAGAAATTCTAAACTATGCTAAAACTAATGACTGTCGTGAATAGTAGTAATTCCCCTCGTTTTTTGCTTTTTGATCCCTTCCTTTTTCCATTATCTTTAGCAGATCACACCTCCCACGTATTCAGGTTGCAACTCTCTAGCAATCTGATTTTCCAAGATTATGAAAATCTCAAAAGAATTAGATTTGAATTTGAAAACAGATTCTGCAGATGGTTTCCATTCTTGCATGTGCCCACACTTAGTCACTGAATTTGCTATCAATCTAGAATTTTCGGGTTATCTTTGTTTCCTTTTCATCTTTTTGATTCAATTTCATCTCTTCAATGTTGAAAATCATCTGGAAACAATTAAGAGATAAATCCATCAATTTTGAATAATAATTTCAACACATGAGAGAGATTTATATACCAAATGAATACAAAATGACAACTTAACACACCCTACAATATAGAGAGAAACCAAGATAGAACTTGAAAAACCCAAATCATATAAAATATGAATCTTCCTATAGGTCTGCAACTAAGCATCAACATTTTTTCAACATATCTCCGTAAATCAAAATCCAAAAGCAAAACTCTCAAATCATCAGGCAGAGCCTCATTCTTACATCAAATATACTATTCAACAAGTAAAGAAAAGTCAAACACATACCAATCACCCAAACCTTAGAAAGCTCGTAAATAAAAAACCCAAAAAGTCTAGACGTTAACTTCTTCGGCCCTTTTTTTAAAAAAAAACAACATCAAAATATACTTCAAAAATTTAAAGCACGCAGTCCCTATGCTCCTCGAAGAAATTCAAACCTGGGCTTATTCTTCATCACATTAACTTTGTAATCAGATGTCTGGTTGGTTTCTCCCTTAGAAGCAACTGACAGATCCTCTGTCTGACCAGTTTCTTTAACAACGGCAACTAACTTTGAATTTGGAAATTTTTCTTATTTTTCCTTCATTACATCTTTGTGCTTGTAATTGACCCTTTCTAACTTAAGTATGTTTTGGTAACATGAGCTACTGCTGGAAATTTAATGGAAAGTGTCTAGATTTTCAGTTTTGACCCCTTTGAAATGTCATTTGTAATAACTCGTAACAATTCAGCCTTATGTGCACGATTACCCCACAAAAGTGACATGTAGGTATGAACTTTCGATTCTTCCATGAGATTTCTCCTTAGACAGATCTGGTCGCACCATTTTTCTCATCATTCAACTTAAAACATTCACCTTTATTGCCAATGCCTTGGAGATCTCCTTTAATCTTACCAATTTCCAATAATTGTTCTAATTTTTCTGAACCTCCATTTAACGTCCTTATTCCTTTCTCTATACTGAACAACTTCCATTTTGTTTCACCAAGCTCATCTAATGTAGACAACAACTTCTTCTCTAAATCTTGAATGATGTTCTTCATAGAGAGGTTTTCCTTCTTTAGCTTTTCATTTTTTTTGCATGTTTGCATCCATTTTGTATATATTAATTCATAGGCTTCACAGATATCCTCCTTTTTGTTATCAGAACTACTGTCATCACTATCATAATCTAATATTAAACTTTGAGCTGATTCGTCTGTGTTTTTCCTGAAATTTTCTAATTTATCCACGTTTTCATCATCAGTTTCTTCTTTCTTGATTGTTGTTAAGCAAGCAACTGGACTTTTGCTGTATAAAACAACTAATATAGCACTACCTACAACTTCTTCTTCACTACCATACTCACTTTCGAATTCATTCTTACTCTAAGTGCTCATATAGAACTTCCTTTTTCTCTTCTTCAAGGTGTTAGCATATTCCGCTTGCACATGTTCGAAGCGTTGACACTCATGATATTGAATTTTCTTCACTTGTCTTTCACCCTTTTGAGTTTTAACTTGTTGTTAGAAGTGGATATTTAATGAACTCTCACCATTTTGCCTAAACTTGTGCTATCCTTCTTTACTTTCTTTAAATACTTGCTAAAATTTATTTTCAATAATTCCATATCTTCATTCTCATATGATTCATCTTCTATGTCATTCATGACTTTATCAATTTCAGCTTGCAATGCTAATCTTTTACCCCTCTCTTGTTTGCCACTTAACAAATCCATCTCAAAATTGGTAAGAATTCTAATTACCTTATCCAATGACAATTCATTGATATTATGAGCTTCCTTGATTGTTTCAATTTCTGCTATGAATCTCGGAGGTAACGATCTCAATTTCTTCTTAACCAGTTTCAGGTTAGAGTATTTCTTCTCGTGTTGATGTGCTTGGTTTGCTATGTCGTGCAATCTCTCATGGAAGTCTCCAATGGTTTCACTCTCATTTGTCTTCAGCTCTTTAAATCTCACAACCAACATCTGAAGTTTTGAGGCTATTACAGATTTCGATCCCTTATGTATAGTTTGCAAAGTATCACACGCTTCTTTTGTCGATTCATAAGCTGATATTATTAAAAAGCGACCTTCATCAACAGTACTAAAGATGGCATGCATGGCTAGAGAGTTTCCAAATGCTCTCTCTTCTTCAGTTCTTGTCCACTTAGATGGATCTTTCAGTAGTACTTCTCTCTTGTCATCAGTTATAACTGGATGTGTCCAACCATGTAACACTAAGTTCCACACTTTTGCTCCCTGTGCCTGAATAAAGACTATTATCCGTGATTTCCACGCAAGATAATTGGAACCATCCAACAGCAGCCGCCTGATGATTGATGCCCTTTCTCTTATAGTCATAATTGCAAAACACAGATCAACGCTAACTTAACGTGCCAAGTTCTGATTCGGTAACCCGCTTTGATACCAATTAAAAAATCCGAAAGGATATAGTTTCGCATAAATTATGAATGGTTGCAATTGTTATAAATTTTTTGACAAATACGAAACAAAAAAATCAAATTTGCAATAACAAATCAACACCCAAGATTTGATAACGTAGTTCGACACACATTGTCTACTTCTGCGGGGCCCTCACTCAGCTTAATTACTTTTACCTGTCATATAACAATAGTTTTACTTAAGGTATTATAGAGCCGACTTACCCAACCCTTGATACTATCCATTGTCTTCACCACTCATGAAAGTAAATCGCACTCAATAGTACGACTGCCTTATACTAACCCCAACAGAGGATTTTCTTAACAATATTTGATAATAAAGAATGAAATAAAATAACTCAAGTGATTGAAATAACAATAAACATAAACAAAGACACTTGAGAAAGAAAAACAACTTCCCTAATAATTCCAACTTCTTCAATGAGAAATTTATTTTTATTATTATTATTATTAGTAGTGGTGGTGGTAGTAGTAGTAGTAGTAGTATTATTATTATTAATTCTTTTCCAGGGCATAAAAAGCTCATAATTGGCATCCGATCCCTTACATGATTACGAGTCATATAAAGATATAAATGTCCGTGCTCCATAAAACACATAATATAACCATATGAATAAAGAAAAATAAATTTCCACTTATGTCTGAAATTTTTATATATAATAACCAAAAATCCATTGCATAACCTACTCGACGACAAGTAGCCATACACATCTGTTCCTACTTTGTTCCAACTGCATTCATCCATCTACTTTTTTTCTATTTTGTTTATCTGATAGATGAAAAAAGTTGGAACAGGACGAAACACGCTACCGAAAACAGACGAACTCGGGTGGCCATGTTAACTCTATGTAATACACATATAATCATTAAGAGACCATTCCTCCGACTAATTTAAAAGCAGGAGTATATAGAATCAGTTTCCAAGAAAAAAGGAAAAGAAAAGGTAAGCGCAATCAAACATAACACTTCCCATGATCATCATCATGGTGCATAAAATCTAGATCAATGTCTAAAAAAAGGTTGGTTGGCTTTGTTTTCTTTTCTCCATATTTAAATTTGACAAAACATCTAACAATTATTTGTATTAAACTAATTCAATTTTAATCAAGATCCAGTTGGAAAATTTAGATGCTGGAACTTAAATAATTTCAATTCAATTATATTACTCGAAACCTAAACAATTGAGTTTTAATCTAACATCAATTCTTTTTAACTTTTCGGTTTGATTTACTTTTATAAATCTTGCTGTTAAAAATTGATTAATTTATTAATTAATTGGTTAATTTTCGTAAATTAATAAATTCTTATAAACTAAAATAAATTAATTGATTTTCATTTAACAATATTTTTCAATTAAAATTTAAATTTTTCGATCAATAAAGACAGCATTTTAAATAATATTTTAATTTTATTTATTCTTTAACTAATTTTATAACGATCTAATATGATTGAACACCTTTCTTATTAATTTAACTTTCAATTTGGTTTTAATATTTTAGAATAAATAGTGAACGGTCCACATTATTTTGTCACGTTTTATGTTAGACGCTTAATAATTGTATAAACAGTTTGGGACTTCCACTTTCCTTCTTCTTTGCTTTTGCCAAAAGATGCGGATAGAAAGTGAAGCTTGGCTTTAATTTCTTTAAAGTTCACTGGCTGTTAGACTATAAATACATATTATATAATTCCTAGATTAGTATATAGTTCTCTTAAATTCATATGAGAGTTGAAGTTAGATTGTAAAGAATATCATATAATGTTTAGTTCAGTATGTAATTCTCTTAAATTGATATGAGAATTGTGTCAGATTATAAAGTTTTTACATTTTTCAAACATAATTATACTGCATAAATGCATTAATGAATGAATAAGAGATTTAATACATATGAAATATCCCTTTTCCTTGTTGTGTATGATTTTTTATTTTGCAAGCTCTTTGTTTAGAGATAAATACTTGATGTGTGTGTTTTTATTTTTCATAATTATGCCTACTTAGACTTATCTTTAGTTAGATTAATCTTTAGTTTAATACGTCCTTTTGTTTATTTCATAAATATGCAGTGAGTCAATTGTATCCAGAAGCAGTCCACCGGCTTTTATTCTATGTATAACGTCATGTTGTTTTCTTTTCTTCTACGTCTCTGTTTTCTTCTTTTCTTTATATCATATTCATACAACTTTTAAGTTGCACTACTAGATATTCAATAATTTATAAATTATATATTTTGAATAGATTATATGATTGGACATATAATAACTCATAAATTACATATTTAGTTAGACATGACATGATTGATATAAGTGATACTCTTCTACTTCAGCATGATCTCTACTTTTATCTTCTTTACTGTTAGAGATGAGTTGCAGCCATTATTTCAAAAATTGAAGATTAAATTGATAAGACAAAAAATTTAAGGTTTAATCAGTATTAGACCGTTATAAAATCCGCAAAGATTACATAAAATTAAAGAATTTGAAATATGATTGAAGAAATTATCCTTATTTCTTGACAAATTTAAAGTTTGATTAAAAAAGAAGATTGTTAAATGAAAATTAATTGATTTATTTTAGTTTATAAGAACTTATTATTTTACTAAAATTAAATAATTAATTAATTAATTAATTAATTTTTAACAACAAAAATTCTTAAAATAAATCAAACTAAAAAATTGGACAATTTAAGATTTTTATAGTTGAACCGTTCCAAAACCTTAATTCCAATTATTGTGAACTGTTTTCTATTTATAGGACAATAGGACACATGCTCTCCATCGCAACTGGAATCATTAGTTTCCCAGAAAATGGGATTTCTTCGCCTGACAGTGGGAATTCTGGGTACTTCCTTACCTCTTACTTTGCCCTTCCAATTATACAGGATACATATGTACTGTTTGTGAACTAACTAACCTAATACATATGTTCTTGTTGCAGGAAATGTAGCTTCCTTGTCTCTTTTCTCAGCACCAATGTAATGTGCAGACTCCATATATAATCCTTCTCTAACACAAACTTGTAAAGATACAAGTTTTAAAGGACCTAACATCTGATTGTTTTGGTTGTAGAATAACTTTCACAAGGGTTATAAAACACAAGAGCACAGAGGAATTTTCTTGCATTCCTTACATTATTTCACTCCTAAACTGCATCGTTTACACTTGGTATTCAACGCCTGTGGTAAGTTATGGATGTGAGAACTTGCCTGTCCTCACCATCGATGGTATAGGGACCCTTCTCGAGTCATCCTTCATCTTCATATACTTATGGTTCGCTCCACGAAAAGAAAAGGCAAGACTGCCAGCTTCCTTTGTTTTCCCAAACGAACGGTTCCTACTAACTTCTTGTAGTTTGGAATGTAGGTGAAGGTTGCTTCTTTGACTATAGTTGTTGTCCTGTTATCCATTTTGGTGATCGTGGTTTCAGTGTTTGCACACCATGATCACTCTCGTCGGAAGATATTTGTTGGATGTGCTGGGATAGTGGCATCTGCAGTAATGTATGGCTCTCCTTTAGTAGCTGTGGTGAGCCATAATTTTTTTAATTTTTATTTTAAATTAATTTATTATGATTAGACAAATGTACAAAAAATATTTTTCTGAATTAAAAGTACAATTATTTTTGGAGACAAAATCTAATCACCACACATGCATAGTTTGTTATCCATTCAAGACGAAGAACATACTTACCCTTTTGAGACATAAAGACTATAGGAAGATTGCTTGGATTCTTAGAGGAAAATCTTAAATTTAAACATGTATAGATTGTTATATATTGACCGTTTTAACTATATATTCTTTTGCAGAAAACAGTAATAGAAACAGAAAGTGTAGAGTTCATGCCATTCTACTTATCATTTTTCACTTTCCTTGCAAGCACTCTTTGGGGGATTTATGGATTATTGGAACTTGACTTCTTCATCGCGGTTTGTACCCTTATTCTTTTTTTTCCTCCAAAATATTTTGTTCTGAAACCGAATTAATTTCTGGTTGGCAGTCTCCAAATATTGTTGGATTCATACTATCAATCATTCAACTTGCCCTATACTTCAAGTACAGGAAAAGAGGCATCAAAGAAGAACCCAACAAGTGGGATATAGAAAAGAGTGAAGATAAAACAAAAGTTGAGTTGCAACAAGGGGTTAATGAAATTATTATTGAGAAGAATTGAATTTTTCAATTAAAAAAATGGAAGAATATATAAATATATATATATATATACACACTGTCCAAGTAAATTATGGTATAGTTGTTTTATTTGTACACATTTGATGTTTCGATTATATCAAACTTATTGTATGCAATTGCTCATTTTTATGCGTTCATGTATAAATATCAAAATTGCAAGTTAATAAATAATATCAAATCTGGTTCGGAAGTTAAACCACTAAGACAAGAATTTTAAGATTTAATCTGTAACACCTCATACCCGATAATAGAATCGGCTTACCGAGTGTTACCATATTCTTAAATATCTAATATCTCGAACTGCAATAATTTGTTATTTAAAACCTCATTATTCTAGTAATTACTATTCACTTTGTAAATTTTTGACAGAGTTTCCTCTATATATACTTAAAATCTTCTGCAAGAAACTTCAATATACTTCTCATGCATGTTACTCAACTATCTATCATCATGTCAAACTCCTTGAAAAAATAATTTACCCATCCTTCCATACATTTCAACACATCTAAACCATATTTCATACATAACTTCACTTATTCATATATAACACGTCTCTATGTGTACATGTCATAACCAAAAATAAAATAAAAATATTTAGTACATCTACCTCCAATTCTTTCGAGATCCCCTATGTGACTCTTGTCTTATAGTACATTCACCATAACTTTCATCTAATTCTCCTCAAAATCTACGCGCGAAAAGAAAATCCACAAACTAAGTTATAGGCTCAGTGGTATTCAAGCAATTTTATTTCACATTCATTCAATTCATTCAACCATAACATTTATAACATATAATTTTTGTCATATATAAATATCTTCATTTCTTTCTAAGCATAAATAGACATTTAAAATCAAGTTATGAAATACAAGCATATATCTATTTTAATAATTCACATCTAATTATATAATGATCAATAAATCGTACATTCAATTACTACTTTCATTTGAAGTTCTTTAATCATTAATCATGCATTTATCTACTTTTTGTAATTGTCCGAAGCAAAATTCATCGGAATTGCATCATCGAGCCAGATAAGTAGGATTTTTTAAAAACATATAAGATCGGGTTCTCAAAATCATACGATTCATTTTTTATATACATTTATATTGGAACTGAGCTCTCGAAATCATGCAATTCATAACACAAATTAAATGTCATACACTAGAATAGAGCTCTCGGAATCATACAGTCCGGTAACATATATCATGACGCAGTACTGCTAACTCCCTAATTAGTATCCTAACCTTATCACATTCCTCCAATTCCTATCTATTTTACTAGGGAAAATCTAATTAAATTCTTTTAAAATTTCATAATAAAAGCTCGTAATAACCAATTCAAGCAATTCCATATTCGGCCAAAGTAAATGTCTTTTTTTCTCCGTTATTGGTTTTAATTTAATTCATACAACATTTAAGACATATTTATCTCACCAATTAATCAAAAATAACATGTATACCAAGTTTCTCAATTCAAATATAATGTATGCCAATGGAGGAAAGTACAAATTATAAGTCCAAAATCTCAATTAATTCACATATACTACTTCATTTAATATCTAATTAAATATTTTAACAACAATTTCATAAACTCTCAATTTTACTTAAGAACCCTAAATTTTCTAATACACAATTTTTAGGAAAAAGTAGATTTGCAAGAACACTTACCAAATTAATGTCTAAATCTTCAAATTAAACTTCCATAAACTTCAATTTCATCATCAACTCCTTATTCCTTCTCTCTCTCTCTCTCTCTCCCCCCTGTCT